>KK115932.1:81812-132095 GCA_000611955.2 Stegodyphus mimosarum | reverse complement strand
AGGGAAAGAAAGGTGGCAGGCCTCGAACCCGTCTCCCCCCCGGGGCTGCTCTCCATAAAAATTAGGGGCAGAACTGAGCTAAATCGCACTGTCATCTGTTAGGTTCTCAATGCTATTGCCAACGGCAGACGTAATCTCGCGCTCCTTGCCACGAGGAATTTCGTGGGCTTGGGCTGACTACAACATCAGACAAGTGAGCATTAGTCAACAACAGAATCTGTTAAAAAAGAAAGAAAGAAAGAAAAGAAAAAATGAAATGCGGCCTGAATGATCCGGCATGTTAGACAGCTAAAAACTTTGGATTCGCATATATCAGGAAATAGTTTTGCGTCAATACATGTTTTGAAAAGGTGAGAACTCAGCGAAATTTAATTGAATTTAATTCTTATCTAATCAGAAGATCACTTTCTTAGTGCCATCTACTCCACAACGAAAAACAGCCAGCTTTTCCGTCCCCGGCCTTAATACGAAAACTGAAACAGAACAAAGCAAACCCAGGAACTGCGAGACTTCGCTTTTCTTCTCAAGAAGATGGGTGCTACAAAAAGTCATTTATTCTTATTATTGGGATATTTCGTTGAGATTTCAACCTCTATTTTTGTTTATAGGTTGTTGCAAAAACTGCACCTACAAATATTAAATTGAAAATCTGGTATGTGCTAATGTAAAAATGTATTTTCTTTTATAAATCAGGTTACAGTTTTATAATGCTTAAAAAAATAATAAGCCAAATCTTCTTTATTCTCCACAGGAATTCAAAAATTTCTAAGTAATAGATTTTAGCTGCTGATATATATGCGTGTGTAAGTTTTGACCTGCACAAAACTGGCACATTATAAGGACATATAAAAAACTAATTATGCATGTATATATATAATTTATTTACTAACGGAGTATAGAGTATATTATTTCCTTTGATACAGTTAGTAGAATTGTAGTTGAATGAAGTAACTCAGAAGCATTTAAAAATGAATCTTGAAAAATATTTTTTAAAAGGAACATCAAATATGAACCATGAAAAAATTGAAATTGGAAAACTTTGAAAATGAAAAATTAATCAACAAACCAAGTAATTATCGTCACTGATCGGAAACTGGTTGAATTTCAAGATGAACAAACCAACCCCCGATCAATTAACAATAGTTAAGAAATGAGGTGGTGCTTCGTCTTTTATTCAAGTAAGAATTATGATGCTAAACTGGAAGTTGAGTTTAAGTCAGTTTTGCTAGATTTTAAGTGAGATGAATTAAAGGTAAGGTACTATACAGAATTCATTATGAATGTGGCAGCTCCGTTTAGCTTATAAATTTTTTTTATATCGTGAGATATTGCTAGCTGAAGTAGTAGTAAAACTACAATTCTACTAACTTTCTCAAAAGAGATAATATACTGAATACTCCATTAGTAAATAAATTATTATTTTATTACTTTGCAGCTTTTGGGCAAGTAATAGACAATTTATTGAGATTTATTAATATATTTAATTCACTCATATATATATAAATCAACCTATTTCAAATATCAGATTTGTACCGCACCTTAAATTAGTTTTACTGTCTAGATAAATATTAACAAATCTTCTTAGATGGTATACAATGGTTTTAACTTTCAAATTTACCATTTTAGACAAAGAGTTAATTTAATTTAAAAAATTTTCTTGGTTAAATCTAAAAATTAGGTTTGTTAAGCGGTTCTAAATTCACGTCAAAAATTATTGTAACACATGCCTTATTAAGCTTTCAATTTTTAATCACTGAAATTATTTTACAGTTATTTAATTTTCTTACAAATTCTATGTTTTAATATTAGAAACGTCTAAATACTTATTCTGCTTTCCAACTACTCTAACCGTACTTTATTCTGACATACATTTGATTTATAATACACATTTAATTAACAATGGATGATAAATATGAGCATCTGCAATACTTTCATTATTCGTAAAAAAATTTTCGAACTTCCTTATATTCATATCTTGGGATTTCAACTTCATTCATTCTTTTTTTCATATTGTTTCATATGCTGTATTGTACTCAAGTTTTCATGTATCTAGAATTCGTATATTGTTGTATTGTATTTATGCCATCTTATACTTAAATGATAATTTTCACACACTCTTGCATTTAACAGAAGATATTTCTAACACCTTGGTACAGGTTAAATTCAGTCTTCAACTTGCAGCTTATTTTTAAGTCTAGTTTCAGGTTTAATAATTCGTAAAGTTAATTATTTGAAATTATTTTTAAAGAAAGATGCTCGCTTTAAAGCACGCTAATATTTCTAACTGTTGTAATTTACAATACGAGTTCATGCGATTTATAATAAACCTCATTTATTATTTTTATAAAATTTTTCCGCAGTATTGGAAATAACAGCAGAAATTCCTAGTGCTTTATATACTTACAATACAATAATTTAATTGCCATCTCCTTCTCCATTGATGCTTTTATGTTATATTCCTGATATTTCATAATGGCATACGGATAAGTTTAACTCACTTACCAAACATGAAGATCCATAATTCAGCATACTTATATGTTTACGAATACTGTACCTTCTCTTTTCTTTAATATATTTTTCAACATATAGCATCTAATTAACCTAATTTCAAGAGGTCTTATGACCAGGCGGTGACGTCATTAAACATTGGCAATTCGGCCGGAATTTCAAATCTCAGTGATACCCCAGCTCTTTCTTTTTCTGTACATATTTAATTTGAAAAATAATGCATTGTAAAAACTTGAATTTAAAAAGTAAAAATATTTTAAAAATTTAATCTTTAAAAATACCAGAAAGTTTTATTCATTTTCACCTTTATAGCGTACCTCTCTGCAAATCCCGTTAATAAGAAATTAGTAAGTAAAGAATGAAACTCGGTTTCTATGGTTGATACCTTGAGGCAAATTATACGTACATTTTCCCAAAAACATAAGTTATGAATTATTTCTCCATCTAATTTGCTTAATATGTTTATTCCAGAATTTTCCTGAAAGTATAAAGTACTCGTACTATCCTTTAACATGGTTATTCCAGAAGTATATTTTAGTACCGAATAACTGTTCGCATGCCAGTTAACTGTATTAAATTTTCCAGTCCAGTTCAATATGGCTATTATTATCAAAGAAAGATATTAAATCAATAACAGCATTAACAGATGTAATTTATAAAAAAAAATAATTCGTATGCTTTATATTTATCTAATTTACAACACGGTTATAACAATTGTAATTAATGAAATGTGCTTCCAGTGCTAATATGCGTGATTACTAATCCCTTTTATTTTCTCTGCTAACTATTGCATTTATCACCATTTTTCAAGCAATTAGCCTGTTTATTAGATAGTCTTTATTCTTCAGTTGTTCTTGTGATATGTAATCCTATTTCTCTACTTTCTTTTCCTGTTAGCTCCTTTTGGCTTCAAAACGTAAAACAGAATAGCTTTCTGGATGGGACGGGTCTTCTTCGGAACGAGGTTGTTAAAATGCTAAGGCAGGCAAAGGGAAAAACCTTTATTCACGCAGCTGGGCTGTGGGCAGACCAGGGGGAGGGGACCTTGCTTCGTGCAGTTAGGTTACACCGTTTGAAAAATCGTGATTTTCTCCCCCCCCCCGCTTTTTTTTTTCAAACGTCTTGTTACCATTATTTCGCTAGCAAAGTCTTTAAAATATACAAACATCAGTTCCGCTCAAAAAGCAGAGTTTAGCATAGTATCTTTTATTTCCTGTACTTCATGATGTCCATCCCATCCCATTAGATAAACACGCCTTAAAATATTAAACATCTCAGAAAGGACCTCCATATTATGAATTCGAAAACTTCAGATTGTAATATGAATATTTGCCATAAGTTTTCCACTTGGCCAAAAAAAGCATAAAAAAAGATCCAAAGATACCTATACACAGTATTTTTTTTAATGGGCTGGAGCTTTATTTAATAGGCATTATTGCGCCACTACAAATGGCCCGAAGTGTTGGTCAATTCATTATGGAAGCACCTAATAGGTGGCCACCGTTGCCTCCTATGAAGGGACGGGATTCGAACTCGGGTCCATCACTACGGCAGTCATTGTCACCAACCACTATACCGGCTGGGCGACATGCGATACATAATATAAAAAGGATGATTTTAGGCCTAACGATAAGAGAGCCAACGTTTCTTTATACACTGACTCTCGTATATATTGTAACCGCAGTTAGGCCGAGGTGTGTTGCCGTACCGGAATGTTATTCCGGTGGTGGCGGTGTTGCTCCCTTGAAGCTGGAAAGGATGGATCTCCGGAATTCGGGGTAGGTTCGGGCTTGGCAGGGGCCGTACTGGTGTTGTCGTATCCGCTCCCTCGGATGTTGTGGAGCGAAATAGTTGATTTATGGCAGTCTCCGGAGGCATAATTCACAAGTGCACACCAGTATCGCCACTGAGGGAGGAGTTTCAAAAATGGACCAATGAGTTTCTATTGTTCTTGTGACGCTGAATCTTTAAAACTGTGCATATGAACGCATGTTGTTTACGTTTTATTTTGCGTTTGTTTTGCAGTTATAATGTATGGAGTATAAATGCTGCTATCATTTCAATAGAAAATCTCGTAGTGCTTTGATTTTATAAGTGCATTTAATCATCAACATTTCACTTTCGCCGAACTTACTACACAATGATTAATGTTAATGGTATATTATCTCTCCTCATACCGAGAAAATGACTCAAACTAGAATTAGCCTCGAATATTATGCGTTTACTAACACATGTGGATCAAGAGAATTCAAGTGTATAATTTTTTTTTATCGAACTGAGAATAACTGGAAATATTACTATGAATCTAGAACTTTCTTATCTCAATGCAATCTTCATTCCTTTGATTTCGAAAGTGCAAGATTCAAAATATGCTAAGACTTCTACTATTTACAAATATGATTAATTTTCACAAGAAATCCACAATCATTTTGTACAGGAAATTACGTGGCAAAACATTTTCAACTATCTTGCTTTAAGCGCGGCAAAGGTCATGTGAAATGATAAAAACATTACTGGAAGCCCAATTTGTCCATTACAGAAGCCACTTCCTCGGTGGCGATACAGATGTGTACTTAGGAAATACTCCCCCGGGGGGGGGGTTGACCGCCGGAGCTCTAATGACGGGGACTGACAAGGTGGACTAGAGCACCCAGCCGAAAATCGATGCCGATGGAGTGGTGCCCGGAGGCAAATATGTTAAGCGTTATTCTAACTAACTTTTAATTTTGCTAAAGTTATAAGCTCTGCCCCATGCTTTGTATAAAGCCGGGCTGGAGCTGCGGGGATTGCGCCCCCTTGGACGAGGTCCTGGATCTCGGATACTAAAACCCTGAGAGACGCCTCGAGTCAGAAGGACCCAGGACGGGGGTCGGAGAATCTAGTGTTCTGTAACTGCAGTTAAAAAAAGTTAATCTGTTATTGATAAATAAAATCTGATATGACATATAGCAAGTGCTGTTAATAAAGTATGAATCCCTAAAACTAAATATAAATGTTAATTTTTATTGGAAAATCCCAATTTCAGCAGCAATCCCCAATCCAGCAGGCCCGAGTCTAGCAAATTAAAACTTGTGAATAATTCAAAGCAAAATATAATTCAGAGTTTAAAATCCAACGGAATTCAGCACCAATTGGAAAACATACGGAAGCAAACATGCTACGGTAATTAATGCAGATAAGTCGCTTAATAAGGATAGACATATCATGTAAAAAACTTGAAACCCGAAGTATTCTCTACGGTTGAAACTTAAACAACAATAGAAAAACTTAAAACGGATTTGAATTCTTGTCCCTCTTAATGAGGAAGTTACTTTCACTGGCATCCTCGACACTTCAGAAGTACTTGAGTGAGCCTTTTTTGGAAACAAAAGCTCCTAAGTGAAGCTCTGAAATCTAAAGCGATTTACGAGGAAAACAGCTTCTCTAATAGGATTTCCGATACACAGGCGTCAAAACATGCTAGAAAACGAACACCTTTCCTACGCTCATGTACTCCCCTTCCCCTCCCCTCCCCTCCTACTCCTCGACCCATGACCGTGGCACCGCAACGTGTACAACCACTAACCGGGAGACGCAACCAAAAGTGAAGTATTTAAGGGGAGACTGGTAGTCTCGCGCACTGTTGGAGGGCACTTTACTTTCAGTAGCCTTTTTCCTGTCCGCTCGGCGATAACTTATCTCCATATTTCGATCGCCTGGCGCATCACCGATGATTCATACATACTTTGCTGCATTCTACTTCCCAGCAGGCAGTCTAATCATACGTCTACAGACAGGAATAGACCATAACAAACCTTCCACCTTATTAAAGAAAGCCCTTTTTTATTTCTCGTATGTATTTTTCACAGTTGGGGGGGGGATAAATAAGTGCACTTTACAAAAAGTTAGCTTAGAAGATTTAGGGATATCGGGATAACTGTTTAAAATCAGCCAGCGGAGTAGCTCCTTTTTAAACAGACTAATATTCATTAGCAAATAAGTAAGAATTTTGGCACGTAATAATTAATACCCTTACAAATCTCCAAATGGAAACGATGTATTGGCTAGTTGGTTATTGACTACTGACGGAATATGCAACAGCGAATTTACAGTTAGACAAAAAGAAACACATTACGGCTACATTTATTGAAAATGCACATGGGAGTTAATTACCTGCTTAAGAGGATATGTTAGGTTAACGGAATATGACAAAGTTCACAACGGATATCTGCTTGAAAGATGCCTTCGCGGAAGACTTTCTAAAGGAAATCGGCTTATTCACGTTACACATCGGAAAAACCAACCATGAAGCCTGCCCGTTACCTGGGTCCGAGTCCAGGTCGAGCTCGCAGTATTCAGCGATTTTAATCACTCGGCCACTAGGGCGGCCCCCAATATGAGAGATGCTTTCGCAGACAATTTTAAAGCGGGTAGAGGGAAGTAAACTTTTCAAATTAGGTAAGGCATTCAATTACGTCAAAACACTGATTGGCTGTTTAGGGTATTTGGTTATGGCAAAGCACTCCAGAGCTATCTACCTAAGGGCCTTCCCTTAGCCTTCGCGGAGGGCTTTCTAGGGGAAAACTGGTTCATATCCACGTTGCACATAGGAAAATCCCGGAAACCTCCCGTGCAGCCGGCCTGTTTGCCTGGGATCGAACCCAGGTCTAGTTACAAATGTTCAGGGACTATCGCTGCTTAAGAAAGGCCTTCGAAGTCTATTTTTTATTATAAGGCAGAGCAAAGGACACAGCTTCGTTAAATTTAAGGATTTATTTATATGTTAACAGACATATTCTATCTATATTCAGAATGCAAATTGGTTGATATTTAATACATTAACGGGCAAAAATTAAGCGCCAGTGAAAAATACTGGAAGTCGACCATAGAGAAAATTCTCATAATTAAAACAACTTCCAAGAAAAGCCATTCTGAATAAGCACCACAGCATTTTTAACAGAGAAGAGAGGGAAAAAATAAATCTTTAAATGCCTTTTTTTATTTAATCAATTGTGGAAAAAAAGAAAAGCAAGCATATATACTAAAACTCCCTAACAGATATCCCAGTATATATATATATATGTAATAATAATAAATGCAAGGAAAAGACAGAGATGCGTCGATGCGCTAATAGCTAGATATTTATAGGTCGTAGATCCATATTGAAGACATGCGTAATATGCCAATATGTTGACTTAGTAATATCTAAGAAACTTGGCAGTCGAGGCGGTTTTAATTCCATTTTTATTTTTCAGTTGACGCTTCGTGGCCTCAATCACTTGGCACTCTAGACGTCCCTGTTCAAGAACATTTACATTTTGGATAATATTGCAACAGGAAGAGAGCACAACATAATTGCGACGAAGCAGCGCACAAAGAGAAGTTCAAGTGCCTAGTTAACCAATATGGAAAGCACACGAAGAGAAAAGTTTTGGTTTGAGTTAACAGTTTCAGTTTCCAATTATTACGTCATTAGCGCTGCGCAGGACATGCAAAATGGAATGATCTAGAAATGACGCAATTCAGAATAGTTATTACGATTTTTAAAACAGAAAGTGGCGGTTAGTTTAAATTATAATTTTGATTTACGTATTTTTTATCTTACATATATAATATGGTAATAATTCTCATCTGACAGTGTTTATAAATAAATCCTTAAATTTAACGAAGCTTTGTCCTTTGCTCCGCCTTATAATAAAAAAGGCTGCCATGACAGTTTCAGGTTTAGACTCATATCTTTTGATACATCACAAATGCAATTAATCAGCTATTTATTCATAGACTGTCCTGTACTAATATAAAATTAAATTTAATAAATAAAAGCAACTACAGAGTTTAAGATTAGACATCGCCATTATTAGTTAAGAGATAATGAATTGAAGAGTAATATTCTAAGAAACTTCAAAGAAAGTGGTATGTATGCCCATGCTGAAATTTAACAAAATGAAAATTCTACACCTTTACTAAATCTAGAGTCACGGGAAAGGAGGAAAAATAAAGACACACAGAAAGAAAAGAATTAGTCCGATTTTATAAATCTTAGACATTCTAGTACTTCGATCTCTCTCCATTTACATAACTCATTAAAATTCTTCAAATTTAATACTACTGGAACAATTCGAACTTTTGCAATTTTATAGTCGCATAATTTATCCCAATAGGCACTCATTTTATAACAATGTATCTCAAAGATAGATTAATCAGTGGTTATATGTCTATTAAAAACTGGTGATTTAAAAAAGAAGAAAAAAAAAGTTATTTTAATAACATACACCCCACTATCACTTTACATAAAAGAAATAATTACACTGCGCAGTTTCGAAGCCATGATTAATATTTTTACTTTAGCCTGGATTTAAATCTAATACGTGCATCGCTGTGGTGGAGTAAGAAAGCCTGTTTGTCCTGAAATTTTCCCGAAAGTCTCTGAAGGAACAAAATATTTACACAGCGATGGCCACTCCGCACGAGCAAGACAACCGAAAGATACTGTTCCTTTTTACTGAAAATATCCAAACAGGAATATAAGGCTGAATAGTTAATTAAGCGAAGCATACAAGATATCTGTGTAAGCTACAAGACGTTTCGTAGAGAACTTTTTTTTTTTTTTGCGTGCTTAGTATTTACGCTATGCATGGGGACAGGGATACAAGGCATTACCATTATTAGCAAAATACTTAATTTTCAAAGAAAAAAATGCCACCCTGTTGGCATAGCGATAGGTAAGCCGGCTTCGAATCCCAACGAAGGCATGGATGTTTGTAAATGTAAAGTTTTTGCAGCAAGGAGGCACTTAAAATACTGCTCAGCCGAAAGTCATCTAGAGAAGTCGATGGAACAGAAATAGTAGAACTTCGCTTCTGAAATCACTAGAAATATAGTCTTCATTTAACTTTAACGTAGATATTTATATTGGCAAATCTAAAACATTCGCCGAATAAAATGGAGATTTAACGTATTGAATTTCCATCGAAACTTTTGATGAAATTAGCTTCGATTTCCAAATCCCGACGTAAAATTATTCGGAAAATAAATTTGTAGAGAATTAAATGTTAGCTGAATGTCAATTGTATCACGGAATATAAATATTTTAATATTTCTGCGCATCATATTTTATACTTAATTCCAAAGCAATTGAGACAGGAAATAAAAACCTTAAAGAAAAAACCAGTTTTAACAAGTAGACGAAAAAAGGGATTCATAAATGTAGCTATTTTTATGACACAAACTAAGAGACTAAATCATATTTACGAGTAAAAATTAATAACAAGCATGTAAATTTAAAAGTTTAATCAATCTGCTAGGAATCTCCAGACACTACACTAAGCTACAACTGACAAGCGCACATTAACGAAACAGGAGAGACTCTGACTTGAAAAATAAGAGTAAATTGAAGACTGAGGGGGGGATGTGGAAAAAAGAAGCCCGCTGAAAATAACATAAAAAATTCAATCCAAACCTCATTCTTTAAAATTTCATAAGAACTGCAGCCTTGGAATCGAGATATGCTTCTGCGTTACTTGTCCGCATCAATCGAGTAAAGTGCCGGCATAACAAATTCATACATCACTCGCAGTAGCAGCACAACTGGCTCCACATGAACAGTATAATAGTCAAAGTTACCTTTTACAAAATTTAAGATACCTCACTTGCATCATTCGTCGAAAAATAAAGTCATTTCGAAATGGAATATTTCTGGTATAAAAAACGCGTGTTTTAATGCTATGCTACTGTATGCATTTAGGGGTGAGAAGACATTTTTAAAACAGCACATCGTCGTTTTTGAGTGAAATTTAATAAAAACAAGGGATATATTAATATAAGCTCAAAATTCTTCACCTGAATTTTACTTAATATTCACGAGACAAAGGCCCAGCAGCGGGCGAGCGGTAAAGTCGCTGAACGTTGGTAATTCGGTCTGGGCTCAAACTTGGCGAACGGACTATGGCATTTTCGTGGTTTTCCCTATGTGTAACGTGCAAACGAGCCAGTTTCCCTTACAACGTCCTCCACGAAGGCATCTCTTCCCTTAGGCAGATAACCCTTGAATGCTATGCCATAAATAAATCAAAGCATGAGACATAAAAGGCGCATAAATGTCAGTGAAATAGTAAATAACTAGTATACAACTACTATGCAGTCAGCTAATTCGCTACGGACGAAATACCAGATTTTACCGATCTAACCCACTCGGCCACCCGCGAGTTCGTTCTAAATGAGCTAATATTCTTCTATCTCTATACATATTTCGCGTGCCTTCTTCCATGACAATTTTATATCAAGTTGAGAAAGCTATCATAAATGAAATTCTGTTTAAAAAAGGGGAGTATTATTCTTTTACGCCGAGATTTAACTAGAATTCGTTTTAGTCAATTTATATCTGTTATCGATAATTAAAAGGTTTAAATTATTACTGACAATGATTAGAATAAGAGATATAAAAGCGAGCTCTAATTTACACGAACTAGAAACTTCTGGGTAGTCCAAAAAGCATACAATCAAGGCTGCCGAAATATCACAGTTTCCATTGTTTCTCTCGAAATTCTTTAAGAATGTTTGCCGTTAACCCAGGTCATTAATAACAAGCCTCAAAAGAGCAAGGACAAAGTTGGTTTCAGTAGGGATGTAAATCTCGTCGCTTTGTTACAATACTCCAACTCGTTGAATCTGCTCTTTTTTCCTCGCACAAAACGCATTACCAGAGAACTCTTTATACGAGTAAAAATTAAGCGCGAGTGCAAAATGTTGGAAATTGGCCTTAGAGAAAATCCTCATAATTAAAACTGAACTTCCAACAAAAGCCATTCTGAATAAGCACCACAGGATTTTAAACAGAGAAGAGAGGGAAAAAAATAATTTTTTAATGCTCGCTTGACATTTAAAAATGGCTTTAATATTCAGCTCTGTTATGAATGAAGATAAATAATGGTATTTGATTAGATCTTATTCGAGGGCCTCACCTGTGTAAATGCTGAAACAGCTTCAGTGAGTATTTTTAAATAAATGTAGTTAACAGCTTAAAATTTCAATGACCTGTATACACTGAACTCCCGATTATCCGCATGTGTTTTAGCCATCTTGCATATCCTTTTTGAGGATTATCCGCGCTTCGTCCAAAACAGTGAAGCACAGACTACTGAGAATGGTACTTGAAGATGACAAACTGGAATGCTTTGGGTCTTACCTCAGAAAATCTCAGTTAAGGCCTGGACTGAAATTAAAAGCTTAATGCTAATTCACGAGGGAATTCCTGATGCTGTAAAAAGAAGGAAGGTTATACCGTTGAAGAGTCAACTGAATTGAACCGAGCTGAAATTTCTGGCGCTCAAAACTCTAGAATGAAAGTAAACAGAATAAACGCCGCAGAACACATGAACGATGAAAGCCATAGGACTAACAATTCCCGATTTCCTTTGTGAAATGATTCATTAGTCGTAGCAAAAGAATAGAAAGAACAAAACGATGATAAAAGAGCAAGGACAAACTGGGGCATTAAAACGTGTAGACAAGGGCTTACACTACGTAGATCAAGTTCGATTTTAACTGATGTTCTAGATTTGACCCATACTCGTGATACTATAGAAAAGAATGTCCATGCAGCTTCCAGAAAATGGATATAAGACACTTTGTCTATAAAAAAAAATCGAAAAGCTATGCAAGATTTATTATTATTATAATTAAATATTATTTTAAACAACACGCTACTTACTGTTTTGACACATTATACATCCCGTAGCTTCTCAACTTCAGCAATTTACTTGGAGTCATTCCCTTTCTCAGCCTGCAGGTGGCACAGCGGCAAAACCGCGGAACACCGGCAGTTCGACTCGTAATCAAATTTCGGCAAATCTACTGGATGCTTGACTTGTTCAGCGATTTCCCAAAAGTATAAAATGAAGAAGAGACCGTTTCCCTATAAAAGGTTCCCGAAGGTCCTCCATATTGCCACTTCCATCTATGAATGCCTTCGAGAGATTTGTCATAATCTAAATAATTGTAATCCATTGCCTTGTTGGAACCCATAACGTCATTTATTCCAGGCTTCTAAGCACTCTACTCCAAACTTCGTTTCAAATTTTATTTAAATGAAAAATTTCGCTTATTTCCTTTGAAAAGACAAGCAATAGTTTTCACAGAGTATTCTCGAGTGCTTTGCCAAAGTAGTAAATTATTTTTTACCTTCACCGCGATACTTAATAATAATAATAATAATAATAATCAGGTCTACATATCGCTATGATTTTTTGGCCAATTTCCTTAATTTAGTTCAAAACTATTATTTATTAAAAAAAAAAAAAACCCTCTACCATTCCATAAACTGCAACGGACTTCCTGACTGAACTACATTCAATTTTATTTTAAAAATGACATTTATTGAACATACCTTTAAATAAAAGTAACACTGCATATATTCAGCTTTCCTTTGCAGTGTAAAACAACTTTGAAATAGTTAGAACGTGAAGGGTTATATATCTCAGCAGAAAAGAAAAGCGAAAGACTTCCCTTCCAAGCGAAGAATAAAAATTCCCTCGAGTTGCAGAAAACTCCCGGGTAACATGGGCACGAAACTTCCATTTATAGAATGCGAAGGAAGAATGGATGCATATGGGAAAGGAGTCTGAAATCAGTGAGCACCGCTACCAGATGATTGTGACGGACGTAGAGTAAGAGATAAAAGGGAGGGAAAAAAATGGGAACAAATACCCCAGTCGTTCAGCAGCTAGCAAACCGAAGCATTTGGTTCAGGAATTTAAGTGAGGAAGACGTTTTTTTGAATGTTTTCCCGAAAGACAGGAACAAGAAATAAAACAGAAGAATGTGTAATAAAGTACTTGCTAGAAATTTGGGCTCTAGAGAAAACAACAATACCATTAGGATTTGAATTAGTATTCTGAAATGTTCTAAAAAAGCACAATACATTTCGATTGCTCTTTTTTTCCTATGCATATACACAATAAACTTCAATCACGTTTTCAATGCACACCTTCGCTTTTCTTAATGAAAAATAACCATATACCTGTAGATATTCAACGTTCGGATCAAAAAATTAACTGCACGTTTATATCCAGAAATTCTATAACCAACGAATCCTCAAAAAGGTTAGTTTGTGTTTTTCCAGAAACTGCAAATCTGCGCTAAAACTATCAGCCACTCGTACATTTTTTATGCAAATTAAACAAAGAAGCATTTCATACAATAAAATCGATTCACGATATGCAAATCGTTTCAAATGAATTAATTTTTACGGAGGAAGTCATTGAAAGACCGTTTTGTATCTTCGAACGCACTTTTCTGGGGGAGGGGAGGGGCAGGTCATAAACATAATAAAATTTAGACTTGGAAATCTAAATTTTCAGTGATAATGATGATAAGTAATAATAATAATACCTAACTAATACAGCACATCCCTTTTTTTTAAGAAAACTTGTAGAGTCATTAGGTTATTTTGAAGCAGGAAGACATGAAAAATGTGCAGTGCCTTCGCAGGGACTCGAGCCTGAACCTCTCCAATACGCGCCGAGTGTGCTACCGTTACACCACCAAGGCATGCTAAGAGGAAGGAGAAAATACCTTATAAACTAAAAAAGAGTTTTTACCTAGCCACACTGAACATAGGTACTATTTCCTAAATTAGAAATATAAGTTTAAAAAAAAAAAAAAAAAAAAAAAACCAGTATTAAAAATATTTATTTAGTTGCCATTTCCATTCAGTAATAAACAAGTTCAATTTAATATTGACTTTACAATTTTTCAGACTTTCTTGATGAGTATCTTTAACAAGACATTCGGATATGCAAGCTGTTTAACCACTAAATGGGGGGGGGGAGATGGCCGTCAGCAACCATAAACAAAATACTTGCAAAAATACTCCAAAAGAGCAGATCTGAAGTTTTAAATGATAGTACGCATTTCCAAAGATTTCATTTTTTTATTTCCCAGTACGTTCTCACGGAAAAATTCATGTAACTTGTCGCTTACAATAAGCTATTACGACAAAGGCACCAAAAACTTCAATATGCGATATTCAATATTGGGAATGATTTTTCTGAACTTGTTCCAAAGATGTATAAAACTGTCTTTGCCAAAAGGCTTGAAGTTTCGAGCTGAATTCCTCATCAGCACTTGATTCCTGAGAATTATACCAGCACGTGATACATAAAATCTACCTACGAGGTATTTAATGCTCGCCCCCGTGCAACAATTCAAGAATACACATCCCTAGAGTTCAGTGTGCCAAAAATAACAACTAGTCAAACTAGCACGGTATCTTTTCTCTTCCTACACCTGAGACCAGCGGAAGACTGTAAAATACGTTTGGCCACAATTTCTCCGTCGTATTACAAATTGTTCCTCCTCTTATGCTTCGCCAACTTTTGTTTTTCCTTTCCTTCCGTTTCTGTTTCATTCGCCACAGAATTCATACGCAGTGGAATGTAGTTAAAGAATAATGCGGCGTCACGTAGAGCTTATTTTTCAGAGAACCCAGGTGTCCAGGATGCTTGGAAGTCCATTACTGGTTGCGCGCGTTTTTGCACTCACGTTACGAATAAGCAGCAACAAAAATAAGTCTAAAGCTTCTTTGTTTTCTGAAGTTGCTGCTGTTTTCCTCTTTGGGATTATGAAACGCTAGGGAATATTTCAAGAAATATGAAATTCTGCTTTGGTAAATAATGTCTTGTGTCTTTTCTTTACAAAAGAAAAGAATGGTGGTAACTATGCAAGCTCGCGATTAATTTACCCTACTACGCTTGATCCGAAAATAATTCTTACTCTTTTACAGTTTGAACTAAATTCATCCGCGATTTCACGTATTTGCAATATATTCACACACTGCGCGTCACTTTTAGCGGTCAATGCAAAAATAAAAGCTAATACGATGTATCCACCTTCTTATACTTAATTTTTATATATTCTACTTAATTAATGGCAGATTACAGAGCATTCATGGTTTGGTTTGGTTAGATTTTATTACGACAAAAGCAAGCCAGAGCTAAATCTGCCTAAGCAAA
Source organism: Stegodyphus mimosarum (assembly GCA_000611955.2). Classification (NCBI taxonomy): domain Eukaryota; kingdom Metazoa; phylum Arthropoda; class Arachnida; order Araneae; family Eresidae; genus Stegodyphus; species Stegodyphus mimosarum. The sequence continues at coordinate 116,598 of KK115932.1, read as the reverse complement.
GTGATGTCTTCGTGGAGGACGTTCTTAAGGAAACAGCCGGTATCTATGTTACACATGGGAAAAACAATGAAAACGCCCACGTAGGCAGCTTGCTCGTCTGGAATCGAACCCATGTCGAACTACCAGCATTCGACGACTTTAATGCTCGGCCGCTGGTGCGCACATAACATTCATGATAATTCAGTAAATGTTATTTAAACACGTTAGCAATATCAGAATCCAATCCAGTACTAATGCAATACACAACGGAATAATTGCGCTTGGTTATTATTGAGAATGAGTGTTATATCTTAAGAAATTCAGATTCTACTTACACAATGCTACATACATCAAGCAATACTGTTTAGTTACAGGTTAGGCTAAGTTCTACGATATACGGTCAGTTTCAAAAATAGTTATACACGAAGTAGTGCCATACATTAGCAACTCCTCGGTATACACATTATACAAAAATTCAGCACACAGTTACTGCTGTCCCATATAAATGTACAATAACAAGTGAAACATTTAAAATAAAATAGTAAATATTTTATTCTTCTTAAACATTTTTAAATACATGTCATATGTCTGTAGAATACGATATGCAAAATTAGTAATAAGTATATTACACTGTGGTAATATGGTTTTATGAAGGGGGAATTTTAGAAATGATTTCAGCCCATGTTTTATAAGCATTAAAATATACAATATTAAAAGGCATGTTATGCTGGAATGCCATCCAAGTCGGTCCTTGCCATTGCGTAGTTGCCAACCTTGAAATATGGTTTGGTTTGGTATATTTAACTACGGCAAAGCCTCGAGGTCTATCTGCCTAAGGGGAGAGATGCCTTCGTTGAAAATTTTCTAAGGGAAACTGGCTCGTTACACGTTATATATGGGGAAAGCCACGAAGGCGCCCAAGCAGCCGGCCCGTTCGCGGGATTCGAACCTCGGACCGAACTACCAGTGTTCAGCGATTTTACCGCTTGGCCGCTGGTGGGCCCCTTGAAATATGAAAGACCGGGTAATTCTCGCCCTAAAACTGGGAATTTTCGAGAGCCTTCGCCATTTCAAAAGATGATTATAATGTAAAATACGTTAATACAGGGGGAATATTCTACATTTTTTGTTCTTTGGCTAAATTGATTTTCTATATTTCTTACGCTTCTATACCAAGAAAAGAAAATGAGTAAGGAAAAGAAAGAATTACTTAGAATAAAAAGAGAAAAATATTATAAGGAAAGAATTATTAAGAATTTTTTATTTATCGAATTACTTTTAAAAATGATGAAAATTAATAATTATTGTGTATACTACTCTTTGGATACACTTAATAACGTACCTTACATTGATGTAGCACTGGTTAAACAATGGTTGAGTCTTAATAAAAAAATTCTACAAATGTCTGCATTAGACAATTTTCCTTACACGGTTACATGTGTAAATACATGAGTGGCTCAAAAACACAGAAACATATGATAAAACAAAGAGGTAAAATGACAAAAGTTTTCTACCTGAAAATGCAGAGAGGGTCGTAGTTGTTTATATATCTTGCGTAATAAGAAACATGTCAAACCACAGTTCTGAGCAGTTAAGAGAATTATGTCAAAACTTAAGAGTTTCAAATAAAGTAAATTACTAAACCTGTAACACCTAAGGTAAGTGCTTCTGCGATCAAAGTAGAAAATTTAACATACTACGAAGTAGTATACCCATGAGTGAGTTCATATTCTGCTTTTGAGGAAACATCATGCGGTAAACAACAGAAGGAACGAAAGCATTCGTTTGAACACGAGAAAAAGAGAAATGGGAACTGCGAAGAGGAATATTTGGTCAAGCTACAATAATCAAACTATTGATTACGGAAATGAACGCCGCAAGGAAGGAGAAAAGTAACAACGTTCATAAAGTCTGGACTACCGATCAATGGAAGACAGTCATTCGATCTGATAAATCGACCTCACAGCGTTCCCTATACGTAGTTGAGTTTGCGCGAGGCGAACCCAACCAAGTTTATGGTGTAGACACCCTTTAGACAACAGTGATACATGCAGAGATTTGGTCATGATTTGAGATGCCATATCATAGCATTCTGCCAGTCTTAAAAGAGCACATCCCTGCCAAGGTCTCTTGAGCTGCCAAATCTAACCTTTAGTGCAAACACTGCTACAGATCAAGATGTTAAGACCACAATTTATGTATCTCGCATCACGGATAGCATGTATCATTGTCTTCTCAATCTCGAGACTACAGTTTATTGGATCCATGTGATCAGATTTTAAGAACAAAGTTCAAGCGCAATAGACACCTCTTTTTAAGAACATGAGTAAGTAATGCAAGACGATTGATATAACGTGCCATTATCACCCATCAAGATTTATATATTTGTCCATTCCCAAGAGAAATCAGGCATTACGTGAATACAAACAAAAGTTACTTCTACGCCATGTTAGGAAAGGATTTCATCCTGTTATCACCATTTCCATACTTTTATCCGCCCTTGTCATTAATAGATTTCCTAATAAAAATACTCCAAAAATTAGTTCTGAAAAGGAGATATTAGTAAGTTTTCAATCACTAATCACTGTTAGATGTTTTTTTTTTAAGTTTTCCCAAAATTCTTCAAAAAGTTAATTAAGATTCTGTCTTTAGTGAACTCGATTTCTTTGAAGCAATCCATATTCGCCAAAATCTATTCTACTTGGTTCGTTCACGACCCTTTTTTTAAGAATTTTTATTTCATCTATTTAGTAAATTATTTCTGGCATTATGGCGCAAAATATTTTTGCTCATGGGGAAGAAGACTTGCGGCAGGCTTTTCGAAATGCGTTTCCTACATAAAAGCCAACACTAATTTAAGTTTAAAACTTAAAAAGCTAAAAATCTCAGAAAAAAGGTTAGCAGACTTGTGATTTCAGTTTTTAACACCAATGCCCTTCGTACAGTTTGAAGTTTGCCACAACGACCTACCTTCGAATATTTTAACGTAGTATTTGTAGTCTGTACCCCTATAATAAAATCTGCAATTTTTCTTTGCTTCAATTCCTGAAAATTAATGAGAATAATTAATGTCCTGGAGATTTTTTTCAAACAATATTCAATCAAGTGGTGGTGCAGTGTTTCAGTCTGGATCTTTTTCTCCCAGTTATTAGTAAATCTCACAAATGATTTGTTAATCAGTTTGGGAATATGGGCAAAAATGAAATGCACAGTTTGGAGTGCCGAAATTGCTTTGGAACTTACATAACGAATTCAGAAACAGTCACGGCAAATTTTATACTATCTGCTAAGTAATTAATCGAAGCAACACTGCACGATGAAAGTGTGTGATTTATTGTCGGTAAAAACTGTTTGATGGTTTAGGAAAGACAGTTAAACATGGTAATACGTAGATTGAGATTACATTTAAAGAAGATTATTCTTTTGTTTTACGATAAAAATTTTATTTCCAAAGATAACATGTTTTTCTTATCTCTTGCTTTCCGGAATGCATTTGGATCTTTTGCACTGTTCAAGAAAATTCTGAACGCTGTTATCTCCGTTTTCGGTAAAGCTACCGACCAAGCAGCTCCACTGGCTTAACACAAAATAGTTTCAGCCAAAGTCTGATTCCTGGGAACAGATTCTATTTCTTCCAAAATGCTTTATTATAATACACCATCACCAAGCCTATTGTAATCATCCATCACCTACCTGTTAATAGATATTATGATACATCATTATCAAACCACCATTAAACCTTAGACTTAATTTTTCTCTTCATCGTTATGCTGAAGGTACAAAAAAGACTAACCTGTTCGCGAATTCAGTTCTGCGCACAGCAAGCAAACCTAAGAAGATTAAACACTGACAAGCACGACGCGTAGCTGTTAACCATTTAATCATTAAATCCAAGGACAACGTAAAACGCATAGCGGAGAATTAATAAAATCCTACACAGGACTTTTTTTTTTAATAGCAGGAAAAAATATTATTTCGCGAGGAAATAAATGCTAGCTCAGTTAGTAAAACTTTCAACGTCAGAAGAGTGACTAAGTAATGCTTTGTCGCAGTGCCAAGGCCAATGTTGCAACTCGTACTTCTTTTTTGCGTCGGCTTCCCTTCCACCCTCACAAAAAGCAGAGTCAGCGTTGTTTAAACAGTGAGTCATATTTAATCTAAACTTCAGTAAATATTAAGCAAGAACTTGCGCGAAAAATAAATGTTGCCACCCCGAAGTTAGCACGCATTTAACAACGATGTTTAGCAGAGGACTGCAGCTATAGTGCTTGCAGCGAAGCACGATTTTCACAATCTCTGCTTAAACTTCAAGATCGAAATGTCACTCCACCCAAATTGAAAACAAGACTAACGTTACCAAACATTTTATTCCTCCTTTTCAGTATTTACACCAGACCGAAAATATACCATGAAAAATTTCGACCTCGACATTTCACCGGAAAGGCACGTTTTAATAATGCGCAAAACGAATTCCCTCATTTTTCATGGCGTACATGCTTACGTCTTTTTGAAACACAGGAAACTCAAAACGCGACTTACAGAAAAACATATTTTACCTAACAGTATGTTATTTCGAGCTAGGAACAATTTCCCCTCAAATTGCTATGCTGAAGTAATTTAAGTTCTAGTTTCCCATGTAATTTTAGCGAAATGTCCGGTGGAGAAAGAATTGCTTGGAAAATTGAACTCATACTTTGCGAATATTTCACCACATAAACTAAAAATACCCTCAACCTAACTTTTTCATTATTACTCTAATGTTTACAGCAAAACGAATTAAAACTTTTAATTAATTGGACTGTTAACTAAATTACCCACAATCTTTCTGGGCTAAAAGAGAACCCGACCTAACAGAAAAACTTAAGGTATGCTATTAAGAAAACAGACAAAAGTTTCTTGTTCAAAACCGAAATGACTGTCAACATCTTTTTCACAGCAGCCTTTTCTGAGATGCCAATTTGCAGAAATTACAAGCAATTTCTTCCAGCTTCTTAAATTTACAAGGAAACATAAAGCAAACATACTTTTTCAGTTACTCTAGATGTGCAAGTGTATACGAACCAGTTTACTTTAGAAAGTTCTCCACGAAGGCATCTCTCCCCTTAAGCAGACAGCCTTCGAGTGCTTTGCCATAATTAAATAAACCAAACTCATATCTATCTATCCATTCTTTATTCAAAGGGGCAAAAATTGGGCGCATCGTTACAGAAATAGCAAAACAGCTAAACGAGAGGGAGAAATCTGGTGCGAATGCGAGGAATCATGTCACTTCCATAGAGTGAAAGCTCACTAAAACTCGTTAATAACGCAACAGTAAATATACATAAAAGAATGATGAGACTCATTTATTTATTTTTCTTAATAAAATCTGATTGAATGATGTTATTTATTACTTACCAGAAAAAATTAATTTCAATATTAACGAATTTAAATAAAGGCAAAAATTTTATTAGCTCACAAGACATTATTAAAATGTTAACAAATTACGATTTTTCTGGGAAGCAAGAATAAACTAGTATTTCATGAACAATTCAGCTATACTAGCATTATTCGAATACACAAAAGAAATGAATCCCAAACACATTTTTTAATATTTTTCTTAGATAACAAGTATAAAATATAGATTTGTCAGATTATGAATGCTGATTGTGTGTGTGTGCGTGAGTGTGTGTGTGTGTGTGTGTGTGTGTGTGTGTGTGCCTGTCTCTGAGTATCAAGTACATTACACACAAATTAAAAAACTCACGTAGGTTTGTCTAGCAGAGAGAACTGTAGTGTAAATCTCTATCAGAACAGGATGTTAAAGCAATTTTTGAGTAATCTTTTAACAACTCTGATAAAAGCATGGTTAAACTGAAAATGATTATCAGGATTCTTTTCTGTTATTTAACACAACTAATTTTTATTAAGACGGAATTCTGGGCATTAACATACCATTATAAACTTATCTGTACGCATCATTCGAACTAAAGCTCTGACATTAGGCAATTTTCGTCGTGCTTCATCTGCCAGCAGAAACACATACGAATCGGAATAACGTCCATGGAAGATGCATAAGATTTGAAGAAATCTTTTTTTATGTACGCTAAGTCCCATTTATAGGTAAAATTAATTTTGTATAGTCGTTCTGACATCATAGCAACATAAAAACAGTTCTAGCATTTTTTCTCTTCCAATAGTCAGCGCAAGTTTGTTAACGAAATGAAATTTCTACTTAATCCATATTATGTGTTGACTTAAGAAGCATAAACTCAGTCGAAAAGCTGACATATGTGAAATCATCAGTGCTAGTGTCATCGTAAGTTCACTGCTACTTGACGGTAAGTAGACAGCGGGTAATCCATTGTCGCAGAGCACACTGTAGTTATCTTCATCGGGAAGGATGCTTTCATGGAGAGTTTTGTTGCAGAAACGCGTAACACCGTTAAGTTCAGTTCACGCCAATACGGTCACACGTTAGGGCGGAAAGCGTTGACCAATCAGAAGCGAGCTCAGAGGCGGCATTTTCCGGACGATCGAAGAACGCGTGAGTTGACTTAACTTCAAATTTTCGACGCTTGACGCGTCAGTTTCAGGCATCTCGTTTCAAACGTCCAGTTCATACCAAGGTTTTTAAACGACTGCACTTTCAAAAATTCTTCTTGATGAAAAAAAAAAAAAGTCAAATGGACTAAGCTTAATAAAAATTTCAGATAATAATAAAAATATGCATATGCTAATAGAATAAATGGCTTTATAAATTATTTAAAGAACAATTTTCAAGTTTATTAGCAGTAATAAACCTTAATAATCAACCATAAATTATTTATAGTTGATAATTTTTACAGAATAATTTAATGCAATAGATTGTTGCGAGAAAATAGTGATTGATTCAGATTTCGAAATTCCAGATTTTGAATTTTTATTAAAATATATCTACATTAATTTAAGCTTGTTCTTGTTACCTAGCGCAGCGTTCTCGAACCTTTTTGTCACCGCGGGCCGGTCCACGTTTGATAATTTTACCGCGGCCCGCTGGGGGGGGGGTCGGACGTTGATTGTTTATATTTTAGATTATTTTGATTTATTAATTTTAATTTAATTGTTTTTACACATGCCTTCAAAATAAAATACAGTTACACCGGTACCGGTCCGCGGACCTACTGGATAAAAGTTGGCTTCTTGAGTTATAGATTTTGGATTCAAGTGTCACCAGAAGTGGGGTTGTAATGGAGTTGGCATTTTTTAAAAAAATATTTACAGAAAATATTATCGCTGGTTTCAGAAGTAGCCCAGATGCTTCTTCAGTTCCCTAAAGGTGAAATGTGAAAACCATACTTACTCGCAAGATACTTTAGCGCGGAGGTAACACGCTCAAGTAGAAAGTTTCAGCGGGTATTAGAGACTTGTATTGCGGGTTCGGGCCTTGCTTTTTCGTACATTTGATGATGGTACGAATAAACCAATTTTTTTTGGAGGGGGAGGGGAGACAAGAAGCTTGCAATTATTTTTCATTTCATTCATATAAACCTAATTTTCGCTCGGCATTGTGTGCATTATCCTTCTTTTGACAACGAGCCTTTGGTATAGTTCATAAGATGATCTATTTCGGCTCACACGAGACTAGCAAAAGCGATACTGGTATTAGTTTAAAGTTGCTGTTTCATCTAATTAGAAAATTTAGTGAGTTCTGAATTTTAAACGAGTGGTGACGAGCAAAACACTTGTTTAAAAAAATCAAGAAAACTTATTTATACAGAAAAGAAGCTCGCTAGTATGTAGCTGATTTTATGGAATACTTCTATGCATTTTAATGGCTTCATGTTTGTTTTTCTTAACATGCCTGATCACTTTTCGAACAATTTATAGATGAACTTAACCAGAGATTTAATCTTGATGATAATTTTTCATTAATTTAAAGAACTTTTGCATGAGCCTTAGTAAATTTGCTAATTGTGGAATTCAATTTTTAACGCAGAAAAAGAAGAATTATATAAAATGAAGGTACTTCAAATGAATTTTAGATAAAACTGACTTTATAAATAAACCTTTAGATACCAGCTGTTCATTAATATATCAAAGACTAATTGAAGTAATTACTGTTACATTTAAGGTAGAAAATTTGTATATAAGGCAGAAATTAAAACATTTAAAAAATTGCTGTTGTTTATTAACTTAAAAGTAACTACTTTTTTTAAACATGATATTTAATTTAGTAATGCTGTAAATCCTACATATATTTAAACAAAATATACTTTTTTATTGCATTATTTAAACCAATTACGGGAAGTTCATTTAAGGGAAGTTCATACATCATGCAAAAACATTTTATTCTACCCCAAGAATAATTTACTCTCCAAAATAGAATCATGAAATTAGGATTTTTTAATTATCATTCAACAAAATCCAAAAATAAATTAAATTAGAAATATATAGCGCTAGATATTATACAACGATCCTTTTCTGGGATATCCTATTCCTGTCTTCCAAACGATTCTTTTCTGCGATATTCTGACAAAAATTGGTATTCTGCTTTTGAATAAATGAGGCTAGAAATTCATCGAATTGATGAGGTGTCATGGGAAAGTAATTAAAAGAAATTTCGTTCCGTTCAAGCGCATTTCTTCAATTAAATTATTTGCATCTCCTTGCTGCAGTCATGTCTCATATATTAATATAAACCACTACATTCTGCTTCCCTTACACAAAGCCAGAAGTAAAACAAGTTTTAATCGAGCAGAAATTAAATCCATTTTTATTAAAAAATGTAATCGTAAAAAGTCAAATTACCACATAAAAATTTCACGTTTTCCCTCAAGTTTCCGTTACGAAGAGCCATCTAGTCCGAGCATATGACAATTTTTAAAGCGAAAGTTGCCGCGCTGGTGTGTGAACTGACGTACGCGGAAAGTTTTTTTTTTCCGCATTGCCGCTTTTCGCCCCAACGGACCAGTGTGAACTCAGCTTTAAGGGGCTTTAGTAGTACTAGTTTAAACGGGAGGTTTCCGAGAAATGTTTCGTCTAGATAGGAGTAACATATGCTGGCTATGGCCGGCTGTACGAAACAGTTTGAAACTTTCCCGAAAATGTTTCCTCTGGAACGTGTACCACGTAGAGATCAACCTATCAGATGACAGTTCTGCTTCTGAAGGATCACAGGTAATTTTCAATACGGCGATGGGTTTCGTTGTGAAATCATGGACGGTGGAAACAGAAGCCGATTTAATTGCAGAAATACGGAAAAAGCCGTATATATATTGCTGTTTTGCTGTAGTATAATTGTCTAAGTTATTTTTAAATGTTTATATATTCATTAAATTTATAATCGTGGAAATTTCAGAATAGACAATATTTTATGACGTGCTACTTCTGATGATTTGTTTACAAATTATTCGTCGCCAAATTTGTCGTATTTCGTGCTAATCGTGTAAAAAGAATGGTATTGTTACATAATACAATTTTTTTTTTTAAATATACTTGTATATCCGCGACTTCACTTTTCTGCTAATTACTTTTACTACTTTAAATTAAAATTGCATAATCAGCGATTATGTATATTTATTAAAACACAGATTATGTAATAATGAGGACACATTAAATTTGTATGCTATTATCTTCATGTTACTTTTGAAATGCTTTTTAAATTATAAATACATTAAGAACTATATTTTTATTATAAATGCTACATATTGAAACATTGGAAATTTAAGGATTTTTTATTATGAATGATAAAAAACATTTGTATATACATTCATTAATATATATCTTATTCATTACATTAATACTAAAAAGCATACATCAGCAGTTTTTAAACCATCACATCTCTCTCCCTCTCTCTATGTGTATGTAAATATATGACTTATTAGATGTGTGTATATGTATGTTTGAATACAAAAATGAACATTGCCAAAAAGTTTATCTGAATTCATATAACGATTATGTTATCTGAATTACTTAATTGGCAGCAAATGTAGTCATCAGTTCTTTGCACATTATCATGGATATGGAATACACATTTGAAAGATAACTGAAGTGCATTTTCTGCATTAGGCTACTCACTAAAATTCACCCACTTATATGCAACCTTTGCATTTGTAATTGGGAATTTAAACAAAGAAACTGAGCAAGTAGCCGCCTTTACGAAATATTTAACATTTTGGGAATAAAATATTTTTCACTTATCACAAAACATATATCAAAAAATGACATTATATTGTGTACGTAAAAATTATTAAATATATGGATACAAAAATATTGTTTACAATAATAAAATCAGAAAACCACTGAATGTGCGATGTAAAAGTATTTACAAAAATATATACAACAGATCATTACAAAAGTCGCAATAAAAAATATACAAATTAAAAGTAACAATTAATGTAATAAACACATGTAGTTTTGCCAAGGTATTGAGCCAACACTATGTAAGGTATTTCTCCTGCCTTCATGGTATAGTGGTCAGCACGCTCGACCCGTAACCGAGAGGTCCGTGGTTCAATTCCCAGCGAAGGAATTGCTCATTTTTCATCTCTTCTGCTTCTAAATCACCTATCGGCTCTACAGATGGCGCCCGAACTAAAAGTTGGTGGATGGTGATTCTCCACCATCACGATTTGTCGATACGGGTCCCTAATCCCCAGTCGCCCTTTAAAAGGGGGAGTATACAAGGTATTTCTCCCGCCTTCGTGGTGTAGTGGTCAGCACACTCAACGAGTAACCGAGAGGTCCGTGGTTCGATTCCTGGCGAAGGCGTTGCTCATTTTTCATGATTCCTGCTACCAAATAAATCCTAATGACTCTACAACTATTAAAATAATTACAAAGTATATTTTGTATATACATGGAATTTGAAAGCAAACGTCTCTTTTGCCAATCTTAGAGAACTGATTCCTGTTTGGCTTTCATATCCGAATGTTTCTTTTGACAAACAGCCGTGCTCCAGTAACAAATAGCGTATGTGATAGAGGTTTTAAGCGCAGCGAGCAACAAGCTTCGCATCAGAAACTAACAGCAGGACGCAGTGTTACTTAGCCGTTGGTGAACGTTACTTACAAATAACTCCCCAGAAATAATACACACGACAGCCTGAATAGAACGGCTTACTTTTGCCTCCGTATTTAATACACTAATTTTAGCATTTTAATATTTTGATTTTTTCTTTTACTAATAACAAGAATCATTATTTGCATTATTTCACTATGATTTTAGTCCCGTGAAGCTTTTTAAAAGAAATACACGAAATTTAAAAATTCCAACCTAAAAGGTACTGCAAAATTTCGCCAATAAAAATTTAACCGTTTTTAGTAAAATTTGTGTATGGTTTCCACTATAAAAATATTACTAAGCACGCATTTAGACCAGCAATCATCATATGGTTACCGCATTATAAATGAATTATTTAATTTAGGCAAACATATAAGGGCTATGCACCTCAGCTCTATCGCAGCTTTGCAAAAGCACTTTAGTAGTCTCTCGTATCCATCTTCTCTTTAGAGACCCTGCTGCAGATACATTACAATCATAAATTTACATGCCCTACACGCGATCCAAACCAAATCCAACGGCGGCGGAACTGGCAAACTTTTTGGCTAACCATATTATCGTCGGAGGAGGTTTCAATTTATCAATACACCTCGAGTAATTTTGATCGTATTTAATACATTTTTAACGATTCATCTATGGAAAACATTTTCTTCTATGGAGGCTATATAAATATTAAGTTTCAAATATTTTTATTACACATTATTTTTCACATATTTTCATCATCACTTTTTCACGTGGATAAATATTTCCCATATTATATTATTTATCACATATTTTTATCCACGTGAACAAGATTCCTTCACATTGCTTTGCTTTTACAGACGCCTTACTTACTTTTTTATTGCTTCATTTATCTTAAACGATTGCTTTCTCGATTATTTCCTTATCTGATTCATATCTTAAACTGGAGTCCTTCATGAAATACTCAGTTATACAGCCTTTCTGAAATACTCCTTCGATTATCTATATAAAATGAAAGAATTTTGTTTATTATAAGACATTAAATATACATAACATAAATTTGTGATTTAATTATTATCTCATTTAAATTTACCTATCCGTCTGTCTGCCTGTTTATATATACTATATTGCATATAATGTACAAAGCGTACTTCGAAATATTTTTCGCATTTAATATTATATACGAGATTATTTCGGGTAAGTACCTTTTATTTATTGCAATAGCTTTATACATTAAAGGTCTTTGGGCGTAATACTGATATGATGTGAGAAATTTACGGGAAACTCGTTATTCTCTAATTATGAATCTTCATTAATCAATTATATGCCTTTCTTTTGGCTATCATTCTATTAGAATTTCTCACACTTCAACTAGTGAAACTTTCATGAGATTGTGTCAGTAACAGATTGTAACTCCAGTCCTCAATAATTTCCATACTTGCCATCTCAAAAATTAACCCATTTCTCTGCTTTGCTTAATGGATAATGCTAAGTGTTCGTTGCACTAATTTACCGAAACTTGGAATCATTTTGTTTCCCGTAAACGCAGACACGCGCCGTTCGGCTTTTGAAAGTCTCTCTCTTTGTTGTACTTGACGACAATGCAGGGTATGCCAAAGATTTAGATAAACCAAACTTATCGCTGCGCGAATTCCAACTAAAGCTGAAGCTCATTATTAGTTAATAGTCACTAATAATAGTTTTCAGTAAGTTTGCAAAACCGAACTGTAAACTCGAGGAGTGGATTCTCAAAATCAAATTTAGATACCGCTACTGCATTTAATTACTGATAACTTACAAACTGAAATATTGTCCAAAAACGCACAGTATTCATAACGGTGAAAAGTTACTTGCATCAAACAAAATCGACAAATATAAATTAAACATATCATGTAAACTCTATGTTGTGCAATGTATTCACGTAATTTCATTGAAATTCCGGTGAGTTGACGGAAATGCACAGAAAGTGCTAAGACATTGTTTTTACGTTAAGCCTCGATCGCATAAGTCTGTAAAATTCTGAGCTCTTTAAAATTAGCCCACCTACTACTATTTAACAGAAACTGAAAATATTAACATATGCAAGAAATGTGAGCTTTTGCAAAACCAGTCAAGATACAGTAGAGAAATGCTGAGCAACATACTAGTTCAAAACAGGACTTCACAAAAAGGGAAACACTTTATAATGTAAAAGAACAAGATCCACTAACTAAAGAGCCCCACCACAGCTTTGAACGAATCTGAAAATCATTTGAGCACAGAACGCCAACAACAACATGTCACGTGATCACAAACTAACCCAGACGGCGCCCACAACTCGGTAAGCCTACGGGGTAGCCATCCCAGTCAGGTAACCAGAAGATTGCGAAGGAAACATTAAGGATTAAATCCGACTGACAGTAGTCTAGCGTGTCTCCCAGCAAAACTAGTTGGTTCTTGCTAAACACGCAAACGTAGTAGTAAACTTATGAAATAAAATGTATTACTGAAATACACTTCTTGACAAAATGGCAGATTTGATTTACCAACACTTTCTTGATTTCGAATTTTCTGGTAAAAGTGAATGCGAGTATTACTCATGGAGGTTGGAAATAAGACCACCAGGTAGGTAGGAAGTAAGACCTTTCTTAACTCTATGGTATTACTGCTTCTTTATCTTATCTTGAACATCATGTGGCACAGAATATCAGGTCCTAATTTAAGCGAAGTAAAATTTTCTTTCGTTACGTAAAAGTCACATTACTTTCAATATTCATTTTGATACAGCACGATAATATAACGCAATTTAAATTTTCGTAGAAAACAATTTCTTAGGTACAGACAATGTCGAAATTAAGCATTCTAATCATAACAGCTTATACCATGTTGAAAACAAAATTAAGCAACTTTTTTTTAAAAAAAATTTACGTTGGAAGCGTAAAAACAAGTGCAGATAGCGAACTTTTCCCTTTCCGCTCTTACATTTTATTATAGCTCTTAAACAAAAAAATATTTTTGCATGCTTGAAAAAGAAACGCTGTAAAGCGAAATAAGAAGCAGTATTACAAAGATACACAGTTTAATTTCATTAAATACTTAAACAAGCAAACAAAGGGGTGGGAAGAAGGGGAAAGAAAATGAGGATAAAAGAAAGAAATAACAGCATAATAATATTATATCCACATTCCATAATAAAATTAATTTCTACTATAAAAAAGTACCTTATATAAAAAATAAACAGGTAAGTGGATGTTAAGAAAAAAGGGTTAGGCGAGTTAAAATACAATTCGTAACAATAGTGACAGCAATTAATGCTAATTAAATTTACTACAGAATTACGCAGAGTTGGACTAATACCAAATCCTATGGAATGTACATCTCTCGTTATGTAGACGGCAATGTTACGTTTATAAAGACCGCATAAGTTTTCTCATCTGGCTGCACCGTTAAATTTGTTGGTTACAACAATTTCATTTTATAAAATTTGAGAAATAGTTTAGCCACAGATAAACGGCTATAATACACACTATACATAAAAATATGTAAATTATTTTAATAACATAAATGAACATTACTTAGAACGAGATAACACATTTCATACACCGCGTATTTTATGAATTTTCAGTTCAGGTCAACTGGATTATTTTATATTAAAAGGAAAAATATAACTGCGCAATACTGCCAAATTGCATAAAAACATATCTCCGCAGGCCAATATAACATAAACGCGAATGACATCTAGTAATCAGTTCATGATACTTGCAAATACGGTATACACTTCCGTATCATTCAGTATTAATTCCATTACATATTCTTTTTTTGTAAAGCAATTAACCAAAATATACTCTCAAATATTTTTAAAAAATTTCATTAACTAAAAATCCTAATTTGTTCCTCGTGCTTATTACAGTAAAGTAATCGGAATTCTGCACGAGTGAGCTGAATCTAATCGCGTCTTTATCACATGACGATGAGGGGTGACCAAGGTATAATCAGAAAGCTCTTTACTGGTCACCGCTAACCGTCACGGAGGGGAATATATTAATAATGGAAGGAAATCGTTATTGATCTAATGTAACTCTTGTATACCCGGCGTAATAAACGCCTCTTGTTGCAAATACCAGATTCCCCTCCCTTTTCTGCTGTCCAGGCACCCTCAGCAACGCAAATCGCCCTCCAATAATTTCCATTCCACTAAATAATCAAAGCGTTTGCGCATTATGTGCTCCAGTATTTTACAATCGGACAGCTTTGATTTTGTGCAAATCCTTGACACACTCTTTAAATCTTGATTTCAGCAAAATCGTTACATACTGTGTCTATAAAAGCCCTTACCAGGCCTTTATTTTCGCAACCCCTGGTTGCAGACATGCACTTAAAAACTTACATAAATGTTTTAAATAATGCAAATATTCATGTTTCGCATTTGCAAATTTAAAAATATCAGCTTCATAAAAATTACGAAATCTTAACTTTTATGCAGTGTTCCGTCATTTAGAAAAATTTATTATTTATCACAAGAGATAAAAGACAAAAAGTTATTACTCACGAAATTACGAAAATTCGCTGAGATATTTATTGTCATATGTGACGTCATTTTCAACTTGCCGTGAGGAATAAATAATAAATTATAATACTTCGAGGTTGATTTTTTTCACTTGTAAATACCATTCAATGACATTCTTTTGTGATTCCGTAGCGTGTAACATTCCTTAATTTATAATTTTGTTACAACTGCTATGCCGAAAGAAGTTCTCAAACTGTTCTGTTACTTCAGATTCACTATACATAATTACGGCAAGGCGTCGATGGCTATACGCCTAAGGGAAGGGATGCCTTTGTGGAGGACTTTCAAAGGGAAATTGGTTCGTATACACGTTACGCATGGGGAAAACAACGAAAATGCCCATGCAGGCAGCCCGTTCGCGGGATTCAAACCTACACCGAACAACCAGTGTTCAGCCACTTTACCGCTCGACCGCTGATGGGCCCATAATAAACATACGAAAAAAGTCATTAAATATTTTAATTCACGGACTTAATGTTATGAACTGGCTATCAGTCAATGCCAGTGTTTTCTAGAACACGATTTGTATAAGATACTGTAACGTTTTGAAAAAAATTATACTTATCGAATACTTTTAATGAAATTCTGCATACAAATGGTCGTCATTTAATCTATTCATACCGGAAACCTTTTTCTAAATTAATGCTTATTTCTAGGTACATAGAAATTAAGTATATTTCAGTTTTCAACGTGTACACGGCCCCTGAATACGATTTCCAACTTTAAAATGAAAGAGCTGTCACCTTTTGTCGCATGAGAGTCAAACTTTGCATTCTCTATAATAAATATATTTCTAAATATAAGTATTGATTCCAAAAATTCGTAAGTTTTTCAAAATCGCTTTATTTAATTAAAAAACTAACAAAATATACGATTCGCTAAATTGGCAACATTTTTGTAATTGGAAGTATATGTCTACGATAAACGGTCACGAAAATAAAAACGAGGTAATGATTTTTGTGGACACTGTGCATAACTGACCCATTTTAAATAAAATAAAGTCCCGATTATCGAATGTAAAACTGGACTAATGTTGGTCGACTAATGGGGAATGTCAGAAAACTACAGAACACTGGCTATTAAAGAAGACATTCAGAACAGTAAAACGTTATTTAAAACTTTCAGCAAACACCATTACTTCTCCCTCTACAACAGTAGAATTCTCATTGGAAAATATGTAAATTCGTTGTTCAAGATAAGTTCACTGTTAAACTGTTAGTTAAAATTCATTGTTAAACTGTCACTTAATATGTTAATGTTAATAACTGTTCATTGTTATACCCTTATTCAAATACAGATAAGTTCATTGCTAAAATAAATACATTGTTAAAATATTCATAAAATTTGTGTAGTAAACTAGTATATTTTTTGGATATCAAGAGGCCGGTACCTTTAAAATGTTGAAATATGCCTAATCTTTAGAATTAATTGGGTTATGATCGGAAATTTTGCATATATATTTCGAATATCCTTTATATTGTATAGCAAGTAGTACCTCCATATCAGCGTGTTCTCCTTTCCAGAATACACGACGGATACAAATGAACGGCACGTAGAACAGAATATCTAAGTAACGTATACACGATCTCCACCAAGTCCATATCCGGCCTTTATTTTCTCAAGCGTTGGTCATAGACATACACTTATAAAATTGTTTTAAACGCTGCACAGATTTATGTTTCCGCACTAAAAGTGCGGAAAAAAATTAAAAAAATTTTTAAAAATTGCATAAAACACAAAACAAAACTTTTTATTCGTTCCTCCGGTCTATATACTTAGGAAAACTCTAAACCCGTTATAAAAAGTAAAATACGAGAAGTTTGACTCCATACCACAAAAACTGAGCCAGCTTAATTTCAAAATTTGCGATATTTCAAGTCATTTTGAATTTGCATTGAGGGGTCGGATAATAAATGAATTAAAACAACAATTTTTGCTTTCTCATGAATATGACTCATGAATAATGGTTCTCTTAAATTTAGAAGCACGGCAGTATCACTACCGTTACGCATGAACGACACTGTAACGTAAATTTCTATGTACGACAGCCGAGACAAAGTCGCACGGAGAATGGGAACACGGAGACAGTTAAAAGCAGAGCTGAACGAAATGGGAAAATGTGGGTGAATGGGTGGGGATGACTACTGATAATCGTTGTCAGTGGTCAAACTATTTTGAATCCACAGATGCGGAGGTATAACTACTTGCTGCTCTTACTTTGTTTCAGATATTAAAATATTCTGAATAATAAAAATAAAATACTATCTTCTTCGACATAATCGCACTGCGCCCAACCTTAAAGATAAAAAAATCACTGATTCTTTTACTTCCGCCCCTCTCCAAATTAGACAAATGTATAATTAAAATGAACTACTTTAGGAAAAATCAAATATTTTCTTAAATAACAATTGTTTAAATCTGAGGTTACAAAATCCACTATTTTTTTAACATAAAATGAAACGTAATTTTTACAGTTTTTATTCGAGAAGCGGAGTTAGTTATTTTACACCCACACAAGGCTTTATACAAGTGCTTAAAATTTCTTGAAATTCTGACCCACGGTTACGGATAAACCATGCGCGCAAGCAGGAAAATTTTAGTTTTGAAAAATTTTAACATGTTGACCGCCGAAACGCATTAAGGATAAATTGCATGAGCCGGCCACAGCAATTTTATTGATTTTATTATTCGTTGCAATGTTTGTTATCAGAATCACTGCAGCACGCGGAACAGCTTACATAACCGTTCTTTCCATAATATAAGTCAATAACTTATGTTTAGAGCGTGGCAAATATTACTGTATCCCAAGTTTCAATCGTGAACATGAAAAGAAAAAGTAAACATTACTTACACATTTTCAGAAAATACGTAACTGTTATTTTCAAAAGTGCAATTTTTTTTATTTGGTTCATGTATATGCTAATAAATGCGCGTATGCTACATCATAGTTCCGATCAGAGCACTTAACATCATACTTCTCTCGAAATAAAACATTTGTAATAGATCATTCCAAATCTCAAACCTTAACATATTTTTAATTCGTAAATAAAAAAATATTGTGTATAGGATGCAACAAGGCATTTCACTTTAATTTTATTTACTTTTAACAATACTTTGCGCTTTCCACAACACTGCAAACCATATTCATATATTTTAAACACCATTTTGTAAGAAAACAAAATGAATATTATATTTCCAGGATCTTTGCAAATTTTTACAAGTAATAAAGAAACACATTTATGAAATTATATACGTTTGTAATTCGGAACCAGTGATCTGGAGGCCGAAGAAATATATTTTCCCATATAAACCTGCAGAATAAGAACAGAACGTTGCTGTTACCCAACGGTGGATCACGAAGACTCCCAAACAAATCTATCATAATCAACTCATGGGTCATGCGGCAGTTAAGGTGTTAAATGCATACTATTTTCTAAATATTAATAAAGGTAATAATATATTTATTAGTTAAAAGTTTGTAAGTATGCGTAATTACAACCGCACACATCATCATCCTAATTGTATTTGAGACAATGAAAAATGACGATTCGAAATTTAAGCACAGTTTCAAATTTAATTATAATTCTAAAAGTTATGTCAGTACAGATGTGTAAAATTTACTCAACTCAGCAAAATTTCTTGAAATTCTCGTCAGCCAGTTCAGAGAAATCATGCATGCAAATATGAAAATAAGATTCTTATGAAATCTTAATTGAAGAAGAAATTACCTTGGAATCTTGCAAATACATTACTTTCTTAAAATTAATAAATATATAATAGATATACTAAGAAGTTAACTTTCCTGTCATTATGTGTTTGGGCCTTTATTCAGGTATATAAAATTAAAATCAGGATTATAAAATATTTACTGAATTTATATACTACACAATCCACGCCAGATCTGAATGCTTCAGTTTTATGTCACAATGTGCTACTGCTAAAGACGGTGACAGAAGGGAAATTTTGAAGCAAAAAAATGAAAGCAATCACAAATGCTCAGAAACATTAACGCAGCGATTGAAAAATGAGACGCAGGGGAATCAGACGCTACAATGAGACGCAGGGGCAAAACACACTTGAAAAGCGGTAATTTTTACATAAGTATATTATCATTAGCAATTACTCTTTCTGCTTCAAGCTAAAAAAGGAAGTACTTGGAGAATAAAATGATTTGGTCTTTAATGAAATGCTTCTACTCAGCCGCAACAAATTCTGGTAAATTCACGCTTTTTCTTTTCAATAAACACAGAGTAATTTACTCGCACACAGCTCGAAATTCTGAAGGTAGTTAGAAGGGTAATTCTCAGTAAGAACCCATTCAAGGAGTATTTCTTTGTTTTTAAAGTTTTCTCCAGAAATTCACAGGGTTGTCTGAAATTATTCGCTTACACTTGAAAATGTTTTCCAGACATTCACAACATCCTATTAAGAAATTCATTAAAATCTAAAAAATAACTGGATAAAAATAAAAAATATTAAACATTTATGTATTAGTATAACCATAGTAATAAAACAAACTTCAAAAGTAATGGATGAAACTAACTATGCTTGTAATGCGTAATCGAACTTCCCTTTTTTTTTTTAACCTTTCCGTATCACATTTTCTACACTAAAATCAATGAAAACTTTAATCCAGTAAAGAAACGCAAAACGTCTAGTGATTTTAGTATTATATCGCACATTTTATTACCAAGAAACACATCAAACTGCATTCGGGCAATTCATTTTACGCGTTTCTCACATTTTCAGGGACCCATCAGCGGCCTAGAGGTAAAGTCGCTGAACAATGGTAGTTCGGTTCGAGGTTCGAATCCCGCAAACGGACTGGCGGCGTGATCGTTTTCGTGGTTTTTCTCATGTCTAACGTGTATACCAGCCAGTTAACCTTAGAAAGTCCTCCATGAAGGCATCCCTCCCCTTAGACAGATATCCTCGAGTGCTTTGCCATAATCAAATAAACACATTTTCACTGCTGACGAATAAATAAAATAATGACGGTAACTGCATATTAACATCCAAGTTAACAGGTTAAGTGGCAAGCCTGTTTAATCATACCTTCCGTTTAGCCAGCGAATCCGATTTCACCGATATGCTGGCGGCCAGAGACCAGTGTGGAATTTGATAAAATATAATAGTTTTACATCGTATATCGTCGTCAAATAGTGACGGACGTGGTCTGAACTAAAAGTACACTGTCAGACCGAACAGAAAGTGTCAGTCATCGGTCATTGGCATGGCACTTAAGATGGTAACCATAGGAATCACCGTTCTGAATACACTAAAATTATTTACATTGTATTGCAATAAACAAGCAATGAAGTGCATATTAGGTGATGTAATGAAATACATGTATTTTCTTTTACTACACTACTCAATTCTTTTATATGCATAACAAATTTTATAAATTTAAATATTTTAAAACTAATTCTTAAAAATTATCTTTAATTCTGGAACTGTCTTAAGTATTTTCTCTTATTTGTTGCGCCACGCCATTACTTCTTCGAAACACACTAGATAACCGTTCACACACATTTCACCAGACTCTCAACTAAAATTTCTTTTTAGTTACATGCCGCGTACAGGCAGGCGAACTTAGTTATCTGACGACCTCCTTTCGCAATCAATAACACAGGGCAAATGTTTGAGTTACATGAAGAACTAAAAGCAATGAATTCAAACCAACACGTGATCGCTTCTTCATAGCAAGAGAAATACAAAAATTTTCTTCACTTCACCGTAGCTGATATCTACGGAAATTGTTTTCGTTTTAATATGGCCTTTGTGCTATGAGTAAGTCAACTCGCATATTCGCCGAAATGAATTTAATTGAAAAGAATTTTAAAATCAACATTAAATGTATTACATATTTTTGAGACATATTTTTAAGAATTAAAAAGGAATATATTAGGAACAAAATTTACATAAGCAACTAGCCCATTCACACCTTTAAATGAGAATTTCACATGCTAATTGTTATGAGCAAATTAGTAGTTAGCTCCATAAAATGTTTAGAAAACATGGCAGCGAAACGGCAACTGAAACGTGTTTAAATTCAGAGCTGCATTATCATTCAAACTAAAGATCGTGCCTCCGCGCAACTAGTTTTTCCATCAAACAATTTGCTACTTTCTGATTATCCACATCTTCGCTGGAAGGTCGCGAAAACTTATTCATGAGACAAGCAGTACATCGCCAAAACGTATATGTGGCAGCCCAAACACATGTGTTTTGGCCAGCACGGTCTGCTGAATAGCACGGATGCCGAGTTTGTGCAATTATGTTTTTTTTAAGCGGTGTGCATGAGAAGAGAAAATTCTTGAAAAATGTAGTTTTATTACCGATGTTTCCTTCCTTATTTAAATTTATTGATTGACTGCTCCTATATGGAATTCTTAGTGCGCCGCCATTTTAAAAATGGCAATCGCCTTTTGCACATTATCTTCGAGAAAAAATTAGTCGTTCTTCAAAATCGCCAAGGAGCTCGAGACCTTTCGATAGAGGTTCGGATAATCAGAATGTACCGAAAGTTTTAACTAAATAGTTCGTTAGAAAACTGCTGTCGACTGTTGGCTGAATTGTTTTACAAACAAAAACCGATGAAAGCTAGTAATCTAGTAGGTTCGTAGAGTTCAGATACGACGAGCAGGTGCTTATATGAGATCCTTTTCTATGCACTACGTAAATAACAAAGTCCACCCTTCCCTTAGGATTACCTTCACTACAATCTATTAAATGGGGGGGGGGAGGAGAATACTTTTAAAAGATCATTACACTATTTAGCAGATTATCGAAATTTTAAATCTGTGTAAAACGCATATATCAGTGTAATAAATTTTCCTTAAAAATTTTTAAACACGTATATGAAGAAATCAGTACCTCTCCAGAAGAGTTCGTTTTTAATATTTATTCCTAAACTGATTTAAGACAGATTGGATCTCAAACGAGATAATAATATACGAGACGACGATAACAAACAATTCAACTATTTTCAAGTAAACGGAAATCACAGATCGAGTTTACCACAGATATAAATCATTATGTCAAGGAATAATCACAACAGATCAGTGGTTTATAAGTACGTTTAATAATTAAATATAATTAAAATTCTAGTCTTTTAAAACCTTTTTACTATTTTAATTACTTTTGTTGTTTTGGATTGCTTTGCCTCCAGATTCTGAAATTACGAATACTTATGGAAATCCAAACATGGCAACTAGAAATATTTCATTATCAAGAGTATAAAAGATCATGTCAAGCTTCTTTATACTGCTCGTTTAAAATCCGAAAGCATGGATACAAGACGGATAGAAAATTGAATTCTCGTCAAAGTATTGTACAAAACTCCGAAACTAAAACATCCAAGCTACAAGCGGAGAACATCGCTCATAAGTCATAGAGCAATGACTGCTGAAAAAGACGTTTCAAAAAAGGATAACTTTTCTCATTTTCGATCTCAAGACTCAGATATTTCCTTCGCATTCTATCTTATGAAAAATAATGTTCCGTCTTTTTCTGTCTGAAGAATAGAGATCCCCTTCTTCCTTTTATTTAGAGCTTCCCTTAAAACGTAAAACTCGTTTATTTTATCGTTCCGAATGCAATGAATTGTGAAAGGGGCAAATAAGTATTATACCGTAAATAAAAATAGACTTTCTAGAAATGGTAGATTTATTATTCGAATCAGTTTTCCGCCAGACTTCCAGTTTTATCTAACGGCGTTGGGTGAAAGCCTAATTCATCCGATTCCGCAAAATTAGAGCATTTTTGTTAATTTGTTGAATAAATTAAGGATAATTCAAATATTACCAGTTATCATACATCAGATACAATAGGAATGTTAATAAAGAAATAGTAAAGGCTACACGAACTAGCAACCATGCTTAGGAATAAAGATCAGAAGGCCCTGAATGCATGTTACCTCCTCAGTATGGAGGCTATATGTTTAACTGAATAAAAGATTACCTTTCACTTTAGAAGTTACTGAACTAGAAACATCTTGCACTCAAGAAATTAAATGTGAAAATTTTTATTCTTGGTTTTCTAGGTCTGAAGTTGCAACAAAGCACATGCATATTGTTCTTCAAACTGAAGCAGAAACAAAATTTAGAATTTATATTACCAATTTGTTTTGCTCGCAGGAGGCTACAAAAGGTATCTAAAAAACTGTATCCTAGATATTTTTTTAAGAATTATTGGATTTAGCATTCTTAAGCATTATCTAGCATAAATAATTTTACAGCCTTTCTAATTCTAACAAGATTAATCGTTTATAGCAAGCATTTATTCTAAAGGAAAACATTTATGCGAACCAATTGCAAATATTTGAGAAGTTTATGAAGTATCAAATTTTACTATTTCTAATTAAAGGTTTTAAACAGGAAAATATGAAAGTTATATACTTAAAAACCATGGTCAGGATGCAACAGACCTACTACATAATTTAGCGCATTTAAAATTACGGAAAATCTTTCATTGCACTAAAGGCAGTTAAATTTTGGAGACTTTAAAAACTTTTATATATGTTCATATTAATGTTTCTTTATATATAAAAGCAAATAAAAATCAAATTCTTTCGCAAGTGAAGTTGAATAACTAAAGCTGGGAATCCTACTTATAATTTAAAATTTTAACCTCTAGCCTGTTGCGGAATCAGATGACAAACAAGAGAATCAATCCTAAATAATCAATCCGAAGAATGGTTTGGTTTAATTCTGGCAAAGTTCTCGAGGGCTATCTGCCCAAGGATAGGGATGCCTTTGTGGAGAACTTTCTAAGGAAAACTGCCTGTAAATACGTCGTCACATGGGGGGAAAGCACGAACACTCCCAGGCAGCCAACCCGATCGCCTGGAATCGGAACAGGTCGAAACTACCAGTATTCAGGAATTTTACTGCTCGGCTGCTGGTGGGCGCCGAGGGACGAGTTTTACCTTCAAGTTTAATCTCCAGGGTTGCAAGTTAGTTACCGAAAAGCCCTCCAACACTATCTGACTAGGTAGGGATGTATCCTGAAAAGTACATTAATAAGCTGAAATTGTCTCGTATTTAAGTTAGAGACAAGAAAACCTCGAAAACACGCATGTATGCAATCCATATTGTCACAATGCAACGCATCCAGAAAAAAACTAGTACTTTACAGATTTACTCGCTTAACGCGTGAATGGGCAAGTATAGATTAACACATTGAACACACGAGTTAAATACCCGGCAAAACGGCTTCGCTGGCATGGGAATTTCACCATGTGCAGTAAACGTAAAATACGGAACAACTTCTCTTAGAAAGCCCTGTCCGAAGATATCCCCAGTGAGCTGGGTTCTACAGAACTAGTAATTGTGATCACCAGGAGCGCCTGGGTAATTTCAAATGTGCGAACTGTCTTGGCCGCATGTCGCGTGTTATCAGGGTTGTCCGAAGTTTCCATCAGTTCAAAATAGCAAAATTTTTTCCCAAGCCAGGCATTAGTTATGCATAGGCACGTAAGAAGAAGACTGTTCATCAAGAAATACGTTATTTCTTTCTCCTTTACAAAGGACGCCCACACTGATAGCCCCCTCAAAATCATGGAAGGACTACCAGTGGTAGTGAATTACCAGAGCTCATCTTAGTCCTAACGAAATTTGGCAGAGCCTTTGGCTACAACCTTTTTCAAATTATTAGAATTTATAAGAGCAGAATTAATGATATCAAGAAATGCTCCAATACATTAGATACAGCGTTTGTATTATATGAGATTCTCGATGTAGTCGAAGGGATCCAAACGTAGACTAGATGCTTGTTTGTACATATTATACCTTTTGCACTGCTGATATTTGTTCTTCGCTTTAAAACTGGCCTGGGTCTTTTTGTACTCTATTATAATTACTCGTACTGCAGCTCATTACTATTTTTGTTTACTTCTCATAGGTAGCTATTTTTGTGATCTACTCGCAGTCTCCTAGCGTTGCGGCTGGCAGTGGTTACTCTATGCCTCAAGTCTCTATCAGATCTTTACATATGTTCTATCTGAAATGAAACCCTCACCTTCATTTACCTAGGAAATGCCATAAAATTGCCTATAATTGACAATTATTCCATGTATTTACTCAAAAAATGACCGCATGCCTTACTTTCGAAATTCGTACATGTTCGAAAATCTCTTACAGCTGTTCCTCTGGGATAGCGTTTACACGCAGTGGCCCGTTTCAGCGACCTCTTCGCCTGAGCTGAAGATATCCCTTTTTCTTAAAACCACGTCAAACTCAACCTTGGCTGCTATTCTGGCAAAACACTTAAAAGATCGACCAGAAGGAGTGTTAATTACTTGCTGCAGGCTGAGGAGGTCACATGAGAGTTCGCTCTTCTCCGGAAAGAGGGAATTTACTATCGAAGGAAGGAGTCGTGTAATGCAGTGATCCTGCCGTCAGTGACCTTTCGTCCTCTTATTTCATATTCGCAGAAATAAACGCGAAGATTCGCACTGATGTGCAATGCTGGAAACAAAACAATGCCGATTTTTTCAACATAACATGAATTTTAAGTGAACAGTGCATATTTCATTGCTATTTTTAAAAATAAGATCCGTAAAAATAATGGAACTATATTTTTTGGCCGAAATATTCTTTGTTTTTATAAAAGGGTCAACAGGTAAATCTCATCTGAGCGGAGTCTCACCAGATCGTAGTTGATTTAACGTGACATTGCCAATATTGGCATCTTTTATGTATAATAATGCATATAGATGTTAGCTAAAAAATCGAAAAGAAATATAATAATCATTAACGTATAATTATTATAACTAAGAAATTTTTTTTTTTCAGTGTACATCAATGTGCACATATTTTAGTTCGAATATAAAAATATTACAGTAATACTATAATTTGTAACCATTATCGTAAAATTATTACAATCAATTATAATAATTATTAGAATTCGTTGTAATGAAAATTATGCAATCAAATATAATTAAACAATTATTATATAACAATTATTTATTACTCTTTACCGTTAAAATTATGTATATACAGTAAAATCAAGCTTTGAAAACTCATATTTTTTACAATATGCAAATACAAAAAATTAAATGTAATGTAATCAAACGGGTTGGCTGCCGTTTAATTACGTTGATCATCAGTTACTATAAATGATGATCAACATGTCATCTTAGATTACTTAACAGCAGTTTTCTGCCTCCTTAAATCTATTTGAAAGCAGTGAAAATAAACAGGGAAAAAATAAAAGCGGAAAAATCCCTACTAAATGATTCATGTTCCATTCACACTATTTCGTTAATAAATCGGTCCGTATGGCCGCATGCGCGTTTGTACTCACGTTCGCGGCCAACGCGAACTACAACCCTTGCGTACTTTGCCGTAATTAGTAGTCTGGCCTTACTCACTCTCACATTTAGTGAAGCCGTTAACTGTGAAAGCCTAAATTCAACATTGAACACATATTACTAAATGTTCAATGCCAAATACTCCTTCAAACATTAAGGCAAAGAAACTTAAGAGCTATCTGCCTATAGGAAAAGATGCCTTCGCGGAGGGTTTAAGGGAAACTGGCTCATATCCACGTAACACAAGGGGAAAAGCACGAAAACTTCATGTCGGTAGGCAAAAACGCAATTACGAATTCAAATAAATAAGAACAGTAACTGCACTTAGTTGGCCTCTATGGTATTTTGATTTCAATCCCTATCAAAGTTTATTTAGGAGAACATAGAAGCTTATGTCTGTAAAAGAAAGGCGAGACATTTCGACGAAAGGGCGAGACAATCGAATGAAAAATAAATAGCAGACACCAATAATACGAGGTTAAAGAAAATACAGTACTAAAATTTTAAGTACATAAAATTTTTAAATTAATTTTAAAAACAATTACATAATAGTAAAACAAAATAATAGTAGTACAGTAAAATTTCAAGTACTTACAAAAAGATTTAGGCAACTGAAATGCCTGGCCTCTAAACAGACCCTTTCTTTCTTCAAAGTGAAATAAATAGTGCACTATACATATACTCGTTATACTGAGTTGCTAAAAAAAAGGGGCAAACATTAGTTCTTTAATAGCCTCAGATGTCAGGCATTCTTGGGTTTGGTTCATTTGATTACGGCAAAGCACTCGAGGGCTATGTGCCTAAGGGTAAAGGGTAAACCATCCAAGAAGGCCTCCGTCCTATGGACAAACCTAGGGGCGGAGTAATGCCGGAGGAATGCTTTCGAGGAAGATTTCCTACGGGAAACTGGCTCGTGTGCACGTTACGCATGAGGAAAAACACGAAAACGCCCATGCAACCAAGCCCGTTTCAGTCATTCTTGAAACCCCGGAAAATTAGCTCTTCAAAATATGAAAAAGTACAGTCGGATGTAAGACATCTTAAATATTGATAAATTTATAACTTTCAGTAGTTAAAAAACATTAGTTACTACTTGCAGTTAAAAACAATTAGTACAGCTAAATTTTAAGAATAAGGATTTTCCATTCCAAAGCCAGTATTTTTTAAAGCAACGCTAGAGTCTTTTTACAAGGTTCACTTATTTACAGAAACACCTTTTAACAGCACATTAAAAAATTCCTTTTAAAAACAAGACCCACTGAAAAAAAATGAGCCGAAAAATTAGTTACAGCCAAAAAGAGGAAAAAACCATGAAATCAGTTTCGAAATTACACTTAAGACTTCACTTCACTTAATATGCCACATACGATTGCGCAGCTTGTCATGACGCATATCAGTACATACATAACACATCTCCGATTTCAGAAACTGACCCTCATAAGCCGGAATATTTTTCTGGTTATTTCTCAGTTTTTACAACTGAATTCAAATGACTTTTCAGATACCGCCCATCGATTTTAAAGAGAACCCAACAATGCATGAAGCTAAAATACTACTTAAAATTTAGTATTTATTCATTCTTTGATCACATAACTACTTCAGACACGAAAATTATCGTATATTTTACCATTTAGCAGAGAATTCTTATCAAACTTTCGCTACTGAAGTATGATGATCGGCTTTATAGTAGTTCAAAAATGAATTGGATAACTCAATAACAACCATATTACACACTAAATTACTGAAAAACTATTTTTATTTAATACTAGCGTAAGTTAAACTTCTGAATATCGGTATTTGGATTCAGAATTTTTTATACTTCTCGTAATTATTTCTAATCTATACCCAAATTCGGGGGAACGTCATCGTCTTATGTTGCACCATCAACGCTGTTATCTATTTCGTAGATAATACCATCTTCAGTTTCGTCTACCTTTTTTGAACGATTGGATGATCGTTTTCGACCAGATGAGAACCTAGCATTCACCTTCAGCACGTCTGTCTAGTCAGGTTAAGACTAACTATCCTTGTGCTTGGCGACATACAGCTCGATTTATTTTAAAATCTGGCTTAGAAGCTTAGAACGAGTTTTCAGTTTCGGCTGAATTCCTGCAGCAAGATCTTACATCTCGGCTTATATTCGGAAACACACGGTAACTCATCTGCCTCAACGTTTAATTATCCACATTTCACATAAATCGAATTATTAAAAAAAAATTTATTTTGTAGGTACCAATTCGAGTCTCTCGTGTTAAAGGCTCAACAGGAGTCAACCGTCACATTTCAGTTCCATTTTTTACTGTACTTCCTCTCCATATAAAGGAGGCTACCAGCGGCCGAGCGTAAAGTCACTGAACGCTGATAGTTCGCTCCTGGGTTCGAATCTCGGTGAACGGGCTGGCTGCACGGACGTTTTTGTGATTTTCCCCATATGTGATGTGTATACGCATCATTTTCCCACGAAGTCATAACTTTCCTTAAGCAGATAACCCTCGAGTGCTTTGACATGTGGAAACCATCCATATAAGGGCAATATCTTGACACAACTTTTCTCCTCTGACCATCTACACACCTCCCTAATTTTCACAAAAAAGTCAGAACGAGAGTGAAGGAAATGCAACTTGAAGATATTAGAGGTTCTCCTGGCTGAAAGCAATTCTTTCCTGTATTCATCATAGTTTCAAGCCTCTTTTTTTCCTTAAATTGCAAACCAGATATTTTCTTTAAGCTATCCCTGAAGGAAAACTTTTCAGACAGTTAGCCATTAAGCGGTCCAACGTAAATTCCTCATTTTCCGTTATTCAAGTCTCGTTTGTGCTTGGAAATTCCCTTTAAAATAACAAACCATCTCTTATTATCCATATATTTAACAAATAATTTACTGAAACCCAGTTTTATATAAAGCTAATTTTTTTTCCTACTACGGTTTCACGTGCCAGTCGTTTCTTACCGAGCATAATATTTTACTTGCTATTAAGAAGTTAATATAGTTATTCGTCTCACATGTTTACAAAACATTCACGTACAGAAAGAAATTCATTCATATCAGAAAATAAAACAGTCTTTAAATTTATTTAGCACGAGTTGATGAAAATTTTCCAGTTATAGAGCAGCTTACTTCAGTCAACTATACTGGACCAGTATTCTCAGTCAAAGTTACCGGTGCAAAAAGAGATTTAAATTAACACAGAAAATCTACCCTACTCATAGGGAAGGGGTACGCAATTAAAAATAGCTAAGCAAACGAAAACTGTAACGGTCAGATGGAATACCTCCATGTAGAACTAGCTAAGTGAACGGTTTGTTTTCACCAAGAATGTGCAGAAAATCGCTCAAATGTCCAAACAATCCAGGTCGTTACGTAGCTACAAGTAAAACTCACGACGAAGGAAAGTTCACTACCCAACCCTACCTAATGACTGACTATGATTAGCAATAACTGATAGGCGTGTAAACAAGCTGCCGCATCACACTATATTAATACAGCAAAACATTGATTCTTTTGCATAATTCCGTTATTACAGAATACTGGAGCTACTTACGTGGAAACCTTGAAACTGGCCCGCACTTTTGTTACATACCAGTAAACCATTAAAAATACATAATGCTTGTACATTCAAGTGCCAAGAACATAACCAAGAGAACTACTATTTCATAGCTTCGGCCATCCGGAAGGGCAGTCAACTTCAAATGCTGTATATTTCGATTATCTTAGTTACATAAGTGTCTACTGACGTCACTATCATTTTCTTTAAAAATGTTTTTATCTCTACAAACTACTACTTTCAGTTACTACTACTTTCTACGGTACTTCGGTTTTTACTACTTTAAGTACTAGGTAAGCAATTAAATAATAGGCAGAAATTCGATCAGTTACTTTAATGAAACACCAGAATGGTATGACGTATCAGTATATGGAGTTGAAATTTTTTTAATTAAACACAATTTATGGGTAAATACTTTTGGATAAATAATCCAAGACTACAGTGAAGCACAATCAAGTGATGTGCAAAATACTTCGAGACTAAATGGAACGTGGTTCTGCGACGTTCTATACAATTGAGCAATCACTATAATCGAATGACATTACATAAAGTGTTGACTTGCTAGACATAACTGCTATTCACGGAAGAAGAAATAAAATTTCAGGTACAATAAATATTAAAATTTTTAGTGCACTGAATTTAAAAAACACATGTATCAGAGAATTTAAAGCACCTTATATTAATGAGCCTAGTTTCTATAGCCGGCGTGCTGCTGAAAAATATTCATATTAGTCTTGAACAAAAATGTTTTTTTTATACTTAAACTAAATACTAAACGGGTAAATAAAAGGCTGACCTCACTCTTCCTCCGAGAACGAAATTACCCCGATTGAGAACCCCTGCTACAGACAGTCTTGGTGAATTTTGTCATAATCCAATCCCATCCAAGAAAGGAACTTCAAAATCGTGATTAATATTTCACACCATTTGGACAGTTCAGCAATGAAGCTGACGCCAGCGAATCCTTTAACTCACAATCGTTATTCAATACACGTCATATAAGTACTTCTGGTTTTCTATTATGTGCTGGGTTCAAGTGCCGAATGCCGATTAAGATATACACTTCTAAAGCTGAACATCGATTTTAAGCAGGCAGGACTCAATAATTGTTGGAAAACTTGCCAAACTATGTCAAAACACGCTCTTGCATTACGTCGATTAAATTCAGACACACAATCTTTCAAACACCTTTGCTCAGTTAATGTAAGTAAAATTACTGCATCATTAATTAGCAGATTTTACGAAATTAGAAATTACTTTAAAATATTACATAAAAACAACATAAGCAATGTTGTCTTCCGCAATCAACATCCGCAATTTATTTCGTGAAATTACAATATATATGCATTTATATCTGACCTAGTATTGTAGCTATGGCACATTTAATTAAACTATAGTATGCATAAAATTATACAAACGTATTTTCAGAATACGTGCTAGAAAGACGTTACAAATCCATCTGATTAAAAAATTAATGCTAATAATAAATTTCATAATACATTAAATGCAAACAAATTTCGCTTTACTTATTTTCGTGTTTCAACTAGCACTGGAAATAGCTTAATCAGATTTTTCTGAGCTTTTGCAGTGCCTATTATGAAAGCATTATTATGGATCATCAGGATTACTATGCAACGTCCATTACTCAAAAAATAATAAAAATATTTTAATATTTAGATACTTTCTTACGTATACCCGTGTATTCTTATATTTTAAAAGTATATATTCTAATGCTAATTCTAATCTCTATGCAGAATTTCATAATTTACTTTGAATAGTTTTATAAATAACTAAAAAGTGCATAAAATAAATCATAACAAATTACGTGAATAATAAACCAAATAATGATTTAAAATATTATTTTTGATACAAAAAGTGAATTGTTTTACATGATTTGTTTCCATTTACCGACACAAGGTATGCATTCCAGTTCAAGTGTCGAACTCTTATGAATGTTCGTAAGCAGCAATATAAACAAACTGTGTTCTTATTGACAAAAGGAAAAAGTTTCTCAGGTTTTAAAATATGATTTTTAATTGCTCCCATACATTTCCAAAAATTTTCTTCAACCTTCGTGGAGGCTTTTTAAGGGAAATGGCTCATATCTACCTATGACTTTACGGATAATGATATAACTACAATGCTCTCTGAAATGTCATCTGGAGGCAATTCAATTCGTTTTTGTTTCATTAATGCACTTATTTGTGTTTCGGTATATATGTTTTAAACTTACACTTTCATTTTCCATTTTCTTGATTAATTTTTAGCCCGAAAGGGATGTTAGTCCCGAATGGGATATTAGCCTCGAAACGGCATTTCGCGTTGGATCACAATAAACGGTGTATCACTTTTCAAACTGTTGCCACTAAACATTAACACCCTGTATTATATTTTTAAAAAATAATTAGGAATCTGCATGAATGCAAGCCATTAAATTTTGAATAACGCAGAAAGCCATCAAATTTTGAATAACGTAATCCTGACCCTCCCCCCCGAACATGGGCACCTGGAACCGCGAATTTTTAATTTCGAATCTATTTTACATTTTGTAAAACTCACGAATTTTTAATTAACAAACTCAACCACGAGTTACAAAGCAAGCAGAGGCAACGCTGTGCGGCAAGAAGCATTTTTACCTCCAGCGCGAGAGACTGCCTATCGGAAATTTTAAAGATATATTGTTTTTAAATATTTTGCGGTCGAATTGAATTTTGTGAGACGTAAGCGCGAAGAACGGGATATTTAATAAATAAAGTAAACACCAAAACGTTACTAATAAAATGACAAAAAGTTTTGAAAGCCATCTTAGTAAGGAAACTGAACATTGATATAATAAACTGTCAAAAGACTGGATCGATGAAATAACACTTTTTTTCTTTCGTATCATGATTCGTATTACCGCAGGTAGCAACGGCCCCATTTTTTTCAATATTTTCCTGTTACAAACACTCTATAAATACTAATTCATTTAAAAAATATCCTCAGCTATAATTTTCAAGTAAAAGAAACCTCCTTCAAAGAATCTAAGAAGTAAAGATTTAAGCAATGTGAAGATCTGGTCAGTAAGCAAGGTGAGGAACCAAGTGACGCCACACAACATCCAATATGCTCTTACCAGGTTTCATGTCGGCATCGTTCCCCTCAAAAGGATGGCCCAGCCATTCTTTTTTTTTAGCCCTGTACAAACCATGAGATTTCCTAATCGCACTTTATCCTATATTAGAGAAAGAATTACACACGATATTTTTACTTTATCCACTACTGTTAAATACGAATACTAGGCCTTCCATTCAAACAAGTTAAATGGAACAGCAATGAAACATATCCAACATTAGTGATTTTAGCCCTTGCTAGCCGATTTCGAAACGTAATATTAATAATAAAAATATTAATATTATTAATATAAATTATAAAAATAATTAGTAATTATAAAAATATTAATATTATTAATATTTTTATAATTACTGAATTATTTAATTAGAACGCAGGCTAAGCTCGTAAATGTAACAGCTTATTTTCGTTTTTGTTTGATACTCATTTTAAATCCCCTCCAATGAATTCATTCTATTCGATGGAAAGAAACCGCATTACTTCGATAAACGCTTTTAGAGTCCCAATTCCACAAATTCTGATTTTTAAGAGAGTAATCTGCAACATAGACTACTTCGGAACTACTGTTAAGTCGTGGGCGTCGTTATTCTTATCAAACATTCTATGCACTGCGATCTCATTGTTTACAGTCACTTCAAAAGCCATAAATATTCCTTACACACTGCACTATACCACACGAGTCTTGACACTGTCTACTCTTATCTTAAATCTACCCGACTGTGATGAATCAGAGTTTATACGTGTAAACGCGCGACCTACATATAGGAAGAGTAAACTTTATCAGATATCAGTTTAAAGGTTAAAACTGCTGTTCGAAGTTGCAAATTATTCATCTAAGCTAACAAATTTCGACATATAAAATACACAAAAAACTAAAAATAAAATAAGTCTGCTAAAAAAGTCGGAACTTCTCACTCACCAAATGATTTTGCGTTTCAAACAATTTTAAGAAAGATGCTTTTTAATATCAACCATGAAAATTACGGCTTATCAAGCAGCATTTCAGCTACATTAAAAAAATCAATTAAATTTGTTTATATCTCGAAAGTAAAAATCAACAAACTTTCATAATCAGTCTAATCGATGCGGGATCACGGGTGATAAAGTTTTAACATAATTTTAACTTTCTCAGTTTTAATTTTTTTTAGGATTTACAGTACTGGTTCAATCATAATAATTTTGCGTAAGGTTAACAGTATAGTATAAGAATGATTGAAATTTCATGAAAACTTTCAGTGAATTTCTACCATAAACAATTGCTTAACTTGCCCTTTGCATATTTCCTTTTTTTTTTTTTTTTTTTTTTTT
>KK115932.1:28557-70387 GCA_000611955.2 Stegodyphus mimosarum | reverse complement strand
CCCCCCCCCCCCCCCCCCATGTTTCAATCATTCCTCAGTGAACAGAAGTATTTATAAAAATAGTTATTAGAAAAGAGAAACTTCCATCATATCAAACATGTTAAGTGGAAAATCAAACTGTTTTCTGTTAAAATTTAATACATGATAGGAAGAAACAATATACATATCCTGCTTCAAAAATGGACAAAGTTGTCTGTTCTAACGTGAACCGTTTAATACTTTCATTAATGGCAATTTAAGAACGTTTAAAATTGCAAACTTCAAAACCTATAGAACAATTATAGACAAAAAATACTTACCGAGTTTTAGGTATTTGAAAAATGCTGGTCGCTTGTTACAAGAATTTGACACATGGTTATTCGAAAATACGCATATCACCTTTACGATTATTGCAAAGCATGCAAGGGCTCTCTGCTTCGAGAAGAAACTTTTCATGGAGGGCTTACTAAGAAAAATTAGCTCGTAATTATACTAAATATGGAGAAAAACTCGGAAACTGATTAAGCACAGCTTTCTCACTGGATACCGAACCCGGGATGAAACTTATCATAATTTAGCTGTCTTATCCATACTGTCAATGTTAGGCTGTCAAATAAGATCTTCTTGCTAGATATTTCTCATCTAATGAAATCCTTATTCTCTAAATTTAGGCGTCAAATTATAGATTCTTTACATATAACATGATAAAAGTAACACCAACACCACTGAATTATATTTTTTTTAACCTTCCTTCAACTGTCGCATTAAGAAAAATGTTACAGTATAGATTTTAAAAGTCTTTCTTCCTTAATATGCATGCGGATATTTATTAAAATGGAATATTACTTAAGAGTGTTACAATGCTTATTTTTTCCCCCAAAAATATGTCAGATTTTGTGGAGGGATCATTAGCTAAAATGTTTTACAAGAATCAACGATCACAACGTGTTTAAGGAAATAAAATTACCATGTAAGTGAGCTTCTCGTAACTTTCTCCTCGAGATATTTTAACAAGCAAGTTCAGCTCAAACATTGAGTAATTTTAAGGGAATGTATACTTTTATCACTCGATAAAATCTAGGTCCGAATGTTAGATCTCAGATTTCCCCGTACATAAAAATTCATTAAATCTGTGAGTATAATTAGCAGGAATAATTCTCACGGCGACATATTTTGTACTACCAACATGAAATTAATAAGCAACTTCAAGGCAAATTATCAGTGGCCTGTCACATGATACGCGTTTCTGTGCACTGGACAACTGTGCAATAACTGACAAGTTTAATTTCAATTAATTATTGACTGTCACTCAAGGGCGAATCATCTAAAGTAATACACATATTTAGCAGTGGCAGAAATCTTCATTTCGCTGAAGTTCGTAGAACAGCATAAGCTCAGCAAATATGAAATGTAAATAAAGAATAAAGAGGGAGAGAAAAAGGACAAAAAACGAAATTGGTCAAGTAAATTATGCATGAAAAAAATTTGAAATGTACTGCATATATATACTTATTCGGTATAGAGGTTTTTTTCAGAAATCGATATAGAGGTTCTTTTTAGAAAGTGTCTCATAATGATGACCCGCTACGATGCAGTTTTAGTGTAGCA
Organism: Stegodyphus mimosarum; assembly: GCA_000611955.2. Lineage (NCBI taxonomy): Eukaryota > Metazoa > Arthropoda > Arachnida > Araneae > Eresidae > Stegodyphus > Stegodyphus mimosarum. The sequence continues at coordinate 68,800 of KK115932.1, read as the reverse complement.
CAATTCTGAATAAATATGAAGTTATTCAAAATCAGAATTCTAGAACAGCACAACATATAATCATTAAAAAAATTAAACAATTTCGTGCTAACATTAGTACTCACATTCTAGAGGGATCAGTCAGCATAATTTATTTTAACTAATAAAAACGCTGTGAAGTCCCATTAAGTATGCAGTAGATCAATGGTATGACTCAATGGTAATCATTCACACTGGTCGTCTGGAAAGCATGTTCTCTCATTAGATCTGATCGCCCCCTTTCGAGCTCGATAGACAGCATTATGCAACAGGGGAGAAGGATAAAGGGTCGTTTTATGTAGCGGCACTTTTAAAGGATGCATTCCACGCATCTGTTCTCATTTAAGATAATGTTACGCGAATATTAGATGATATAAAATAATCCCTGTTTGTGTGAACTGAAACGAGGTTAACTTCGGTTAATGTTTTCTTTCAAAGAAGTAACTTAAATACCATGTATAAGAATGTTTCGGTGATAGACTTTCATACATCAACGAATGACAAGAAACCGAACGCTCATAACTAAACAAATTCGCAACAGTGAACTCTGATTATAAAAGGTAGTTTATATTTAAGTTACGTGTCGGTTTCTGCAGCTTGAGAAATCTATACAGCAGGATATCATGTCAAATTATCCCTACAAAATCAAAAAGACTGATTATGTAAACCGCAAACGTGAAGCTCTAATTTTTTAAACAGACTTTATCAAGTTGACAGAATGCGATTCATCATATCAGCTTTGTAGAAACCTGACACTCGAAGGTTTCTGCGTAGTAAATGTAAATTACTAAGCTACTATCAAATGGCAGGACTTTTCCTTCTGGCGCCTGTTTTAATGGAATTTTTCTTTCTTCAATATATAAATGTCAAAAGTATAAATAAAACATAGTTGGTAAAACATATAATCTTCGACCTGACTTTGTTACTGAAACGCATTAAAATTTTTCAGGCAGAAGCAGTTGTCTACTTTACACACATTACACTCAGATCGTCTTTAAAATACCTGCTTTACTTTACGATGCTCAGGAAATTTTGATAGTGCAGAGGATCAAATCGCTGTGCTGAACAACAAATGTATATACGTCTCAGAGAGAAAAATGTTTTAAAAGAAAATGGTTAAAATAACTGTATTAATCATAGTCTCCCAGAATATCCATCAGGAAAGCTGAAAGCATCATCTTGTACATTCTTACCTAACTTACACCCGAAATGATGCCAGAGTGAGTTGCAATTTATACTGAAAGTAATATCTTCCTCCAGATTTGATTTGATTTATTGCAGTTTCTGGCACAAAACCTTACGAGGTAATCTGCGCCAAAGGGTAAAAACAGTAAATAAAGTACTATGTTAAAAGTTTCATACGGACAATTACTATACATTTTATAAGGTGAGGCAAAAACAAACTGAAACAGATTACAGTTTATAATAAAAGTCAGTATCCTTTGAAAACTGGAACAACTTGTGATGGTTTTTCCCTATTATTTTTTAAATCTAATTTTAAACATTTAAAATGTTTTTGGCGAAGATAATTAAAACAGTGACATTCTAATAAAATATGGCGGATAGTCATATCTTCATTACAGTTTGTGCACCGAGGATTCTTCTCACCTTTTTCTTCCACCAGAAAAGTTAACTTCGTGAAAAACAACTTTATACAATGAACAGTATTCTACTTACAGTGCACGTGGAATACATAATGAACTTTGCACTCGCATATAAAGCCATGAGGTAAACGAATTTCACGTAATATTACCTGTATAAATTGTTAGGCACATTTTATTTTATCAACCACAAGTGGATACATGCATAAACGTGATCACCGAATAACGCAGAAAAGCAGACTTCTTTATTAAAGACGAAACTGAATATAATCATATGAAGGCAAATCCAACACAACTAAAATTTTCATATCGAATGTCACAGAATACTAAAATCCTTTGACAGAATCTTTGCACTCATATTTTAAAGACACAAGAGTGAAACGCTTAAAAAACACTATATTAATTTATAAGTAAAAAAACAATACAATACCATACTGCAAAATTTTACAGGCTCATAATTTCAAATACAGTCCGTTCAAATAAAAACCCATCGACAAGAATCGTTTAGAACTGAAAACGTACTTTCTTAAACGCAGACACGCCATCTGTATTCTAGGAAATCTATATAAAGTTATAATATTAAAATCAAATATCGCGTCAAAGATTATCATAGTTCATCTGAATTATTTTATTCAGATACCATTTTGTATACTTAGAAACTCGTTGATCAACTGTACCGAAAATTATTTCAACGCTGCCTGCCCAAGAAAGCTATGCCTTGGTATTTTAGGCATTATATATGCGAAAACGAAGAACATGACAGCAGCCAGCTGGTTAGCCGAAACCTGAACCCAAGAAAAACAGCCAATTTTTCGCAGCTTTTAGCACTCGGCCGGTTGCTGGCCTGATGTATTTAGAAGAACTGTACGTTAATATCCAGAAAAAATCAACATTTTACTATCCACTGAATAAAGAAAATCTCTACCACGTAGGTACAAACTGAAAAATTAACTACGTCATCTCTTAACCAAGACCTTAGTTATCTCTGTGGGGAAAGCAAACTACTCCCGCCTACTTCATGGCTAAAATACATATCATATTATCCCCGAAAATTGAAGTTATTCACTTTTTAAAATCATTGATTAACTGTCATTTCTATAAATGTCTAGATTTATAGAAATGACAGTTTTTTCTTTTTTCAATACAATTTTTTTCAATACAATTTTGAATTCTTTTCAATACAATTTTTCAATACAATTTTTTTCGGGAAAGCTCAATTAAATAAAATAATGCCATTCCTTGATAAGGTCATATAAATTCCATGCTCGGAAATATGACGTACGACACTAATACGAGTTTCTGACAAGTCTCATTTAGCTATCAAATAAAAAAATTCGGCACAATTAGTGCGCACAAAAAGTGTAGATATATAATAAGCGAGTAACAAACTAAAGTGTATTTTATTAACGTTACATCAAGACACGCAACTTATGTAGATCAAACGTAATTTTGTGAAATGGAAACTAGTAGTTTCGCGCGCAGGAGGTTTCGCTATCATTTGAAACATTAACCTGCATTCTGAAAATGACTATAAGAACAAGCCTCAAACTACTTAACTGAAATTCAAGTACTTGTTCTATTTTTGTAATAGCAAAATACTCAGCTTTTATGTAAAATATTTTTAAACTTCAGCATTTCCCATCACATTCAAGGGCTTCTAAAGATCAAGCTGGGCAGAATCCAAAGCTTTATTAAATCCATTCCTTCTAAAGCTGCACCTTAAAGGGAACATCCGAAGTTCAAGTGAAGAAAAAGTTATTCTACTCAACAGAGTGTAAGTTGTAATGTTTTTAGAAAACATCAATATTAACGTTTTAGACGCTTCAGAAATGATACGCTTTTATCGCTTACTTCTGCTAAAAGCTGCGTACTAGAGTGCGATAATCTATTTCAAAATGATTTACTTACCGATTGGAAATACAGATCAAATACTCAAAGGGCCAAAAGGGAAAAAACATGCACTTAAAAAATGGAAACTGGAACTTTTGTGGGGCAAAAAGTGATGAAAGCTATAAGAAAAAATTTAGTCTGCGCTCCACGCATGCAAAATCTAACACACGCTAGAAGTTAACACGCATAAAGAATATTAGTTTGAAAAACATTTACAAACAGCAAATGGTAACCAATGTGTGTAAAAACTGCTTAGTTTAAAGCTTTGGCGCAGCATATAAAAATATATACATTCATATAAATATGCAAATAATAAAATTCTCAGATAACATGAGATTACATTATGATGACATGATAATGATAGCATGAGAATATAACACATGAGAAATATTACTATACGTACAGTCCGTTCGAAAATTGTGGCTATAACCTTTATTTTCTTAAATATTGTTAAAATTATATTTCTAGCTACAGCGGTTCATAAAATAGAATTTCAGTGAAAATAGTTTCAACATTACAGGAAATTGTGGCTATTGCTTTATTTTCTTAAATATTGATCGATTTATACGTCCAGTTACACAGTATCTTAAACTAAGATACAATTTTAAGGAAGCATAGTAGGGAAAAATATAGAATCTTTGAATGGTTGTAAGAATTTTTTAATAGTTGTATGGAATGAATGAAAGAGCTTTTGCCTTTGCTATTATATAATTCTGAACTTTGTTCGCAAAAGGTATGGTATTTTGCTTAAATCAATTAAAATATTTTAAACGTAATGAATATTCTACCAAACGGAATTTTTGCTCAACTTCCTTCTTAATAGAATACATGCACATCATTCAAAAGATTTTATGCCCGTTATAAAAGTTAAACACATATTTGATCATCCACTGCAGCCTTAATTTTTTTCAAGATGGAATGAATAATCAGATACAATTAAGTGGAGTGAATCATGTGTATTTATAATGTCCCTGATACAAAATTTTCAAAAAATTCTTATGATATCGTTTTAACCTAAAGCATAATGATCAGAAAAGGGGAAGAATCCTGAAATACAATACTATGTGTAAGTGACTATTCTGCATTCCTGTACATAGTGTAAAAATACCAAGTAAAAGTTTTAGTTCATCAATGTCACCTATCAGTGGTTTTTTTTTCTTTTTTCTTTTTTTTTTTTGGATTTCCTATTCCTTCCTCTGTCCACTAATTTCACTGTTGGTATGAATGAGGAATTCCTGCACCAGTTCCCTTGAAATGAAGAAAGAAAAACAACTGAGAGACCTGAGTAGCTGCGTTCACGCTTGGCGATAATTCTGCATACTTCACATGTACAAAGTTTTTAATCCGTGTCCTCAGCCGTCATTAAGTAGGTTAGGTTAGTTGATTAACGCAACTCGATGGCTAATCACCTCTGAGAAAGGATGCCTTTCGTGGAGGACTTTAATGGAAACTGGCTTGTATCCAAGTTAAACATGAAGAAAACCACGGTAACTCTCATACATCTGTTCCCTAGCTAGCTGGCTGGCTGGCTAGGATTTAAACCCGGTTAACTACCGGTGCTCAGCGACTTTACCGCTCGACCGCTGGTAGGCCTATTATGAAGTAAAAGGCTTAGTTTTCTAAATATTCCCAATCAGTTCTTGGTTTTCTGAAGCAAGTAAATACTGTAAATACTTTCTTTTCCTCGATTAGACGTTCTCGTCCTCTGGCAGAAAATTTAGGTGAAGGTCTCAGCACCAGTGTCGTTTCCAGCCCTTGAAAATGGTGAAACTGATGTTCTGACAGCATTTTCTTCTCCACGAAGGAGTTCAGATCAGAGTCATCATTTCTTTTTCTACAACGGCTTCTGCATTTTCTTCAGCCGAGTTCAAATCGAAAAAGTAGTGTAAAGTTTCATTAACATCCGAAAAAGTAACACTACCCTCTTAGTCGCTCTGCAACAGTGATTTTTTTACATTCAATATGTAACAAAATTAAGCAGTGATGACATCTGCGTGACGGAGCTGTAAAGATAGAATGGAAACTTAGGTCTCATTGCCTTAACACAAAAATAATCCCTGCTTCAGCTACACCATGTAAATATACGTATAAATATATTATGACGATTTTTTGGTATTAGTTTTATTGAAAAATAAATTTTTAAAGAAAATTACTAGCGACTTCTGTTTATGCTAACAGGCTCCAGCTGTTTATGCTACGCTACGTTTCTGTCGGTGTTAATACAAAATAAAAAGGTATTCATCAAGGTTACTAATACGCCCATATCAAGTGTCATATTATACAGAAAAAAATAAGTACACAAATAAAATAAATAAAAAGTGTACTGATTTACTAAACCCTTTTCGTAAAGCTATGTCGCAATTAAGACATCAACTAGATGATACAAAAAAAAACTTCGTACTTCGTCTCGGATTTGTATCGCTCTAGCTGAAAAGATTAGCTGCACGATTCAACTGAAACGCAATTACGAATCTCAGCTAAATCGCAATGAAGACATCCCTTCTAATACGTACATAGCGTTTGAATGCGCTCCAGAAATTTATCAAGCAACTATGTTTCAACGTCCGGCTGAAGAACAAGTGATTCATTTTAAAAATAGTGTAAAAAAAAGCTTAAGTATGCACAGTCGCTTAATTTAACTGATATTCATTTAAACTTTATTTCCATGTAAATTAGATAATAAACAGCAAGTGTTTTACATTATGCAATTCGTAATGCAAATTACTTTATTCTTATTCCAAATGCAACCGAAATATGACAGTAAATTTGTTATAGCATTGAATTACTATGCAAACATGGGTATTACTTCCAAACTAGCTGCTGGCTGCATGATTAGTTTCCCTTTGAATACGAGCTACCCTTAAGAATAAGAGCTACTCTTCTTCTTGCCGTGACTTTACCATATTCAAATAACCTAACCAACCATGCAGCTGGCCTGTTCGCGTTGAATCGAATCCAGATTTGGCAGAACTATCAGTATTCAGCGGTCTAACTCGGTCACTGGTAGGGCCAGGCGTTCTAAGCAAATACGTTCGTATTCCCGTTACACATGGGTAAAAGCTAAATAAAAGTCCATTCCGCTTGCCAGGAATCAAATCTGGATCGAACTAACAGTGTTCAGCGGTATTATTCATCAAATACTCAGCCATTCGTAGTCAGTTCTGATGGAGAATTGAATTTTGTTTTCACGAGAAAATTTAATAAAATTATGTTATGTCCACTTCATATGACTTAAGAAATATTATTAGTGATTATAACATGTTTACTGAAGAACACGTCAGATTTCGATGAATCGAAACTTATGGAAGCATTAAAAAAGAACTTCGAGCAACCAAAAATTCCACTTATTATAAAGCTGATCATAAACTTCCACTTATCATAAAACCTAACATTCATTTCAAATTCTACATTTCGTCTAACTTACTGAAAATTTCAAATTTAACGAACTTCGAACCGAAGTTCTAAAATATTTACTCTAAACTTCCTCTAATAATAATTTGGTACTTAAAGCGGGTCTGAAGGATGTTAAATATAGACAACTGACTTTAAATTATTGTATTCTTGTTTTATTAAATGTATTTTAAACAATTAAATTGAATGGAAAGTATTGTATTTTAAACAATTTGACGAATAAGAGCGATACAAAACATGTAGGTAACATTTTAAACTTGTAAAAGACCATAAGTTAAGCATAAAAGCTTAATTAAATTATTAGGAAAATCAGGAAATAAATAAATACCAGAATTTTAAAAGTTACAGCACTATATATTTTTTCGTAAATTCATGTAGCGTGTTTTATGGTAATGGCCTGAAACACAAATTGCAAGTGGGTCGAATGCGCAATCTGAAACCCGGTGACCGGGCAAAATTTTTTTTTAACAACCTGAGAGGAAATACTGATAACTGTATGAATTGCGCAGCTGCGCATCCTGCTAACCAACCAGTAAATGACCGAAGAAAAGTATATATCAGAAGTACCAACTCATCAACACAAAAAACCAGAAACGCTAGAATTGTGAAGCGCCACCAGCTGGTGAACAAATTTACGGATTGTACCACAATAACATGGCCTACCACACACACTTAAAAAGTGACAAAACACAAATCGGTACTCTTCTGTTATCGAGACCGGATTCAGAAATGTACGTATATATGCATGTGTATATCTATGTGCATACAGTACACACATATACATATGCACACATCTATACATACATGCATTTCTGAATCTGGTCTTGATAACAGAAGAGTATCCACCAACCGATTCATCCTATCATTTTTCCTTTAATGATCTCACACACAAAGTCAGTCCATTACTTTATGTTTTTAAGAATTACTCTACGTCTCTAACCTTTAAGAACCGAATTTACAGCAAATGCATAGCTGAAATGTGTTCGCGGGCCATGTAAAGCTACTTTAGGAACCGCATGCGGCTCCCGAAGCAGCTTTACACGAGCCGCCAGTCTGAAACCAGTTTTATGATTTACGACGATAAATAACCATGCACCTTAAGACTAAAAACCACTTGGTTATAATCTTACCAGGGCAAGCAGGATGGAACATATAACAATAAAAGCATTCTAAACAGAAAACCTAACAGCTACACAGAAACAACAAAGAAAAAAAAAAGACTGCATTAATTTCAGTAAAGAAGAGAAATGCCTTCGTAAAAAAGATGAAATAAATTCTCCCAATACAAAATAAATTTGTTAAAAATCACAAAGATTAATGAACAAGAATACACCGGGAAACAAAATGGAAAGCCAAGATAAATCATACTTTATTAACTCAGCAGATTTACCTCGTGCACTATCAAAAAACTGAATTACGCAGGTTTAAAACTAGTCTCATGCAGAAAAGATTACAGCTTAGTAGCACAAAAACTACCTTATGATATAAAAGCTAATCACTTCATCGCGAAAGTATCAACTTCCTGAAACAGCTTCGTAAATTTGCATATTCCCGCTTCCACTTACATCAGCACAAAACACTTTTTTTAAAAAAATGGTGGCCAAAGTTGAAAATATACACAGAAAAGTCTTCACAAAATTCAAAATGCAAATAAATGTCTTTCGTAAATGCTGCTTGATTAAAAAGATAAAAATGCCTAATTACATTCTAGTCCAAATGTCATTTAACAAGCCTTGTCTATACAGGTACATTTATAATGAGTTCATAATGGAACACAAGTCATATTACTAAGCTATGGAGGGGAGAAAAGAGGATTTAGATTAAGGTTTTGAATATGGCAAATCACACAACGACTATCTTCCCTCCTCCTGGGCTATGGCTCGTATTCACGTTACGTATGTGAAAAACCACGAAAACTAATCACACAACCAGCTCCTTCATCTGGTGTCGAACCCGGTCGAACTCTTAGTATTCTGCAGTCGGCCACCTACACGGCCACCGGTTAGGCGGTGCGGAGCGGGGGGGGGGATGTTACCCAAAAGACGGAAGAAACTATTTCAGACGAAATACAAATAAATCTAGTTATTAATGGTTATAACGCAAGCAAGGATTTTCTTAGAATGTCCTCATACAGGATTTTGGACGAGAAACTAACTTGGGTTAATATCAAACAAAAGGAAAACCAGGAAAACTCCACGCAGCCAATTTGTTTGCCGAGAATTAGCACGGAACAGCTACCAGTATTTAGCAGTTTTACACAATCGGCCATTAGTGGGTCTAGCCACAAATGAATATTGCTACAAAAATTTACTTAAAAATCAAGGCTGAATACACAAATGTAACAAAAAAAATCCCAAACGATATTCTAATTAAAAATATGATTCAGAATGATACCTCTTGTCATAAAGTATTAAGCGCATTCTTAAGCTTCCATTAAAAACCATTACTCCATTTCAGATAAATCATGTTAAATGACAAAACAGACACCAATTAAAATTGACTTTCACTTAACTAGAGCCAAACTTTGCAATATCGAGGTATTTTATTTCAAAAATAGCGAAGATCTGTTTTCCACGAGACAAGAATGTCGTTGATTCTGTTAAGTCCCGAAATCCATTACACAGCAGAAAAATGAATTCTAACCAATCAGCAGAATTTTTATAATTCAATTTGCGACCAAGTAACTCACTTCTGCACGAGGGCTAATTTAATTCTACCGCTGTTCCAAAGATGATTTTACTGAAAGCAAATAAAGTTTATTGTTGTAAACTGTTTGGACACAACGACGAATACACAGCAAATGCGCTATGAAGTTATGTTTGTCTATCAAACAAATATTAAAATATTTCTTCAGACACCATTGTCTTGAGAATTAGTGGATACTCGTAATAAATTCAATTATTCGCATAAAGAGAAATGTACTGCCAATATATCGCAAATAAACTAAGCTTACCGTCCTGCAGTACGTACACGTGCCACACAAAATAAAAATTATACATAAATTATTTCCAATTAGTGGTTAAAATAAGTGGCGGGCGATAAAACAAGGATCAAAATTCGATATGAATACGCATTTATGCAGTAAACTTTATGAACAATTTCTTTATATTCAGAGATAATAAAAATCCTTAACCTTTAATCATCTCAGCTTCTTCCATTAATAAATCGTCTACATCAGTTAATGTAACGGTAGTGAATAAATGTTTAAATTCAGTTGGCCAATTGTAACAATTTCCATTAGTATTTTTTTTAGCCGAAAGGGGAGTCGGACCCAAATGGGTATTTAGTCTCAAAACGGCATTTTGCGTTGTTTCCCTTTCTGCGTTGATTCACTTTTCAAACTGTTGCCACCAAATACTATCGCCATGTATTATATTAAAGAAACTAAATAACGACGAATATGCATGAATGTTTCTCGCATTGTGAAAAAACAACGGTATCTAGAGTAATCAAATTTTGAATAACGTAGTCCTCCAACCGAACGTGGGCATTTGGAAGCCCGAATTCTGAATTTCGAATTTGTTTTATTATCTATTTCAAATTTTGTAGAACTTTAACGAATTTTTTATTAACAAACTCAACGATTTCAAAGCGAGCAATGGTAACACTGTACGAAAAAAAAACATATCTCCAGCGTGCGAGACTGTATCGGAAATTTTAAAGATATGCTGCTTTGCTGTTTTTAAATATTTTGTGATATTGCTGTTGAATTTTATGCGGTTTAAGTGCGAAGAACATATTTAATAAGTAAAGGTAACACGCAAAATGTTAAAAAAAACGCCCTTTTCAGCATAATATAAAATCTGAAAGCTTTCGTATTTTTTTCCTTTTTCTTTTTTTAAAGGTATTTTTAAAAGCAGCTATCTCACAGAAGGCAGTTAACCTTTGGGCAGTAAAACTGCATATGACCGGTTAAGAGTTAATCGATTCCTTCCTTCGCTTCAGAGATCCTTTGATAAAAGGAACTATTAGTATATGGATAAAAACTCAACATTTGAAGAAAATGAAAAACGTCGGCCAATACAGTGTTAAACTTTATTTAAAATCATTATTAAGCTTTATTTTACTTTGCTACAATTGTCTCCAAGCAAGACGGTAGCACATACGTTTTCTTTTAAAAGATTTTATTTCCCTTTGCTTATCGATATCTAAATTTCATCTCTTGAAAATAACATTAAATGCAAACGCTAATTTAATTAGATGATATTAAACAAGCAAATACAAAAGCACCAATTTGATAAGAAAGCTAAAACAAAAAGAACATAATATGATAACGAAATATGCGAAATAAATTACAATAGGTTAAAGAAAAATCATTAAAAAAATCTACTTGCAAACTTGCAGCCAGCTTCTCAGATTTAAATCACTTAAATTTCAAATCAATAGAAAACCTCGTTAATTCAAATACGTGCCAATACTAGGAGATAAGATAAAAGAATAATCATACAAGCTCAATTAGTAGTCACATTTATTGTATTTTCGGTATCACTTCTTAAGGAATGTAAAATAACTAGCGAAAACATACATTCAGGATAAAGAGCGAAGGGGGGCTAAAGAAAACTGGATTCCTCCTCATTTAATCTGCAGTTCCATCGTCATTTCCCATTGTCTAGGAAAACAATGTAAACAGCACACTGATTTAACAAAGTCAATAGTGGTTTTGAATACGTAAATAAACTCAGGAAAAAAAGGATACGTTGGAATTGACTTCATTAGAGAGAATTAAATTACGAGCCTTCCTTTTTTAAACGGCTACTGCTGTTCAAATAATAAATAAATGACGTTCACATTAAATTGCACCAACAAAACTTAGAACTCCGAAAATAACAGTAACTCTTGAGCGCTGCAGTAATGATTGCATCATTATAATGGAAACACGCTAATGGGGAAATTACGGAACCTACAGAGGTCAAATGAATATCAAAATTTCAAGTATAATTAGAATGGATATAAAAAAATAACTACAATTTAAAAATGGAAACAACATCCTAGTAACACATTAACAAGGATTTATTTGCAATATAGATTTTAATTTATAATACTGCTATATACGAAAACCTAATTCATTATGTCTATTACTTAACACAAACTACAAAATTTAGCCCGCAGAGAACTATGTGCGTGTTCATGTGAAGAGTAGGTTAACTACTACCAAGCGTGAGAGATGCCTTCGTAATTGGTTTGGTTTATTTAATTATGGGAAAGCAAACATGGGCTGTCAGCCTAAAGGTAGAGATGCATTCCTGAAGAAATTTGTACGGGAAATTGCCTCGTATTTACTTTATATATGGAAAAAAGGCCCTGCAACCAGCTCGTTCGTGGGAATTGAAACCGAGAACTACAGACGTTGCTAAGCTATTCGGCCACTTGTAATTTTCAGAAGGATATGATGCACTCCACAATTTATAAATATTTTTGAACAGTTTTATGAGCACGGCAATACATTTAGCTTCTTGAAAGATCGTGGTAATTCTCAGAACCTTTAAATTCTGTGAATCATGAAGTCGGAGGTTGAGATCTGAAATGTTTACCAAGCTCAAAACCTTCCAATATGCAAAACTGCCGTTTCCAGACATTGGGAGCGATTCATCTCTATGGTCCATGATTTTATGTCTTCCCAGATCAATAGTTAATCAAATAAGCAAATTAAACCCTTTCTTGCACAAAGGACCCTTGTATGTTAGTGTAGGTTGAGGGTTTCAAGTTAAAAGTTGATCTTAATAAAGATTTTAATGTCTTTATGCTAGGGTACCGCTGCGAAGGCTTACGCGTTGATGTATTCAAGTAACCCTCATAAATCTACAGGTACCTTATTAAGAGGGTACCGTTATAAAGGTATCTCCAGCTGGTAAATCCACACAGAATGAATTCAAATATCGCCGCGCAGACGGGAAAGTGGTTAGTTGCCTGTGACTGCCGTACAAAAGGGCCTGGGTTCAAACTCGGAGGAGGCATAGATGTAATTTGTCCATCCCTTCATAGGATGCAAGGTAGCTCACCTATTAGATGCCTCCATAACACAGAGACCACTGCTACCGGCCTTAGCTGGCTAACGCCTAAAAATGGCTAAAGGCCGACACTGGGAGGGGGGTATTAAAAAAAACTGTGCATACCTGCACTAATTTCGACTGCTACAACTGAACCAACATATTTCAAATGGGTGTACCTAATTGGATGGTCACTCAAAAAGCTAAGAATGTGATTTCATAAAAACAAACACTATAGACACATTTATCCATATTTTACTTAAAAGTGTTTCTCTCTAAACAGTGATACATACCACCATCCTCACCGCAATTATATGCGCACATTATCTGGAAATTCACTCGTGAAAATTATATTACTTTACTTTTTCTATTCTATGTACATATCTGCTTATTAAGCAATGATACCAAGCCATTACACAGAATTCAAGAACTGAAACTTAAAATTTATTTGTATTTCTACCGTTATCTTTGGAAAACTGAAACCTTCACTTAAGGTCTATCCATCACAAAAAAGCTTTAGAAGGTCTGCATTATTAAACAGGCACTAAATATTCATATGAACATATTACAATTAACACAAACATCTGCTAAGCCGAAATATGATTATGTAGTCACTGAAAGTGGTCAGTCGAAACTAATTTATAAGTTATAACGTCATTTTGAGTTTCCATGTTTACTTTTTAACTCTTCAAGCTATAACATTTAATGAAAGCCTGATGTATTTTTTTTTTCTTATTCATGAATACATTTCACTACCACATGGTTTGGTTTAATTATGGCAAAGCACTCGAGAGCTATCTACCTAAGGGGAGGGATGCCTTCGTGGAGGACTTGCTAAGGGAAACTTGGCCCATATACATGTTATACATGGGCAAAACCTCGAAAATATCCATGCAGCCATCCCGTTCTCCGAAATTCGAAGCCCGGACTGAACTAACAGTGTTCAGCAATTTCAACATTCGGTCGCTGGTGGGCCTGACTACTGCATGGAGTTTTGGTTTCATGTGTCTGACATACACGCAAAGAACAATATGTAATCTATCAAATCTTTCATAATGGCCATTTCCACTCGGCAGAAATCTGCGAGCACGTTCAACCGAACTCAGTATAGATATTTTTAAATGCGTTATGAACCTCAAATTGCATGTCAGTTAACCACGATAGAATACTAAAGATATGCTTGAAACAGGCAAGCAATTTTGAACCATTCCAGTTTCGATACTTCCCGATTCCCCGCACCTCCAAGAAAAGTTGTTAACTCATTGACAACTTTAAGAATAGGCCGAACACGTTTGTTTGGCTATCGTTACTGACCACACTATTGTGTTCCTAAATATTATAAGGATTTTATGAGTAACAAAAAATTTTTACTGGTGATTAAAACAGAGTGGTTCAGTTAAATATGAAGCGAATAAACACATATGTACTCAAATGTGTCGTGCGCACATGCATGAGTTGGCTATTGTCGCGTATACGCCCAAAATACGGCGAGTCTACTGGATGTTGAAACCAGGGGTGCGGATATTCAAAATATCAAAGTTTTTTCCACAGTTCAAGAGCTGCATATGAAAGAGTTTCGTACAGCTTTCAAGAACTGTTGTCCCAGACGTAGCACTGAAGTTAACTGCAAAAGACAATGGTTACCCTCGTAAACGCATCAGTTTTGGTTCCCCTAGCGGTTACCTGGATAATTATTAGTACATCAAAGATGAAGGATTCCTTCAAAAAGGCTTGTAAGTCAATTTGTCACAAAGGAAATATTCGTGAGCTATGTGCTTAAGTTACCTTAAAATTCAAACAACAAAATTTAGAAGTCAAACAAAAAATCAGCGTTATATTTGCAAATATTTACAGGACTAGTATATAACGCTGGTTTTTTGTTACACTTAAATCTAGTCTTTGTTACGTTAATCTTTGTTACATTAATCTTTGTTCGACATGTTATTTTAACCTAAATTGTCTGGTTTGTTTTGGTTTATTTGATTACGGCAAAGCACATGAAGGGTATCTGTCTAAGGGCAAGAATGCCTTCGTGGGAGGACTTTCTACGGGAAACTGGCTTACACGTTGCACACGGGGGAAACGAAAACGCCCATGCAGCCAGCCCGTTCGTCGAGATTCGAAATCCGGACCGAAATACCAACGTCCAGCGACTTTACCGCTCGGCCGCTGGTGGGCCCTATCTGTTTTGGGGAGGTACGTCTTTATGGAATATCTTTCGAGGTAAATTAACTCGTAGTTATGTTACGCTTGGGGAAAACTCCCATGATACCCCAGAAATCAAGCTCAGGCACACAGACGTTCAAGTGTCTTTACTTGGTCCCTCAGTGGACGATTCAATAGCATGCCTGGGATAAATCCGCTTAAACAAACAAACAAAAAATGAATTTCCAGTTCCTTAGGTAAAAAGTAATATTGAGCTTTTTGTATCCGCTTCTCATTCAGAAGATTAAAAATTAATATTTCTTACCGAAGGCGAGGTACAATAAATAAAATACACTAAATCATGCTAAAAAAGCTAAAATTAATCGGTAAAGATTTACTAGACTTCACACTAAAGATCTAAAAAAACAAAGCTACCATAATGCAGCAAGAAAAGCGAAACCATCCAGTGAAGGAAGAAAATAAAACTATTCACCTCGTTTCCATAATTTTATTCTCCAGACCTATCGGTAATCCCCAACCCGCTTCTATCAGCAGCAAATTCTAGGTCAAGTACCCTGCGTGACACTGTCACATAATTTGCTATTCTCTAGCAACGTAATTCTAGCGTCACTTCCCGCGGAAATAGCTTTCTGACGGTTTTGCTTGGTTGGAGTTATTGAAAAATTAGAGATGGGAGCTGTGACAGCTTAAAAGACCCTTGCACAGTACAAAAAATATACTTTTGGGTATTATCAGCAATGGCTTATATAAATAAAGCCAATATCTGCGTCCTTCAGATGCTCTTCAGAAAACACCCGTTTTATATGCATCTCTTTAAAATCTCAAAAATATATGATAATTTATTTATACCTTACACGTATGTTGGAAGAAATTTACGTATGTGAGGTTGTCTTAAATGCACGTTTTCCCCTGCTAAAACACATTCAAAAATGTGAGACAGAAGCAAAAAATTGCTTTTGAAGTTTTTTTACTTCATAAAAGCATTTTTAATGGTATACAATCACATTCGCTTGGAGCACATAAAAAATCCACATTTGTATTTAATATAAATTCTTAAGTTCTAGATTTAACACAGTTCTGCGCAAACACAGAAAAGAAATATCTACGGTTAACACACAGAAAATAGAGTTGGCAATCACCACTCTGAAATCATTTTTATAAAGTTTGTAACAAAATCAAATTTAAAATCGTTAAGCCTTATAAACATAATTAATACGCATCATAGACTAGCATTTACGAATTTAGCGCTGGTAGGCTTAGTTATTTTTAAAAATTGCTAATCTTGAAACGATGAAATTTCTCATCCCAAAAATTTTAAAACATGAACCTTTAATCACAATTTTTTAACTTAAAGTTACAATTCAAAGCACGGATCAGAGCACAATCTTTCAATGAACTTTCTCTATATACTATTTACAACAGGCGTCTGAGCTTCCGTTTTCTTCCCACTTGCATAAATAAAGAAAATGTAACGCATTCGCCTCTTTCCTGTTGCAGCGTGTTTTACTTCAACAGTATTTTAATTCACGTACTCATTTATATCGCGATTGACTGTTAATCGTAATGCAAAATCTCTTCCTGCTACAAGCCAAACATTCCCTTGTTTGGCGGGGTGGGGAGATATACTTTGTCTCACTATGCTTTTATTCCTAACAATCTGAGTAAGGACAAGAGGAAGACCTTTTTGGAGCGCTTCAGAGGTGAGTATTTGTTTATGCTTAAGGAATGGGTATTTAAAACTCTTGTTCCATTCCAAAATACGTTACTTAAGCTCAACATAAGGTAAAAATGCATCACATCAGTCACATCAGCCAAAAATGTTAATTCAGAAAGGGTTTCTGTTAATTCAGAAAGGGAAGGTTCCTCTTTAAAAGGCGAATCCTCGAGAGCCGGCCATAAAGATGAAATACCCTTTGATGCACTTGTCCTCTTTACGTACAGTCAGTCAGGCGCCAAAGAAAAGGATTAAATTCTATCTTAACACTTAAAAACATGTCAAACAGGTATCTTTGCAGTGGTAAAAAATACCAAACATCAAAACATTTTTTTTCCTGTCCTCCTTCCCTTACATATACATGCATAAGTTAGGTTACAGCAGAGCACACAAGAGCTACTAGAGACACTTTTGAGGAACTTTTGGAAACTGACTCGCAGTTATGTTACACGGGGGAAAACCACGGAATGTCGCCTGTTTGCCAAGATCTGAACTACCTAGCGGTCGAACAGTCGCTAACACTCATAGTTTTACCCGGGTTCAAATCCAGCTCAACAGGCTTGCTGCATAGGCGTTTTCGTGGTTTTCCCCTCATATGTACATTAGATACAAGACAGTTTCCCTCCACGAAGGCATCCCTTCCCACAGGCAGATAGCCCTCGAGTTGTTTTGCCTTAATCGATTAACCTAACGGTAGAACTACTAGCAATGAGTCAATTTACTTGCCCAGCGATAGCCTTCATACATTTGCAATATAAAATACAGGTGATTTTCTGTTAACGAAGTGTCAGTCGCCAAAGGACGACAAAGAGCCAGATGTGATAGCCTATTTATATAACGTCATGAATATCTGTGCAATGATATAATGTTTAATATATACAAATCCCAAGTTGCGCACGATGCCGAATTTCTGCAGTTCTCTAATGTTTTCACTTGAACATTCAAAAATTGTATGAACTCGACATCGCTTTAACCTTAGCAAAATTATATGGCCTGTTTGATAAGAATTGCCGTTTATTTGGCGACAAGACCTTTTATGAAAACAGAAGCTAATGTTCATAGTCAGGAATTGATACACTACTAATAAGGCATTCATGGATGACAAAGAAAAATGATCGTTCATATTTATTAACACAACTATGTCGGACATTTCCCAGTACAGCCAACAATGGCCAATCGAAGAGCAGCAATGGTGAAATGAATGCTCGGTATGTCAAATCTTACGCCTTCAAAATTAAACAGAAGGTTAACCCTGAAATAGCTTGTTAGCATCATAGAGCAAAAGAATGAACGTAAAAAATCATGAAACAACTTCCGGAATGGAGCACAGTTTTATAATGCACATCTTTTCCTTTATAACGAGAAGAACCTTTAGTTTTTGTTACTGAAGGCTTTTCTTCACCCAAATCTATGCTTAGGAGGATCCTACAGGTTCAGTTATTACGCCTGTAATCTACCTCTTTTACGCTGCGAATTTCTCCAAGTTTCAAGATAATGTGAACTCAATTCTAGTCTGTTATGCAGATAAAACTCCTTTGGCAGTAAAATCAGCTAACATTAACTAAGCCTTGAAATATCTCCAAGACTTCATGCCAAAAATTGAACAGTGGTGCAGTTACTGAAGACCTCAATTAATGCACAGAAGTCCCAGCTGCTTATCATCAGAAGACGCAAACGTAATCACCGACTCAAAAAGAATGCGCGTTTATTTAATGAACCTATTCCTGTGGTTTCCCATGCGAAATATCTTGGCGTTATTCTTAACGACCGATTGAATTTGAAACATCATATCGAGCACTTTCGTGATAAAGCCGCTACTGATATAAAATGCCTGATGCCAATTGTAGGCAAGTACTTAAAGCTTAATCTTAGCAAAAAGCGTCTCATCGATCTATCAAAAGTCAGACCAATTACGACCTACGCATCCCCTATCTGGACTGCAGCCTCAGATAATGGCATACAAAACTACAAGTAGTACAAAATTGATTTCTGAGCATCATTACGAATGCTCACTGTTTTGTGAGAAATCATTTTCACGCAGACCTCAAGACTTACTTACCCCATGAAAAAATTTCTTAGGAATACTAACAGAAAATGTTTTGATAACGCCAGAACTTGTGATTTTATGAATCATTTCAGACTTTTGCACTATAGCACTTTTAGTGAAAACAGATATTTACAACCTTTTGCAGCCTTCTTACTAAATGAAAATTAAGATTTCCAAAACTGACTTTATGCCTTTATTTAATATTCAACATATATTTTTAGAATCTACGAGTTACTGTATTTAGATGTTTATTTCACAATTCTCCCTCCACCTGAAAGATGTCATCCTGAACCCACCGTTCAAGCATTCATTTCACATCAAGCGCTCTAGAAGCAACACCTCATGACAGTCGGAAAACAGCTTGCTGACTGCAAGCTAATCGCGGCGCTCAGCGTTAGTCTCGGATAATAAATAATCCTTTGGTATATATAATTATGCATTACTTGCTTCAACATGAACTGGTACTTACGTATTATCGCAACTTCCTTAGTAGAAGTCGCAAAATTATCAGAATGATCAAATTCTGGTAATCATGCGTAGAAACATTCTTCAAGCTATCCATACTCTTAACAATCTTTGTCAAATAAAGTCATCATTTTCGTATGCGCTCTTTTTACTACATTCCAAGTTCCAACGGTTTTTACAGATAAATCGGGACACTTTTTGCATTAAATTCAATTTGAAAGCATTTGCTCTAGGAATTTGTCAGCAATGGAAGAAACGGCGATACAATATCTGCAGGAATTTTGCCGCAAAATCGCTAAAGGAAACAAGGAGGAGATGCATTTGATAGGTAGCCTGTTAGTAATACCGAAGTTGTGGGCGATGCCAGATTTGTTAAATTCTGATGTCTACACGAAAACAGATCTCTGCGTACATACAGAAAAGAACGGACCAACAAATTACAGAATGATTTCCCCAAAACAAATGTGATTTATTTATTATTTTTTACATACTATTATCCTGACTTAATAATTAAAATCTGTTTTTAGTATGTTGATAATGTTCCGTGACTTACGATAGAGATAGTTTGGAAAGTTTCATAAAAAAAGTCACGAAAATAACAACTTGCACCAAATACGTAACTTTTACCTTTTCATTTGTAAAAATCGCAGAACTGCATCAAGGTGGCTGCGTTAATATACAAGTACGTACAAATATTAATATTTCACTTAATTCAATACGCTGACGCACATTAACAACAATTCTAATGACAGTTGTTAACACATATTTTTGAAATCAAAATTAGGACAAAAATGACCGCCAAGGAACTTGACCCCCCCTCCCCCATAATAACTGGCTACTATTAGACTGAAAATCCTTGATTTTTCATTTCGGAGTATGTTAATGACAGAATATATCACGGTTGGAATGCGCTTTAGCCCACTGCTTGGCGACGATTGTTTTTGAATGAGCAATAAACGCGCCAACATGGGTAACTCCATATATCCGCCAACATGGCTGACTGTTTGTACGTTGCCTACATTGTGCAATTCGCTGAAGTTTTTTTTAAGTTTAAAAGGAACGCTGTGCACATGGCATTTTCTTGTAATTTATTTTCGTTATTTTAGCTTATTTTGTTCATTTGTGTACGTTGCCTACATTGTGCAATTCTCAGATTTTTTTTTAAGTTAAAACGGAACGGTGTGTACATGGTATCGTTTGTAATTTTAATGCCCTTTTAAAAAAAATTCCTTCTTTCTTCGATGCCATTTTGGTTACGTTTTCGCGGAGCGTGTCGGGAAGGTTATGTAACGGCATAAAATGTGTAAGTATTACAACATAAAATGTAAATAATTAATTTAAACCTAACTGACAAATATTTTAATGATCATAATGTTCGTTTTGCATATTATTTTATTATCTTTTTGTGACAACAGTTTCCATACTAATTTATGCTTTAGAATTCTATGTTTTGTTTACAATAGGTTTTCGCGGAGCGTGTCGGGAAGGTTGCAATTGCAAAGACGTTTCGCAGAAACGCGCCGAATTGGCGATTTTCAAAACATCGCCAAGCAGTGGGCTAAAGCGCATTTTCACCTATATCACAAAGTACAGACATCATCCAAGTAAGAAATTATACACCACAACGGAGATAAAGATTCAAAATGTATTTCCTTGATAAGCTACCGTTAGTGGTTGAAAATAAAAAAAAAAAAACAAAATTATTAGTTGGCGATCTACTATTTCCCGAATGCGCTATCTTTTCTACTTAACACTGTGGACAGTAGAGGAAAGATCCAAAAAAAGACTAACCATAATGAAATTTTAATTTACTTAAAACTATTAATCAGCTCTGAGTTCGCACAACTGATGTAAATTTTTAGACAGAAATTTACACAAAAACGAGGATAATCTGTTAAACCCAAGACACAGGCCTGGTGTTTTCTACCTGTCGAATCGTATGTAAGCGTTTTATGTTCGGCTAAACGTTCTGAACAGCGGCTTAAGAGCATGGGCCCGTAATCTGGTTCACTGACGACTAAGTTTTCTAATTAGCTTTCTTTAACACCGGAACAAGAAATCATTGCATTACAAGAAAAATACTCGAAATGTTTTCTGGAGTCAAAAATCTGTTGAAGTAACATTCAAACCTGTATAAAGAACTGTAGCACTGGACAAGACACTTTTAAACTCAGTCTAGCAAAAAACTGCCCTTCATTCAGCATTAAATTTCAGATAGGGAAACAAAAATACCGAATGAACATGACGATCTTGTTTAATCCAAGCATAACTTCAGAAAAATTATTTTCTTTTCACATGTCTTTGTGACACAATATTCACTCATGCCATAAAATGTTAGGCAGCAAAGATAAGTTTGTAATTTAAAGTTTAATAAAGTAGGTTCTGTCTCTCAAGAACCGTCTAGCAAATTGCTTTCGCTTAGTAAAAGATTAAATGAAAACGACTGACACATACAGCATAAAACTAAAATGTGCTCATAGAGTTCCGACTGTATTCTGGAGAGACTAACCAAAATTAACTTATTAGAATAAAATCAATACACACACTTTAAATATAATACTTCTTGGCTTGGAAAGAACTCGTAAGGTGAATTTTTGCATGAATTTTTAACAATGTAAAATATATATATATATAAAAGGAAGAAAAAGAAAACTTTTTATATAAAGTATGAAAAGGATACGCGATATGCGCTCTGAAGATCGAGCAACATTGAGCATATCTAAAGTCACGCCTTTAGAGAAACGTATAACGCCTGAGGCCACCCTCCCACTTAAGTTTTAAGTACAGTAAGCGGATAATAATTAAATACGCCGAACATATAACTTACCAAACGCTAAAGAGCCGAGACCTAAAACCAACTTTTACATTACAGAGATTTGTGCGCCTGAAAATAAAGAACAGCAACAGCCAAGCTCTAAATCAGGAATAACAGACATATCTGAATCGCACAGCTCAGTTATTCCGCCTCAACATGGCAAAAGATTTCTCCAACGTTGACTACGGCCTAGACACTGCTCGACATTGAAAATGCAACACCAAGAAGGAGTGGTCAGAAATTTATGCAAATTTTAGAGTAGACGCACGTCACTGAGTTATGCGAATGATGCGAAATGCGCAGCTCTCCGACACACGTGAAGTAAGATATAAGGGAAGGAACGTGCAGAATGGGCAATATTCGTGTCGCTATTTCTGCCAGATGAATTATCGAAGAAAGTTGGTTTTTGCTCTGGAGGATACGTGTAATAGGAGAGAATGCTAGGCCGCCGTCAATGAAGGCACTTCCAGCAGATAGACAATTTTACGAGGGATATGGTGATCGGACTGAGAAGGGCGGATTGGTCCTTACGTCAAATTGCAGCTGATACCCACATGGATGCGAGCACGGTACATCGGCTATGGCGAACATGGTTGGAACACGGGAATGTGGGAAGAAGGAGGGCTGCAGGTGCAGCCAGTGACGTAACAGAGTGCAGGTGCAGCCAGAGTCTCGCGTGGATCGGCGCATCCGCCGACAAGCTGTGGCGATCCCGCAAGTCACTTGTACCGCAATTC
This sequence comes from Stegodyphus mimosarum, assembly GCA_000611955.2. Taxonomy (NCBI): domain Eukaryota; kingdom Metazoa; phylum Arthropoda; class Arachnida; order Araneae; family Eresidae; genus Stegodyphus; species Stegodyphus mimosarum. The sequence continues at coordinate 45,949 of KK115932.1, read as the reverse complement.
TGCAGCAGGTGCAAGATACCCTGAATGTTCCCGTGTCGACGAGAACCATTTCCCGTCGATTGGTTGAACGTAGCCTGCACTCACGGCGTGCGTAAAAGCCCCACCGCGCGACAACGTGGCATAATGGTTTGGGGCGCTATTGCCTACGATTCCAGGTCACCTCTAGGTCGTATTCAGGGCACTATGACGCCACAACGATACCTGGATAATGTACTGCGGCCGTTGGCAATCCCCTATCAGGGGCTGCCTAATGCTCAGGATAACGCCCGACCACATAGTGCTCGCATCTGCCAACATGCTCTGCAAGGTATACGGATGCTTCTCTGGTCACCGTACTCTCCTGACCTGTCGCCAATGGAACATATGTGGGATGTGAATAGACGCCGTTTGCAGACTCTGCCCCTGCCTCGTTCAGAAGACGAACTGTGGCAAATGGTTGAAAGAGAATGGACAGCCATGTCTGAGGACACCATCCGCACTCTTATTGACTCTATGGCTAGACATGTTTCTTCGTGCATCGCTGTCCGCGGTGGTCCTACATCCTACTGAGCCAACGCCGTTCTAGCTCTGTATTCTGACTATCATTTTGAAATAAAGATCACTTGTTGCTGCTTGCTGTCTCTTTTTTCCAAATTTCATCACTTTCTGACCACTCCTTCTTGGTGTTGCATTTTCAATGTCCAGCAGTGTATTTAAGGAGAAAAGGCCTTAGCGAAGGCATCCCGAAGCAATGACGCTGGCAGAATGTTTCTAAGCAGCAGCAGTTCGTATCCATCGAAAATGTGGCACCTGCCATACCTCGAACATGACCATCAATGTAGGCCGACAATGAAAGGTCTCGTAACGTCTGCAGCGCTAATCGGATATGAACGAGACGTTAATTCTAAGCGTGGTCAATGGGCCCAGTATTTTCGAAGGCCGAGTTCACAAACTTAAAAAATCGCTCAAGTCATGTAATCATTGATATTGGACCATTAATGTCTGGAACCGGTTCACTTGGTCAGATGAAAGCCGTTTTTTGTTATACCTCGTGTAAAGATACGCTCGTCTGAGTCGTTTATCCACGGATTCATTTCTTACCTGAATACACCAAAGGCTGCACCGGAGCGACCTGAGTGAGTAATTATAGTCTGCCCAGTACTTTATTTTTGACGAACAATCGGTATTACCGCATTAATCTTAGTCTATAGTCAGTCAGTAGTTAGTCAGTAGTACCGCATTAAGTACAACAAACTTAACAGCCCATACTTCGTGAATATGGCAGCTATTCATGCTTTTCCCCAAGTTAAATCATGACAAGTTCTTTCTTTCGAGGGGCTGTTGCTGAACCCTGGTCGTTCGAGCCGGAGTTCAAATCCCGGCGAACGGGCTGGCTGAATGGGCGTTTTCGTGGTTTTTCCCATGTGTAGTGTATTATACGAACCAATTTCCATTAGAAAGTCTTCCGTGAAGGTATACCTCTCCTTAGGCAGATAGTCCTCGAGTGCTCTGCCATAATTAAACAAACCTAACCAACCTTTAAGTGGTGCTATCAAAGTCAGTAATCTCAAATTTTAATTGGAACTCACTTTTCAATCAATTATTTTTAAGGGCGTAAAAAGATACTGCGAAAGAATGCATTTCAAGGTCGTAGGTGTAAGCGAAATGTAAGGAGGAGGAAACCGATGCCGAAAAAGCTTTTTAATTCCCGTCTGCCCCTTTTCTTATGACGTTACCACTTTACTCATTATTTCTATTGTCCCCAAACTGACAAAATCTCTTTAAAATCTTCAGTTTCCTTTCGTCCTCGATCAGGCCTTTATTTCTCATGGCCTCGTTAATTATATTTGTTACCATTTCGTGTTTTTAATTACTCATCGTAATTTACGTGTCTGGAAAACCGCAGTTTATTTCGACACGTAGGATAAAAACGAACAACCGGCACATTATTTTTTCGGACATGAAAGCTTGCTTGATATAAGGTGAACAAATATTCTCAAACTGTTAATTTGAAAAAAATATTTGAGGAAAACCTACATATAGCCACAAACATTTTAACCAATCGTAGTTCACCGCTCTGGCTAATGCTGGTGAAAACATTATATAAGGTAATATTTTATGTAATCCAGATTCCATTAAGGTCCCCGCTAAAAATCTGATGTGCATGAATTAATAAACAATAAGTTAATAAATATTTATTGTTAATAAACAAATATTTATTAAAATAATTTTGCATAGTATAATATGGATTATTATGTAGCTTACAGCGGATCTGCAGTAAAATTGACCTTATTCTACATAAAAAGCTGCCTCTATTTCCGAGATTGCTTGCTGAAAGTTCTAGCGACAGAAGACCTTGAAGTCGCAAATTAAGAGACTTTTAGAAGCTTTGCATAAATGAAGTCCTTTCTCTCTTGCATCAGGTTTGTTTAATCGTGACAAAATACGCAAAGGCTAACCTGCTTACACAGAAGGGATGCTTTCATGGAGGAGTTTTAAGGGAAACTGGCTCGCATTTGCATTACACCTCTCAGCAGGAGTCATGGCCAAGTTTTTTTCAGAAAAGCACCAACCACTCAGGAAAATATGCCCATGACAGCCTTAACTATGTATGTTAAGATCTGTAACTATCTTAACTATGTATGTACTTGTTAAGAGACAGAGTTTTCGTATATGAATAAACTAAAAGGAGGAATCTTAATGAAAAAGAATCAGTAAAGGTTTCTAAGTTCTTTTTGATTTCAGATTCTGATGCACCTCGTGATTAACGGGAAAACGGCTTCTCTAATTTAAAAAATTATCCGATTCAAACTTCAATTACCTGCAAACTACTGCTGCTGCCAGCCGAGTTTAATTAATTATGGTAAAGTACTCGAGGCCTGATTTATGCACCTAAGAAGAGCCTTTGTGAAAATCTTCAAAGGAAATTGCCTTATTTACGCTGGTTGGCTAAGTTAAGCGTGCAAGGGTTAACTGCTAAGCCCGATAACTTTACGAAAGACTTTATAAGGACGTTAGCTCACATTTGCCTTATACATAAAAGCCCCACGAAAACAAAGAAACGAGCCCGTTTAGCCACACGGAAATTTGCAGGTACGAACTTATCGTATATCTCGGTTTCAGGCATTAACGCCAGTGGCACGCCCGCAGATTGTCGGGTGAAGAAAATATCCTTCTTAATATACGAGTTCAGAGAATTAATCCACTTTTTACACCAATTTTGTAAGATAATTGTGAAGTCATGAGAGGAGAAAGCAAAATGTATTTATTATCAGAAAAGCTTTCATATAAACTCCTCGAAACATTAAGTTTCATTTTGCATTTGCGTTCGATGAAAGTCAAAAAGTCTCAATATTCGAATGCAAGATCTTCTCCGGCCTTGTCATACGTCATAAAAGATAAATATCTGTAGTTATGATGACTTCAAATTCCAGCATTAAGTAAAGGATATATCTGAAGTCTTTTATAAGGGCTAATAAGCTATAAAAACTCTGAATGCTACATTTTATAAAATCTTCATACAGAAATCTACTTAAAAATGAAGTAACGAGCAAAGACTAATGAAATTCTCGTTGTGAAAAGTTCAGGCGCATTTCATATACCTAGTTCACATTTAGAAAATGAAATTTAAAAACTGAATGCCATCAACAGCAAATCGGGTCACGCGGATGAAGTGTAGACCAGCAAAGTACGCCGAATATAGTTGTTAGAACTGCAAACAAAACATACAGTTAATTTTTTTGGCTCCACCTAACTTGCAAAACTAGAGACGTAGTTCTGAAAGTAAAATTTTATTCAATTCACGATTTTGTCATTTAATTGCCGAGGTAAAGAAAAGCAAACAGAAAACAATCACACAGAACAGCAAGTATTACATACTTTAAAATAAAAACTTTCAAAAACCGTTTCCTTTATACAGTTCCCCTTTCCCCAAAATAATCATACATGGAAAATAATCAGGGAAATGCGTTTACCATCACCTTTACTTACCGAATCTATTAAACCAGACCTAAAATTTAATTTCAGGCAAATTTGCATAATCATTAACTCTAGCTTTTACATCAGATCATCAAAATTATCCGATATCTAAATAGTAATAAAATTAGATTAGCTAATTGACTGTCTACGATTAACTCTACAACTTCATTTAAAATGTTTGCAGAAAACGCGCCAGAATAAATTTTTGCGTTAAAATCTAAAGACCATGCAGCATTCTGTAAAACAATTATTTGATTTTTTTTTTATATAAAAAGTTTTTCCCTGAAACTAATGACACCTTAAACTTTTAATAAGCAATATCTTTGTTCGGAAATAAAATCAAATATAAACCCAGTAATAAACATTAGCATGTAAAATATACGATACACGAATTTAATCAACGAGGTTTTCCAAAAGTTATGAAAATTCTTTTACTGAGACTGTAAAATGCATTTATTTAAGATCAAGACAAATTAAGATGAAAAAAACACCTTAAATGCCCTGAATATGGCAATTATTAGAACTTACCTTTCGATTTACAAAATACCAAAACTGTTTGCGCAAAGTTTAAAAACTTATAAGCTATCTATACTAAGGAAAATTTTCTTACCTGCCTTACGAGTGAAGTAATAAATTACCATAATAAGTCAAGGCCAACAACTAACTCCTCCACAGTACCAACACTATAAACACCGCTGTCCGTGCCTCTCGCACACCACAAAACAACCGAAATAGTCAGCAAAACTGTCCCGAACGGAGCAAAAGACGCGAAAATTTTTTTAAATATTTTTTTTAACAGGTGTGCCTAGACAGGGAGGGCAAAATGCCTATGTAAATTTTCCTAGTACTTTACACAGTACAATTTTTCGCTTCCCACATTTACAACAGTTGCAAAAAACTGGCGCAACACGTACGGGTACTCATCAATGTGAGACACAGCGTCGAACTGAATCGGGTTGGGATTCGTGTGCGCGAATTCCGAGTTCCGTCAAGCACGCCATCCAACGGCGCAGTCCATTGTGTCTGACAGGGGTGATTGCGCGTCGTATGATGACGAACTTCGCAACAAAAGTTTGAATTCGCTGCTCCGGGCCGTCGCCTAAATAGGCTGTAATTCGACGGTAATTGAATTCGAGTCGTTGCCTGCTCTGTTGAGTGCTTTTGAATATGAATTAATCTCCCGCTTTTAAGGTAGGTGATGAATTAGGCAAACAAGATGGGAAAGAAAATAAAAATTCAGAATTTAAATGTTCAACTTGCCGCTCGACATTATAAAATATATTTACAGTAAATTAAAATGCGAAAAATATTTCATTTTTTATTTCAAATCATTTTACTTGTGGTAAAAAATGAAATTTTCCTTTTAACAGTTTAAAGCTATGTATTTACAGTCTATATCTTCTATTTATTATTTCCTTTAGCAAGTTCAGTAGTAACATTCTTTCAAAGTTTTGCGCTAGTTGAACTTAACGAGCGAACTGTCGCATACTTTGGATGATATGTATCATCATTAAATGCAGAACGTTTAAACTAGGCGAGGAATTCATCATTATTATCTTTTTAAATAAGGAGGAGAGTTAACTATAGTGTAAAAAATTAATTTTTTATTATAATTGAACGCTTATTTGCTGAAAAGAGAAACTTTCTTTTTGAAAATTAAAAAAGCTGCGTATTTACAGAGCTATGTTTTATTTAATATTATCTTTAGTGCTTTCAATCCGCATTATTTTTTCTAAGTTCAGCACCAAATGAAAATTTAATTTTACCGGTTGACACATCAAATACACTCTAGATGGGATTATCATGAAATGTAAAATATTAAACTTAGGCAGGAGAAATCATCATTCTCATCATTTTTTAAAGAAGGAAAAACTGATAAAAAGAAAGTACAGAAAACGCAATTTTCATTTAGCAAAGTTAAATCCGTAATGAAAAGTACAAACGGGTGAACAACCCTGACTCCAGCATTTTGTCATAATAGGCGATCAGTAAATTTGGCATTTTATATAAATGAATTAATATTTGCATTTCAAACCATACTATGCTTTTATTTAATAAACCAAAATGACAGTCATTTCAACGTTCGCGATCTCTTACAAATACAGCATAATTTAAATATAGATGCCCTTTTCCCGGCGTACATGTCGCTGATTTAATCCTAATATAATCCCTGAGCAATATAATTTTTTATAGATAGAAATGCAAAGAAATTCGGAACTTGCGTATTAACGCAACCACCTTAGTAGAAGTTGCCGAATTTTCAAAATATGTCAAACTCTGGCAACCATGCGTAATACAGTTCTTCAGTGAAGCAATGCCGCCATTTTCGTATGCCTTCTTTTTTGTTGTATTCCAAGTTCCGACGCTTTTTATAAACAAATCGTGGTCTTTTTTGCCTTAAACTTAGTTTTAAAATATGAGCTTCGAGAATTTACCAGCAATGGACAGTACACTGCAGTACAATTTCTGCAAGAATTCAAAATTTTGCTAAAAATTTTCAAAAGGGAACGATAAAGAAATCAGTTTCCTAAATCGCCGCTGTTGCAGAGAGAAAACAGATCTCTGTATACTTCAGGAGACGAATAGAGGGGGAAAAAAAAGAAAAAAACTTTTCATCTGTGAAAAATCGCCAAACTGACAGTGTTAATGCATTACTACCGGAAATTTCAATTCTTCTTGACATAAACATGACCTCGAATATATCTGAATATATATATCTGAAACAATTTCAATATAGGCAAACTTATTTCCGCTTCAACTACTGATATGAAAATAATCAACAAAAAATTTCATACGGCAACCTATACGCTTAATCCATCTTGGAAAGAGTACATTAAGGGATGTAAGTGAAAACTTCTTTTGGCGTTTTTGCTACTCTGGAAATGAGATTCAGTAAATTGTGCAGTTAGTTGATCATAAAGCAAGAACTAGCGTATTATCACATCTGAGCAGCTCAAATCAGGGAATAAACTATTTGATTTACGAGTGGTTTGTTTTTATCTGATTACGGCAAAGCCTCGAGGGCTACCTGCCTAAGGGGAGAGATGCCTTCGTAGAAGACTTTCTAAGAGAAACTGGCTCATATACACGTTACACATGGGGAAAATTACGAAAACACCCATGCAGCCAGCCCGTTCGCGAAATTCGAACCTCAAACCGAACTACCAGTGTTCACCGACTTTACCGCTCGGCGGCTTGTGGGCCAACGATCTGCGAGCGGAATGAAGGCATCTTTTTAAAACGGCTATTCTGGATCTACTAAAGAGTTATTGGAATGTTTACAATCAAACACTGTTTTCTTTCTCGAACTCTAAAGGTACAGGTTCAATATCTAACGTTTCTGTCAAATATCTTACCTCAACTAAAGCATCTTCAAATCTTCTTTCCCTGTAATAAGTAAAGAACTTTTCCACATCTTTTGAAAGTCAGATTAAGATTTTACACGACAGTGCTCAAAAGTCGGGTCCACAGCCCCTTGGAGACGGCTTGCGTGAAAATTCATTTCGCTTCCTAATAATTATGTTGCGTTTTTCTTACTTGTTACTTGCGGATTTCAGAATTAGCTTCGTACCAGCGGAACTTCAAAGAGCATCCAGCTGTGAAAGGGCAGAAAATAACTTAATAAAATTTTTTCTGGCAGTAAGAAAAATAAATTGACTCGATAATTCTGAATTACGACTTATAAGTCAAGTTTCATGTGCAGTATAATAAGTGCACTTATTAAGTTTCAAGTGCAGTATCCATTCTGAAGTAAATAAATTAATTTGTTAAAAGTAATCAAATAAAGCAATTAAAAACTCTTGATCGGATTTTTATTTATCTTGTATTTGTATTCATACATAACTTATGAACAGAAAACATCAGGATAATGGTAAGTTTCTTAATTACACAATTCTGTTTCAATTCGGCTATCGATTACTCCATATTTCCAGTTTAGCCTACTACAGAAATATGCAAATTTATTTAGCATTTCAGAGGACGCTTCTGGGTACAGAAGGTAATAAGTAGGTGACAAGATGTGTGATAAGATTCTTGTAACTGTTCAACTACCAGCTCTTGTTAACTAGTTTATAGGTACTTAGTGGAGGGGGGAGACGTACTACGGCTGAAATCGGAATTTTATTTTATTCACTGCTACAACGTCGGTTTTTGATGAGAGCTCTATCTTTTTATCTAATCTCTTTGACTCAAATCCGAACGTGTTAATGCTAAGAATTTATTATCTGATTTCTCATTATCTGTCATTTTAATTTTAAATAGCATTTCATGCTCAAGAATAGCAGTGAGGTGGCAAGATTCTTGTGACCGTTCAACTACAAGCTCTTGTTATGTAGTTTATAGGTACTTAGTGAAGGGTGGAGCCGTACTACGGTTGAAATGGGGATTTTATTTTATTCACTGTTACAACATCGGCTTTTGATGAGAGCTTTTCATCTAGACTAGTTTATCTAATCTTTTTGACTCAAATCTGACCGTGATAATACAAGAATTTATTATCTGATTTTTCATTATCTGTCATTTAAATTTTAAATAACATTTCATGTCCAAGAATAGCAGCGAAACTTTATGTTAAGATTTGGTTTTGTTATTGTCTATGAACTATAGAAAACTTGCCTTGCACATCGAATAAATCTCTATCATTAGTAAAGTCCAGATAGATATTTTATTGAGCTAAATAAAGGAGCAGTTGACCGCCCAACCGGTATAGTGGTTAGCTTCGCTGCATGCCGTGCCTAAAGGCCCGCGTTCGAAGCCCGGAGAAGACGTGGATGTTTGTAAATTTATAGTGCCATGGCGGCACTCCAAATATGCGGCGAGTCCGAAAGTCCTCTCGTGTGGTTTGGCGAGGGGGGTGGGAGAACCTCAGATCCGTCCCCCCTGGGGTGCTCTTCATCAAAATTGGGTGTGGAACTGAGCCAAATCGCACTGTCACCTGTTAGGTGCTCAAGGCTGTTGCCAACGGCAGGCGTAATCAAGCGCTCCTTACCACGAGGAATTTCATGGGCTTGGGCTGACTATACGTCAGACAAGTGAGCATAAGCAGCAACAAGGGGCAGTTGAGGATAGTAAAAGGCAAAGAATTTACATAAGGACTGCTTTCAAAAAGTGGATATTGTTCGGAGAACAGCCTTGACGCCAAAAAGGGAGAAACAGCTTATTGTGGTATGGCAGGCAATCGTTGTCATTCGATGACGTACTTCCTCTAGGGAGACAGCCGTAATACTTTTCCCTTGCTAAGGGATTATCTGTAGTATTACTTATTATCTGTAGTATTTATTATTAGTATTTATTACTGTAGTATTTATTACTGTAGTATTTATTATTGTAGTATTTATTCTGTAGCATTTGATTGTCTGTAGTATTTACTTTCGTTGGCATGATGAAATGTCGCCCATACCCTTAAAGAAGCCAAGTTGGCGTAACCAAGGCTGTTCTCCGAACAATATCCCAAAAAGTTAAAAACTAAAAGTAATTTATATTTCGAAAATAATTATTTCAGTAATAAATTAATTTCTTAAAATGATATCCATTAATTATCGAAAATAACGCAATCATATCTTTAAAAACATAAAAATAAAAAACATTAATAAAACTATTTTTTTTTTCTTCTAAAGGTTATTAATTTATCGGTACTTTGTAGGGTCGAAAAATTCTGACTAACCTTTGGCTGCACTAAGAAACAACCCAAATCTACATTTTGCCGAATGCATAATTTATATCGTTTCTTTGTTCTTCATTTGTACGGATGTTTCTTTTTATAATTGTAAGTATTCAGCGCTCGTAAAATATGTGTAGTAGCAGCGTTCGACGGGTGTGCGAAGGTAATTAATGTGGTTTATTTCTTTCCTTCATCAGATAAATTTAATTGAAATTGTTATTATATTTTAGATTAGGGTTTAATCCTTGTATACGGTACACGTTGGATTTGGCGAACTTTTTGCGACATAATGATGAGCAGTAAAGGAGTCCTTTTGGCGTTGGCGACAGTTTTCAAAATCCTTACCTAGATTTTACCTAAGTGGAATCCCCTCCATTAAGATTTCCTAAGTGGAATCCCCTCTCATTTGCTCATAAAATAGTCCGTAACCAATATTTTTGATAAGTTTGCATTATTTCTAACTGTATACTTTGATGCCATTTGTTGAACGAGAAACATTAGTCCTGAGTATATATAGCACATTCAGGATGTTGAATAAAGGTAATAAAGTCACCAAATGAAACTTTCCTACACCCTAACAAGTGGTTATTGTGTTAAGAAAAATAAATTAAGAACCACTTGGTGAATTTTTAAAGAGTGCAGATGGATAACTACTAAAAGTTATAAACGTCATGAAATTTTATTTTAATACAATAATGGAAGTGAGAACATCAATAAATGTTAAAAAATATAAAATATTCAGAATAAAAAATTATAAAATATAAAACAAAAGAAATGTATACCACTTAGCAAATTACTTATCAAAGAGGTAATTTTAAACTTGCATTTGCAAGCTTTGCCAGTGACAATGAACATAGCTGTAGAAAACAGCATTGAAACAATCTTTTTGGCAGTGAATAATTGCAACATCTGGTACATTTTACCATATATAATCTCACCTCCTACAAATGTCTCTTACGATGATGCAGTTCTCTCGCGAAAGTATTTGGATATCTCTTGATAATATAAAAAGTTACCTGAGCAACTCTGACGGCTGTTCTATACGTTTCACTCTTACTATAGCGGGGAGGGAAAAAAACACAATTTACTTAGAATTCGAACTTCTCATTTCCATTTTCCAAGAATTTCGGAACTTCTATTTAGAGATGATAAAATCACTTTTCTCTTGACAGTTTTACGAGTGTTTAGATTACCACATCTATACTAGCTTTTTTTTTATTCGTCTCTGCTTTATCTTCCACTTCCGTCTTAAGTGAAGTATTATATCCCGTATTTTATACATTCATTTCTGGGTAAGATGGCTATAATAAATAAATGACGTAAGGATTATCTTAGGAGTTGGATAATTTACTTTAGTTTCAATGTGTTTGAGGTGAAAATAATCAGTTATTTACATGCAACAATTTCTAGAACAATAAAATTTTCATTTTAAAATACTGCTGTAGAAAAAATAGTTCTAAGTCATTTTCAAATTTACACTGCTGAAGGAAATAAATGTTAACGATAGCACAATTGATACGACATTCTCTTACGCTTGTGTTTTATCATTAGGGAGGTATTTTATTTATTGACTTTTACGTCGATTTAAATAGTTTTCATGTTAAAAAACAGGAAAGAAAAATGGTTAATTACTACAAAAATAGAAGCTAAATTTTTATATCAATTTCAGAAATAATTAAGTTAGTGTACTTGCGGTTTTAGGTTTCTAGAATGGTATTCTACATAGGACATACATAAGAGAATGGCAGTAAATGAAAGAAGAAAAAATTGTTCAGGAAGTTCAGTTTGAGTTGAAAATATATTTCCCCTGTACAGGGAACCACAATCGTCAACAGGAATCACAGGACTGCTGCCACACCCCTGATAGGACAATCTGTCATTGCATTTTCATCCGACAGAGAGATTTCAGAGACAATGAGTCTCAATGTTTTATTATTTTTATTGTATTTTATCTTAATATACGCACCTTTATGGTGGACCAAATTGATGAAATTGATGAGCCCTTATGTGTGAGGCCCCTCCTGAGATTCCGTGATAAGCTCTGGTAAGAGCGGAATTGCTGCCCAACCGGTATAGTGGTTAGCTTCGCTGACTGCTGTGCCGAAAGGTTTGGGTTTGAATCCCGGAGGAAGCATGGATGTTTGCAAATGTATAGTGTCGGTGCGCCATGGCGGCACTCAAAATATGGGGCGAGCTGAAAGTCCTCTCATGTGGTGTGGTGGAAGGGGAAAGGGGTGGAAGGGGACCCTCGGACCCGTCCCCCCCGGAATGCTCTCCATCAAAACTGGGGGCGGAACTGAGCCAAATCGTGCTGTCACCTGTTAGGTGCTCAAGGTTGTTGCTAACGGCAAGCGTAATCTTGCGCTCCTTAACACGAGAAATTTCGTGGGCTTGGGCTGACTTTGTCAGACAAGTGAGCATGAGTAACAACAATAACAACAAAAGCAGAATTAATTCCCGCTGTAAACCACAATATGTAACCAAAGCATCAAAGCTCCACAATCCCAAGATTTAATTGGCTTGTAAAGCAAGTTGGTTTAATCTTGATAGGCTGGCAACTCTTGCGCTTTCCTACATTAGTTATGTACCATGACATCATTCAATCCGGCGTACGAAGTAGAGCAAATACCAATTAAAAAAAAATTTAGTGTAATAGCTGTTCTTGTAGGCTCTAGTGAAAAGAAATAGCGAGAAAGTTGCCACTAATTAAAGCTGAGGAATCGGAACATTTGGATCAATTCATAACTAATGCGGTTTATTCTTACGTACTCTGATAAAGCAAAATCTCAATTTAAAGATTTGAAAATCTGTCTGAGCAACTTCATTTTAAAAACTACAGGGAAAGTTTCTAAATTGGATCAATGGCATCTACATGAATTATCGCATATGAATTTACAACAACGAGTGAAGACATGTGTATATCATCTTTCCGAAGCAGTAGGAAAGCTATTTTTCAAGTGAACAGGTGCCGGCTCCCGGAAAAGGAAATATTTCCAGAAATATAAGGCGTAAAATCAGTACGTTAATAAAGATAAAACCCCATCTGCAACACCACAACAAGGCCTTCCTTCTTCCAAAGAAGACAAATTTCTGTGTTGAGTTAGAGGTAGGATTGCCATATTTTAGCTAAAGATACACCAGGACATTTAAAAAAAATTACTTCCGACGTTAAAAAGGCTCAGGAACTAATGAGTTGTATAATCTTGCTTCCTGTATAGTCCTGGTTAGGTTACATGAAGTTTACTGCACAAAGAAACACTGGTAGGCCTCCCAATCGCATAAATAATTTTCTAGTGGTATTTTAATTATAATTAATTATATTAAAGCTTTCAAGAACTCTTTTTCTTAGAATGTTAGGTTATTTGCATATGGCAAAGCCCAAGAGGAGGCACAGCACATGCTCAAGGAGACATACCTCCGTGGAGAATTTATTAAAGCAAACCGGATCATATTCACATTACACATGGAGAAAGTCACGAAAACCGACGTGCAGCCAGTTCGTATCCAGGTTGAACTAGCTTTATTCAGTTGTTTTAACCTCTCGGCCATTGACTGAGCTACTTCCTGTATGACAAACAAATATTGATATGAAAATGTTAAAGGAAATGATAATGTAATGAAATCCGTCAACAAAGTCACGAAGATTACTCAGCAGATTTATTGCCAAAACATAAATGATACAAAAAATTATCTCAATTTTGTCAGACAGTACCTGTATTCCAGTAAAAACGTTGGTAACATTTCATAAGAACCCTATTTTCTTCTGTAAATTAATAATATCTTCTTTAATTTTTATAACCACATGTTAAAATTTTTTGGACATTTTCCAATCCAGGACCTGTCCTGGATTAACCCAGCGTATACACGTTACACACGGGGAAAACCACGCAAACGCTCATGCAGCCAGCCCATTCGCGGGATTCGAACATTGGAACGAAGTACTAGTGTTCAGCGACTTTACTGCTCAGTCGCTGGGGGAGCAGATTAGTGAACATAAAAGGCCTGTTTTTTCATTCTGACAAATAAATCACGCGACAGAAGAAACGCTGTAAAAATTAAAACCATTTAAAAAATAATAGAAAAGGAAAGGGAAAAATTCTGAAGGGGTTCAGATTTTAATGTTCTCTCGAAACGGCTCTTTAAAGTTTAATATGATTTATTAAAGAGTATTAAAAGAGATGACTCAGGTGGAATAGTAAAGCATTTTATAGAACTCTAAATGAATATCATTTAGACTAAAATGGGAACGTTATATACACTGGTGAAATAAATTAAGAGAATTTTCATATTTGATCTACGATTTCAAGAACTACTGGACAGATTTCAATAAAATTTGGTGTGAACATAGGTTGATATAATACAAACAAAATAAACATTCAACAGTTATAATAGACACACATGTTCGTGTGTAACACTCATGGGAGTCTGAAGGTCTGAAACAACGGTTGCAGAAGACACAAAAGAAATGGGTTAAGATGGGATAGGGTTCCTTCTTACAGCCAAACAGGTCTCGCAGCGCGATGTCATACTGGGAATAAAGCAGTTTATCAGTGCCTGTGGCAATTGGTCCCACTCATTCAGTAACGTTGTTTTCAGTTCCTGGATGGTTCTCGGAGTGGGTTGCGAGTGTTGCAATAGCTCACCTCAGAGCGTCCCAGACAAGCTCTATAGGGTTGAATTCTGGAGACCTGGCTGGCCAATCCATCCGACGAATATCCTCACTCTCGAGAAATTAGCCGACCAGAAGAGCTCTATGTGGCCTCGCCCGGAAAAGGCAAACATAGGGCTTCAAGACCTCATCTCTATACGTTACACCAGTCACAGAGCCTCTGTCAAAAACATCAAGAGGTGTGCAGCCATCCAACATGGTACCTGCCCAGACCATTAAACCGCCACCGCAATAATTGTTGATTTCGCGGACATTGGAGGGTAGGTAGTGGGTCCTTGGCTCTCTCTATATGAAAGTACGGCGAGAATCGGTGCTTAGGCTAAAACGGGACTCGTCGGTGAAATTGTCGCCTATTACTCCGCACTCCAATCACTATGCTGCCTGTACCATGCTAATCGGACTCTGCTGTCCGTAGACGTAAGCGGGACGCAAACAGCCGGTCTTCTAGCAAACAACCCTCTCTCATTCAGTCTTTTGGAAACAGTCGCGCTTGTTACACGGGTTTCTGTGGCTGCATACAGGTTCCGAGAGAGCTGAGAAGCTGTAGCCTCTCTGTTACGCCTCGCTAAAATGGACAAATAGCAATCTTCTCTGGCCGTCGTGGTTCTTCAACGACCTTGCCCAGGCTTTCTCTCGATGGATCCACTCGTGGAACAGTTTCCATAGGTTATACATGACGCTGGGCGTTAAATTAAACTCTCTGCATATCTAGACTTGCGACTGGCCTGCCTGTTGCCGCCCCACAATTCGCCACCTCATTCCATCATCTAAACGTTGGTGGTTACTCATTTTTACTGTTCCAATGTGAATTTAACCGATTGCTGCAAGAAAACACCAAGAAATTCGCCGATGTGTGCTAGCAAATACAATTCGTCCCACCCTCCACGTGCTTATAAAGCCTGTTTTTCTACTGGCTCCAGCTACACACACGTGTACGCTTACGTATTTGCCGTACAAGATTTGCATTTTTATCTCGAAGCAGTGGTTTTTTTTTTTTTTTCAGTTCAGTTCTTTTCATACAATTCGATAAAATATGCAAATTCTCTTAAATTATTTTACCAGTGTATCTAGCGTATATTTAAAAAGTTAAAAAATATGCAAGTATAACGTACTTCCTATTAACTGTTAGTTGATTTCTGGGAATTTATAAAGTCTTATGCTTGAATGCTGAATCAGTTAGAGGTTCTGTGTCTGAATACTGAACCTGACAGTTAAGCGTGAAACAGAAATACAGAGCTCAGAAGTATAAAAGAAATCGAAGTAAAAGTATAAAGATATGAGAGGTAATAATTATGGATATTAAACACACAAATTATCGACACAGTGATTCCCAACGAGGTGTGGGTTGTGAGACGGTATGAAATTTTTGGTGGGCCAAGAAAGGTTTAGAAGTACTTTTTCTTGTATAATAATGTACACCATGCTCACAAAAGTCCTTACCCAGCTTTTATTTCTACAACCGTTGATCATAGATGCATACTTCCCATTAAAAATGTTTAAATAACTTAAATATTCATATTTTGCTACCTTTAAATTTAAAGAAATATTTTTTTTTAAATATTACGAAATCTAACTTTTCATACGTTCCGTCGTTATTAAACTTAGGAAAATTTTATACTCATTATAAAAAATAAAGCGCAAAAAGGTTTATTACTGTATTACAAAAATTGACTAAGGTATTAAATTTCAAAATTGGTGACGTTTGCCGTCAATTTAAACATGCTTTGAGGAGTCAGTTAATAAATATATTTAGAATAATTCGAGGTCAAATTCTTTTCTTTAATGTCAATGAATGATATTGGTTTGAGATTTAATAAAGTGTGACATTCTGTAATCTATAATTTTGTTATATATGGTATGCCGAAAGAATTTTCCCACAAGTATTTTATAAATTTTCTAAAGCTAAAAATACGTTAATAATATTCTCTTGAAATTTTATTACTTTAGAATCATAATCTAATAATCACAGAAAAAATTATTCATTAAATTCTTATTCATTTTCTTATTCATTAAACAAGAAATTCTTTAAATTTTTAATTTACACAAATAATGTTACGAATTGGGTATATGACAGTATTGGAGCCCGCCAGTGTTTTCTAGAATACAAATTCACTAAGGTTCTGTGAATAAGATCTCCTTTTCGAACTCGAGAACGAAAGAAGTCTCTGTATCTCTTTGATAAGGCCAATACTTATTTACGCCACCAAGTTGGCCATCGCTATCAAGATACAGCGAATAAAACTATATATTGTTTCCAGAACAAGCTGCTAAGAAACATAGTCATTACGCCATAGTTTATACGTAGCAATATTATTTTAAATGATTTACTCGCTTGACTGTTGCACTCACAGAGTATCATCCTACAGTATTAAGACTCACCAGCGGCTGAGCGGTGAAGTCGCTGAACAGTAGTAGTTGAGTACGGGGTTCTAATCCTGGCTGCATGAGCGTTTTTATGGTTTTCTCTCTGTGTAACTTGTATACGAACCAATTTCCATTAGAAAGTCCTCCACGAAGAAATCCCTCCCCTTAGGCAGATAGCCATCGAGTGCTTTACCATGAACAAATACACCAAACCAAACTAAATCCACAGTATTATATAAGTTTAAAAGTCCAAGGACAGTGCATCACGTCCTCAAGTGGCGAAGGTGGACCAAAAGTAATCAAGTGATTATTTTTAGGACTTTTTAAGTTTTCAAATATTGTATCATTTCTTTGTCTTTGTAGATTCAGGGGATCGGACTGATCCTTATTAGTCTTTTATATATATACATATTAAGCTAGTATCCCAGTCGTACATTTATTGATGATTATAGTTGGATTAGGACTATATTTAATTCTAGGGATATTTTATTATAAATATTCTCCACTGCGTCCCCAGTTCGGCAACATAATTTTGCACTTGTAGCGCGGCTGTGGGAGCATTTTTTCATGTTTTAGGCTAATTCTCTCAGAGAATGTACCCAAAGATTCACGTGAAAACCAATAAGTGATTATAGGCCTAAAGAAGTTCCAACACCCTTTCTGGGGGGAAAAAAATTCATATGATCTATACTTTTCAAGGTAATTTGCCTAAAATGTCTGTTACTTAATTTATTAACAGCAGG
>KK115932.1:0-26289 GCA_000611955.2 Stegodyphus mimosarum | reverse complement strand
AAACTTTTTTTTTTTTTTTTGTTGGTTAGACTTTGTAATTCAAAAATATTGACAGCTAAATATTAAATCTCAGACTTACATTTCTTTCAACTAATCCTAGTGTTTAATTAATCATCATGTAGCTTGCTTAAATTTAAATTAAAAATAACCAAGTTGTAAAGACTTTCTAAGTTTTCAGAGAACATTTATCATGTGCAACAAAACTTGAGAATAAATAATAGCAACCTTTCTCTTATATATTAAATTTTCTTCTACGCATAAATAAAAAGACATATGTTTATATGTAAATAATTATAAACTTCATCTCTTGCTAACGCTTCGATTCTGTTAAAGTTAGATAGAAATTTCTACAAATTATTTTCATCACAGATTGTACATGCTGATCAGTTAATTGGGCTCTTTTCTTATTAGTTTTCAAATGCGAAAAAGGCTGTTCACATATTAATATATTTGCAGACAGTTTGGTTTATTTTGATCACGGTAAAGGACTCGAAGGCTGTCTGCCTAAGGAGAGGGATGCCTTCCTGGAGAGTTTCCTAAGGGGAACTGGCTTATATACACGTTACACATGGGAAAAACACGAAAACGCCCATGCGGCTAGCCCGTTCGTCGGGATTCGAACTCTGGATCGAACTACCAGTGTTCAGCGATTTTACCGCCCGGCCACTGATCGGCGAAACTCCTTCATGAAGACAATCTTCCGAAAGCCAAAAGTTTTCGCATTCTCTTCAGAAATTAATTAGCTAACCATCTCAGGGAATTCAAACTGTCTTTGTTTCATAAACACTAACGTTTTACAACAAACACTCGCTGCGTCCGTACATGTAACCAAGATGTTAGGTTATTAGGTTATTCAGTTATGGCAAAGCACACGAGGGCTATCTGCCTAAGGGGAGGGATGCCTTCGGGGAGGACTTTCTAAAGGAAACTGGCTCGTATACACGTTACACATGGGGAAAACCACGAAAACGCCCATGCAGCCAGCCCGTTCGCGGGATTCGAACCTCGGACCGAACTACCAGTGTTCAGCGTCTTTACCGCTCGGCCGCTGGTGGGCGCTGTAACCAAGATGAAATATATTCAGCGACTCTGTGAAGTGCATGCGTATTGCCACCGGAGACAGTCGTCGTCTTATCATGTATATTATTACCGTGAACTTCACAAGCCTCAAGGTGACTTAAATAAAATTTCATGTTTCCATGCAGAAGAAAGAGAAAATATAGTTATTTGTTTGGGGATACTATGTAGTAAAACTCTCCTTAGTGTTAACATGTAAAGTAGTAATAGTATTATTACTGGTATAAATTTAAATGAGGAGCTTAGACTTGCAATTTGAGGAAGCTTGACTTGCAATTTGGAAAAGAATATGAGATTACAGAAGTTTAATTATGCATGCGCTGAAGAAATTTCATCGCACTGTCGGAGATAGCCAATCGCCTACATTTAAGATACGTTAATGGATATTGATATGCCTACCGTTAATTATTATGTCCGACTCTCTTTCTGTACCCTGATAATCATTCTTTCAAAATGTATTTACTACAATCTCAGGATTGTTATTTCACACTTTCACAAGTCTCTTATTGCGAAATTTCAACAAGAGATCTGCATCTGAAATAAATCACATAAGAACAATATTATTTCGAGCTTTTGTTTTAAAAAAGTCATTTAGTTTTGTATAAAAAAATTCAGCTAGTCATGATACAGAGAGACCAGAGAAAAATTTATTTTCTTTAATTTCCGAGTAATGTGTAAAAATTTAATTATTTTAATTAAAGCTAAATTGCGACACTCTTCTTTTTTCTGCTGTTAGATACAACATTTCTTGAACGCAAAGAGGAGAAAAATTCTACACTACGAAGGACAAAATAATATACACGAAGATGCCTAACTTCACCCTCGAATGCATGTGTGAGGGAAGAGAAAAAAAAATTTTGAAGAAAAGATAAGAAGATTAGGGTCAGCTATAAATAATAATGTACCGCTGTCCACTTAAGCGAGAAAGGATGCGAAGCAAAAATACTTTTACGCGAAGTGATAAATTCTCTGAAATGTCTCATATAAAACTGGTCGAATAGATTTGCAGATAATGTTACCTAAGAACTCGACGACTTAACCGCTTTTAATTACAGTAGTCACTAAAATTATCTCGACGTGATTTATAATACTGGATTGATAAACAAAATGATAATTGATAAAAATTTGCGTATGAATATAAGGCAACGACTTATCTTCGGAAAGCAAAGTTTTTTAGTCTTTAACTGGTTTGGTTGAATTTACTATGGTAAATGACACTAGGGCTATCTACCCAAGGAAAGAGATGCCTTCGTGGAGGACTTTCTAAGGAAAATTGGCTCGTATACACGTTATACATCTTAACGTAATATAATAAGAGAGTAGTTTATTTCTTGGTCAGAAACTTTAATGTTTAAATACTAGTATTTAGTTCTTTAATATTAATGTTTGCTTTAAAACACACAACATTTGCAATCATGTCTTTATATATGAACTAATTATATATATAATTAAGTTTTAGAAACCTCGCTTAACAGACAGCGGGATGAATGGTAATTAATTATGGGAAAGGCTGTTTATAGCTCTTCGGTTTCAGGAGTTACGACGTGGAGGAGTTTCTGACGGTAAACACATAATATTTATATTACGCGCGTAGAAAGTTAATATTAAATAAATAAGATTAAAAAAGTATGTATATTATCTTGCGTATGATTATTTATTAATCTTTTATTAATTTAGTTAAAAATCTATAATTAAAAAATTATTTATCAGTTAAAAGAAAACAAAAAGTCACAGAAAAAAAGTACACATGCCTAAACGACTACAGCCCGAAAGGTAGAGATAACGGCAAACAACTAAAGTGTGTTAAGGCCTTTCTTGAGCAACGATTAGCAATATTCTTATTTAGCGTTACTTTTTTCCATGAAATAACATGTTTTCTCTGAATACAATGCATTGCATCTCTTCCTAGAACTAGCCATTAAAATTTATTCGTAGAAAAATATCCTGACGAAAATATGGTCTTCAGGGGAAACAGAAAAACAGGTATTGTCCTCTTTCTTTTAGAACATTCTCCTTTAAGAAAGTCTTGTTGTGCTTGATCATAATTAAGTAATTCGATCCAGACTGGGTTAAAAGAAAAAATTCACATTAATAAGTTCCATGAAATAACAATTCATTAAAATTTTCTTCACAACAGAACTATCATTTTCCAAAAAATGAAAACGGTTTTTTTAAAAAAGTAAAAAAATCCACTGAAGGGACGACTTTATTTTCAATTTACTTTTTATTCATGAAATACTTCATGTAATATAAACTCTGTTTACGCAGCACAATTTGCCGTTGTATTGAGTAAACATTATACGGGCTTGAAATGAGCAGTTTCATTTATACGAGAATCATTTTCAATAATGTATAGGGAAAAGTTTTGGAGACTTAAAGCAATTTGAAAAAACTATCAGACAAATTAGAGAGCCAACAAAGGTTAAAAGTTATGAATGTCATGAGTGCAACAAAATACATTAGATACTAGTCTATTTTGTTATTTACATCTATGATAGAAGCACAAATCTGTTAAAAAAATAAATCGCCGATATATCACCACATGTATAGATTTCAGTACAACTGTTGATAGACAGTGATTCAGTAGCCACTTTTTGTTGGTAGCATTTAGATAAACTAACGTGTTGTATCTTCTTAAAACGTTTCGTATAACGCTGGTGATCTCCTTCTGAACAGTTTGTGAATTTAGCAAACAGAGACATTGTAAAGCATAATCTTCCACAGTCACTAGTAAATTTTCATGGAAGAATTCAAAACCTTAAATAACATGTAATTTTCAAGCAACTGCAAACCTTTAGCTACGTAATTCGCGTACGGAATGCGTATACATGTGCTTGCATTGCTTCTTGGTACCTACTGCAGAATTTTCAAAGATCTCATTTGTTATTAAATCTTTCTTTTTTTACGTCTAGCGTTAGTAATACGGAACGCATCTACAATGTCTTACAACTTATGGGGCAGACAGGCAGTTCATTTTGTGGGCATATGATGCATGGATGAATATTTTACAGATGTAATTGTCTCTTTCTAACGATTCTCTATCTCTCAAAAACTTTTTCGGTACTTACGTATTATCCCGTCGAGAGTGAAAGCTGGTTACCATCGAACCATGAAAGTTGGTGGACATCCCGCCAAAGATGCGTCAATCGTTTCTGCGGAATTCTGAGCCGCTATTCTATCTGGAATTCTTGCAATAAAACATTCATCAGTCTCTCTGCGCTATCCACCAAATAGCCATTGCTGCGGGAGTATTCGATCCGCTTCGTTAAAAGGCTGTCCGATTAACCGGTTTGGGTTGGTTTGTTTGGTTATGGTAAAGCCTTTCTCTCGCTTTTCTTCTCTTTTCTCTTGGCCTTTCTTCTCTTTTCTCTTGGTAAAGTATCTCTCGATACTTTCGTGGAGAAGTTTCTAAGAAAAACTGGCTCGTATACACGTCAAAAATGGGGGAAACCACGAAAACGCGCGTGCAGCCAGCCCATTCACTGTGATTCGAACCCCGGACCAAACTACTAGTATTCAGCGACTTCACCGCTGCGCCGCTAGTAGGCTCTGGTTTTACCGGAAGCTCTGTTTAGAAACTTATGACTACTTCCCGTAGGTAGTTAATTGTTCTAGTCTGTTACTGTTTTTTTGCTTATCGTTCTTTTCCACATTCAGCAGATGTTAATTCTCTCGAACAGCTGTAAATGGACTGGAGAACAGTCACATAATCTTGTTTCTTTTTTCCCAAAATGCGAGAAATAAAGTGGGGCAATAGCAATTCATTTGTAGCCTTGCTCATAAATACAGAAGATCAACAAGAATCAATCAGGGTTGCATCAAATGAAAGTTCAGATGTTTCGAGTGGCTTTCATCAGGCTTTCTCATAATTGGCACTACATCACTCTACTTGGCGACATTTTCACAGCCGACGGAATAATACGTAAGTACCTATTTTTCTTTCTTCTGGCTTACTTTATCGTAAGAATTTAGTATGTAATATCTCTAAACACACATAAATGTGCGTTAATCAATTGTTTATGTTATCAGTACGGCCTTGCAGTCAACAGCAGATTAGTAATTATTAAGTTATTGATGAATCAAAAATTATTCGTGGACTTGGAACTGTGTTAAAAGTTGGCGCCCAAACGTTGCCAACATTTCTTCGCTGAGGA
This sequence comes from Stegodyphus mimosarum, assembly GCA_000611955.2. Lineage (NCBI taxonomy): Eukaryota > Metazoa > Arthropoda > Arachnida > Araneae > Eresidae > Stegodyphus > Stegodyphus mimosarum. The sequence goes on along the minus strand of KK115932.1, from coordinate 21,058 downwards.
AGTTTATTGTAAAGATAAAATACCCTATGCATTACAAAATTATAAAAATTGTGAAAATCTGTGAAACAACAACTTTGTTAGTTAAAGTCTACTGGAGCTATTTTTTGTAGTTATACATTTTATTCAAGCTCTATTTTCGCATTCAACTGCTTAAATTTTTTTATCGTTTTATCGTTATCTTCATCGTTTATAGGTATTTTTACAATTGCTTCCAATTCCAGCAGAAAGAAAAAATTACAAGGAAGAGAACTTGAACTATCATGTTTCCTTTTTGAAGTTGGATAGAAACATTTGAAACAGCACAAACATGCAGATTTTCTTATTAAGTAATTTATAATACGAAAATGTAACACAAGTTTTTCGGCATGAAGGATGCAACATAATAGCCTGTTTGTTCCGGGTTTATACATTTGCATTCATGGCAACATCAAAAAAATATCCTTTCGCAATAAAGTACACAACTCTGTAGTAGTATGTTGTGCAATAAGACCCAGTTTCTCCGAAACTGTTCATTTACTCAGTTTTCAATACTGTTTTTGCTGGCATTTTTATAAAGGATCCGAATGAGCATTTTTTACCTCTCCTTCTTCGACATGCATAGTTTTTGCCATCAAATTTGGCCTTGTGGCGAAGAACTAAATTCTTCCAACTCGGCAGTCAGTTTTTTTCTGGAACTACATTAAAAAAACGTAAACCCCACTGCAGAATTTTTAGCGCAGAGACACCATTTAAAAAAAAAGGTAAAAGCGCTTTTACGGATTAGAAGCATTTTTTTCACTCTTTTTAGTTTTAAGGAGATTTTTCGATCGAGAATTAACTCGTTTTTCCCTCCTAAGGAATTTAACGATTAAAGTAGGGGCTTTGCTTAAATTGTACTTAAAATGCTATGCAATCAGCTTTGAAATTATTATGGGTAAGATGGAGTGATTGTGGCATACAAGCCCTTTTGAAAATTTTAATCCCTCTTAAAAGATAATTAATGATTATTAAAATGAAGCGAAAACATTTTTCGTGCTATATTATGTAGCAAAATTTTAAAATGTAGAGTTATAGAAATGAAGCACAATGTCATAGGATGCATTTCCATATCTTCTTGGAAACATTTGCCTGAAAAACTTTTACCTCTTTGAGAATTGGTTAAGTTAAACTAATAATTCATTCCTTTTCTGGGTGGGAATTTGTATATTTGTCAATGGAAAAGCGTTCTGTCCAAATAAATGTGAAACAGTTTTCTTTCCGATTTCTCCTTAAAAGAACACAAATATTTTTAAAACCAAATTATACTAAAAATTGTTTGAATTCTTATTCAAGTTCCCTAAAATTTTCCGATTACCAAAGAAAAAGGAAACGAGTCTTATGAGAATTTAATACTATTCGAATACACCACATGGAACATCAAGTTTATCAAAAAATCAATATTCGAAGTTTATTTTCGGATATTATCTAAATAATTGCATTCTGTCTCGGGAATTTTCTCTGTTCCTGTTTTGTTTATATACCAGCAGTAACATGTAAATTCCATTATTTTATGAATAAAATTAAATTTTCGGAAATATATACATATATGTATTATAACGCGAGACGTACCTTATTACACTGGATTACATAAACTTTCTGTAGTATGAAATAGGGTAAAATATGATCTTAAGATGCTGGAAAGGCCATTTATTTCTTTATTGCTGTAACTGGTATAAGGCAGCGCAGAGAAATCAAATCAGGGTACCTTTCTATTGCTGCACACTAGTTTATTTATCTAACAACTTCTTTTTTAAATAGAATAGTAACTTTAAATTTCAGTTTTTAATGTCGTATGTTTTTATCCTTGGGCTACACAAATTATGAAGACTACTATATATTTCCTTTTCGATGTCCCTTTTATTTTGAATACTTTAGGCAGTTTTCCATTAAAAATATATCGTTTCAAGAGATAGTCAGAAATGGAATTAAACTGTTACCCACTATGCAAATTATTAAATTGATTGCATAAGCTAGTATATGTACTATGATGTTACAGCAAAAACTTGTTGTTACATATGGCTTTATTGGAAAAATCCATCCAAACATATAAAACAGCTCAAGTATCACACAAGAACAATGATATACTAGAACAAATGAACAAGTGAATAAAATTGAAATGTTAAAATTAAAAATTTAATCAACAAACAAAGGAGCATAAGAGATGTAGTCTTTACAAGGAACTCATGAAAGTTCTGGCATTCCAGTACAGTTTGCTTATCTCACTACGTTTTTGAGACTCTTTATATAGTTCTGGGCTTATAAGAAGATGCTCCGCATTCATGATGCCTGAATTACAAATTTGTCATGTACTAGATGGAAGGATGCCGGTTTTATTAAGATGATGTGCCATGTAATCGTGGCCTGTTTGCAGTATGAAGTTTTCCACAGCCTCTTTACGGGGTTTTGACAAAACCTTTTCCAAGTGGCTTGAATGTTAACCCAAGATTTGCCTGTTGATTTTGCTGCCCGGTCAAATTTAAGAGTATTCATTAATTTCTCAAAAATATGCTTTTTAAGTGACTCTGGAGGATGAGGTTTGCTGTCTTGTGGCTCAAGTGTTCCTCTCTTAGCTAGTGAGTCTGCCTTTTCGTTACCGCTATACGTACATGTGAAGGGATTTATTGAAAAACGATTGTTTTGTTGTATTTATTAAGAAAGTTCAAGGTTTGTGCAAAAACTTCTTTTTTCACACTGTTATAAACATTTTAAAAATCTTTATCAATTTAAATGCGTTACCTAACTTCTAACTTGCCGCACCATAATTTTTGCAATTGCTACCAATTATCAAATAAAGTTAAGATTAATTAAAAAATGTATACTTATTTTATCTAAATAAGTTACCCAATTATTTTTAACAATTCAGGTTACTGTTATGGTATCTCATTTTGTAAATAAGAATACACTTTTTTCATTGAAATGTATTATTTTTCCTTACATTTGTTCACGTTCGTTAAAATGACGTTCGCGAAGACGTTGCTCCTTTTGCGTCGGTGATCCTCGTTAAAACAACCTGAACTTATTTACTCTTAACTCAAGAAAACCAAAAATCAGCAACACTCTTCTTAATTCAGACTTTTCCAAATTAGTAAATGACTTGTTTTATCAAATTTTTAAATGGCCCAATTAATTATTTTGCTTGAAGACTTTTTGATTTCAATTTTCTATTTACTTCATGGTCGTAAACTGCATGTATAGTGAATTTTTTCCCCCTTTTATTATTATTTGAAAGAAAAGTTTCGATTTTTTATTTAAATCGTTAGTTTGATTTTAATTTAGATTTTTAGTTACAGTTTCCCTTCTGTTTCATCAGTCTCTTTTCTGGGTGTTACATGAAGAATAAATAAAAGCTAATAACTTATATATTAAAATACGGTATATATTAATATACAACGTGCGTCCGTAAAGTAACTAAAGCAATTAATCTGATAAAATAATAAAGGAAAGAATATATGTATTTTTAGAAAGAGTGACATCTCAATTCTTGTTAGAGCTTATTTAAACGGATTATTTTGTCGTTTGCATATCGAAACACTGCACTCATTTTCATTTTCTGAGAAGACATTACACAAAAAATTTGCTTAGAACTCTAACAGCTTTACAACGCTAAATTTTGTTACAAATTAGGTAAATTGGCTACCGACACGTTAGAGATAATCCGAACAGTATATGATGATGCATCGTTATCAAGAACATAAGTGTATGAGTTGTACAACCGCTTTAAATTTTGGGGCGAAAACACTGAAGATAAACCAAAGGTAAGACAACCAAAAACTTTAAAGAATAAGGAAAATGTGGAGAAAATTAATTCTTTAAAGTAAAGTATCTGGTAGAAGCTGGTAGCCATTAATAACTCAGCAACTTTCAGACATGTTTGGGATAAGCAAAGAAAGCTGTAGGTTAGTTTTTAATTGAAATTTAAAAATGAGGAAAGTTTGTGCTCGATTTGTGCCTCATATTTTGACAGAACAGCAAAAGAAGACATAAAAACTTGCTGTGAAGATTTGCTGATTACTGCGACATAGGACGACAATTTCTTAAAGTGTATCATAACTGGAGATGAAACATGGTGTCTACAACTTGACCCAGAAAAAAAATACAAAGTACGCAGTGGAAATACTGTCTTCTTCCCCCCCCCACAGACACAAAGAAAAAAAGGCGGAGAAGGTACGGATGTCGAAATCTAAGACAAAGTTGATGCTGATTGTATTTTTTGGATTACAAAGGACTTATTCACCAAGAATTTGTTCCTGAATATCAAGAAATTAATCAGTGTTTTTAAGAGGCGCTTTTTCGATTAAGAAACAAAGCGAGCTAAGAAGAAACTTTTTGATTCCGAGCAATGGTTTCTTTTACCCGATAATGCTAGGCCTCCATACGGCATTGTTTGTACAACAATATCTTGCTACGCATTCAACTGCTTTGATAAATCAACCTCCATATTCTCCCGACTTACTGTACGCTGATTTTCCCCTTTTTTCCGAAACTTAATATGGCCATGAAAGGACAGAGATTTGCAAGCGTCTTGGATATTAAATAAAATTTTAAGCGTATTTTGAGAACGGTTAGTTCCAAGTCATATAAACAGTGTTTCGGTAATTTGAAAAAAAAAAAAAAAGAACTGTCTAGACGCCTTTGACGATGATTCTGGAACAGAAAAATTTATTTGCAGTAATATTTTCCTAATTTATAAAAAATAGTCCGTTTACTTTAAGGGCGCACCTTGTATATTTTTAGGGCTACTGGGTCTCTGATGTCCCTTTTAAATAATAATTTCAGATAAACAGGAAGAAGCTGATAATTTATTATAACAAACAAGACAGTGCGCAAAAAATAACTATGAAGCACAGCGTGAGTATTAAGCAATTCCTTAGCCCATCAGATATATCGTCATTATCAAGACCATTTATAGAATGATCTCTAAATTGCAATTTATCTACCACTAAATCCCACAGCTGAATAACAACTAACTCAAAGCAACTCGTCCGAGCTCTCAGGGTATTATATAGTGTAACAGGAGCACGAGTCTACATGGTGTAAGTTTCGGGAGGAATTGGTAGCCAAGGCCCGTGAGGAGCATATTTGCTCATATTTCTCATTCTACATGAGCTAATTTTTAAATTTAAACGTTGCCACAATCAGATTCGAAAGATCAATAATTCCATATAAGACACAAACTGTTATGTGATCAAAACAAGTGGCCACAATTGCAAAACAAACCCTAACAGCAGCAAATAAATAAATATCTAAACAAATCAATGTACAGTATTACAACAATGCAATAAAAAGTTTTAAATGTTTACAGTTGCTTTCTACATTTTCATAACAATTTATTTAGATGAAGTAAAAAACGCGCAGCTAAAGTCATGCAAGTTGGCAAAGGAAAGCACAGGAACAAACAAGAAAGAGAATGCGACGTGTTCAACATGAAATCTTAGCTCAGAATAATTTGCTTTGGGTATACTGTTATTTTGATTGGTTAATAATAACTTTCGAAAAGTATTATTGGATACATATTGTGGAGTTTTACTATTTAATTCTAAAGTTCTAACTTAGAACGCCACAAACACTAACAAGCGAATAATCGCTTAAGTGTGCGAACAAAACACGTAAAACTTAAGGAGGGTTTACAACACTTTATTTCTGAGTATATTTACAATCAGTTCCTACTTGGAACTTTACACAAAGCCTCCACTAGGGCTTGAACTTAAAATAATAGTAATTTAAACTAAACTAGCTTAACTAAGCTATTTGAAAGGTATAGCCGAAGCTATCAGAAATCTAACTAGTTGACCCCTAAGTATTAACTAAATCGGCGAAGCCAAGCAAGGGCCTAAGGTATGGCCGAGCGTAGTAACTAACAGAGAAATTAGCCAAAGGCAAACGCGCGCTAGTCAGAGAATCAGACTCTCTCTCTCGAAGTCGGTGAAGTAACGACTTAAATAGCACTCTTTTTCATTTGCATTTACTGCGTTTCTGAATTTACATTCTGGCAGGAAATTGTAAGCTGAAATTAGAATAAGATAAGAAAGATACAAAACTTAAAATAAATAAGAAAGATACAAAACTTAAAATAACTGTTAATAAACTTAGGATAAACCTTACAGTATATTCATAAAGGTATTATTGTATTATTATTATTTGATGTTTCTAAAATTATTAATGGTGGTGTTAGAAGCAAATTTAATGGCGCACGACCTCGCCAAGTTATTAGCTTTAAACACATTTCAATTAAACACAAGTTACGTCCAAAACAGTACACTAATTACATACAATCACAATTTTAAAACAACAACAGACTTGAGTTTGTTTTGAACGTGGAAAACATCAAGAATTTGGATCTGTGGCACACTTCCATGGCGGGATTTCAAAATGCTGCACTATTTGGGCGGACACATCAGGAGACCTTTTGAACGCTCCAGAACTATTTTGGTGCACTTCTTCCTCAGATGTAGGACTTGAGGCAGGAAAGTCAGTTTTTGGTCGAACACCACTCCCAAAAACTTTACTTCAGGTTCAACTGGAATCACTGATCCATGAAGATGTAACTCAGGCTCAGAATGGAGACCTCGCTTCCTACAAAAGTGCACACAAACAGTCTTCTGTTTAGAAAACAAAAATCCTTGTTTGCTTGACCAGTCCTGAATCCTGTTTAGAGCAATCTGCAGTTGCCTCTCCACATGTCTTATATCTGCCCTACGACAGCTTCTCTGCAGGTCATCAACATATAATGATAAAGTCGGTCATCTTCTAAGAAGCGACTCACCTCACTTTACTCAGTTCCTAACAGGGCATGGGCCCTTTATAACTTATCTGCATCGCTTTAGACGACGTGAAAATGACCAATGCTCATGCAGGAAGGCAAGAGATCCGGATCACTATGTGTTCTTTGCAGAGAGACTGTAGAACATCACTTTAGACAACCAGCAGCGGACCATATCCATGCATGGGCTGAAGTTACTTCGAAAAATCGCTATGCTTTGAAACGCATATGCGATTGTACTGATATCGCACGTAATATCGCAGACAAGCTGGAGTAAGTTTCAGCTACCATCGTGGACGCAAGCACACCTCTATATGTTCTGTAATTGCATTTGATGTATTTTATTTTAGTTAGCATTTTCTGTTCTTTCCTATTTATTCTTATTTCTTGTTGATAAACCTTTAATTGTGTATATTGTCTTATTTAATGTTTTATTTTAACTTTTCGCATCAGTAACTCTGTTAATTGTTCATAGTCATACTTAATGTACTATTTAGCTGATTGTAGCTTAGACTTACCTTCAGCCGTATTTTAACTATCTACAGAGCTAATTTATTGTTCACGTTGTGGAAGGCTATTAACAGTATTTAAGTTGTAACTATCTAAGTATAGCTCTGTACACGTGGAAACTGAAGTTGTGCTTTTCAACCGCATTGAAGTCTTCCTCCATTCCTGAGCAACTAACTCGCCCAGCATTTGTTTTGTACCCCTAGCACTCGTCGTGCGCACAAAACACACCAAAGTGTGTTATGTGGAATTCTGAAAAACCTGGAATACGTGAGTTTACTTTCCCCTTCGCCAAACATAAGCCTGGGAAGACTACAACCTTTTGTAACAAGCTTAATTCCGTCGGCGGAGCTACCTGGCCGATATGATATCTGCTCCAGTGGATCGGCTGCCTCGCCATCTGAGAAAAGGAAAAAAAAAAGAAAGTATTTAAAGCTAAATTTTTAAATTTTCAAACCTGTTGATTACTGGCACACAGAACTAATATACTTTTGCTTAAAATATTAATTACTAATTGATCTTTCTAAATTTTTTCTGGTTTAAACAAGTAAACGTTATATTCACTTTTTTTGCATTAAGCATATTGTTCAAAATATTAAAGATATCGTTGATTATTAAAATTTTAACCTACAAGTTACAACGAAAGGGTTTCATGATTACTATAATTGAAAACGTATCTGGGGTTTACAATGCCAGAAATAATAACACCAAAAAATTTGTACATTAATTTGTATTACCTGTGCAATTCTCCGCAAAATAGGCCTCTCAATTGAGAATTTTTTGAAGCCCAATTTTTCACAGAAAAGCTCAATTTTATATTGTTTACAGCTTAGCGCATTGTCGCTCTTTATCAGGAAACAAACTTCTAGTAATATAAGAATGTACAACAAAGTGATTAATACCTACTCCAGCCTGAAAATAGTATTCATTAATTCGCAGCTGTAAGTTATTTTTAATTACTTTTGCTGGAAAGTTATTTTTCATTTATGTCATTTTTTGCTGGTTATTCTTCATACTCATTCCTCTATCTAGCTTTTAATGAGTTGTTTCTTCGTGAAAATGCAATTTTATTTATTACATGTGTTCTTTAGATCCGTATCAGAAGTTGATGGAAATGAATTGAACCTTCGTGATCCAAATTAAACTTCAGGGAAAAGAGAGAGTTAAAAGTCGTTGTATGAAGTGGAACAAAGCTTTGTAACTGATTTTGTTTAATGATTCGTCTATCAGCTGTGAATAAAATGCGAAAGAAAACATGCTATTGCTAAAAATAAGTATTTAAAATCGTTTGTTTTCTTTCAAACTGGTATTAGGATGTCTCTTGATGGCAAATGAAATAGGGGAAGAGGAAGGAAAAAAACTTAAGAAAATTCTACTTTATTTACTTTTCTTAAGCATAACTTTTTCATAAAAGCATAACACTTGCACTTACTTGAAATCCGTTTTTCATTACTTGTCATAATTGTTGTCATAAACAAAACAGTTCTTGCTAGGTATAAAATAAATAGTTTAGCCAACTAATTCTCAAAATCTGTCATTCTAATATTTTCAATAATAGTTCAGAGTCCAAAGCTTATATCCATTACTTATAGACTTATTACAGCAGTCTCCTAAAACCAACAGAACTCTAGTGAAAATCGCACTATCTCCTTAATGGTTGTGCTATTTTCAAAATATTGTTTCTCATGAATACTTCTAAGATACCTTTTAGACTACGTTTATAACATAAACAACTGAACGCTTGTTGATGCTAACATTGTTTATATACTTAGTATCCATAGCGTCTATCTTTAATTATTAAGAAAAATATATTATATTTTCCTTTATAATTAAAGATAGATGTTATGGATATATATATAATTTATTTAATATACTTATATATATTTAAATAAATATTTATATAAATATATCATGTTTTCCTTTATGTTTATAAAATATATTTTCAAATTTAATTGAGGCATTTGTTAGACGTAGAATTTAATACGTTTTAGTGTATACTAAAGATTGCTGCATTGTTATATTCAAAGCTTTTAACACTGTGAGCTTCACAAGAGCCTTGAGACCTACATTTCTGGAAAAAATATGTTAGTAAGATCTATTAAAATGATGCCGACGTTTCGTTCAGTTTTAGTTCATTCTTTTGCATAAATTTGGTAATTATTTACCTTATGATAAATAATTAAGTTCATGATTATTCTTCTTAGAAATTTCCAAATATTGCTTTAAATTTTACAGTATGTGACATACTATCAGCTAACGTACTAACTACCTCAGAAAATTAAAAATCCAGCTTACTGTCTTTTGCACTTTCTTTCTGCATTCAAAGTATATCCCTGTATCTTCTGATGAAATGCTACAGAATTAGAGGTTTGGATAATTTATAATTATTTAGGTTGATTATTCTTACTTTTGTGATTTACCACTTACGAATAATTACATACCATGTATTCATATTTTAACTAAAATACCTCATTAACAGATGTGTAATTTATGTCTTTAATAGGATGGTTTATTGTGTTCTTTGATTTATTATAAAGAGGTTAATCACACTTGTATAAAAAAGTTGACCTTTCATTCCATGTATATTTAAATGTTAAACTGTTTCCCGGCATGAGTAAATTTTACCCATGTTTGAAAATCGTAACTGATATGCATGATTTGATTAGCATTTACTGATGTTTTAACTTTATTATAAATATTATAAGATATTTAAATTTCGAGAAAAGTAATATGTGTATGTATTCCACTTAAAACTGAAAACAAATAAATGCATATCAAAAATACAACGAAAATTATTTAGATCCATAATTTACACTATGTAGTTAAAAATGACTTTTATGTATTTGAAAATTTAATAATGTTTAAGTATAATGTATAGTTAAATCGCATTTTATCAATTTTTTTTCAATAATCGCACTATTAGAATCCTACTCACATGTAACTAATATACATCTACGGTAAACACACATTATTTTTGTATTTTTTCGGAGCACACATCTTTCTATTTTGTTTTCACTGAAATTTTGCCTTGCTTCTCCGCAGGAAACATAATTTATTCTCACATATTTCTGATTTTGTTAAAGAAAGTACCTCTGTGTAGATTTTTTTAAAAAATTTCTTTGATCTTGAATGGGGTCTGTCACTAGCTGCTTCAGAAAACATCGTTTCTTCGATTTCGATTAAATAAAGTGAAATTTTCTTTCAAAATTACATATGTATTTATAAAAACGTATGTTTATATCTCCTAGAAATTCTTTTATACAATATTATATTTTCCAGTTTTTAATCCAGAAATCAGCATATCTATTTTGTTTTCAGGGAAGTATTTTATAAATATTCAATTTTGATATAAACTGTTCTGTGCTATAATTTCCTTAATCATAAATATACAATTATATAATTTTCTTTTAAGTCAGCTGAATTAAACAGTCTTCATTCTTAGAAACATTTGAACATTTCCAAACTTCGAATTGGAACCATGAATTCGGGAATTTTCTATAAATTAGAAATTAGTGATTTTCAGACTTTATTTAGCAGTTAATTTGCTCTAAAATCCTAAATATGTACTTAATGTTTAAATTTCCTTAAATTATAAAATATGTAGCACTTGAAGAAATAATTATGGGGATAAAAAACACTCCCGTGACTCTATGGGTTGTGTAAAAATTGCGAAATTAATCGGTAATTATTCAAGAAAACTAATTGTGTAAGAATGATCTGTTTCATTACTTAAAGGATCTGATCAACAAGCTGTTTCATTACTTAAAGGTGGTGAGCAGTTCACCTAAACTCGTTGCTTCATCTACGAATTAGACGAAAAATAAAATAATAATAATAATAATAATAATGCGTAAATTTTACTCAAACTTTGGAGCAGTGGAATTAATTAGACGGCATCTTTCCAATAAGATCAGCATTTCAACTAGAAATCGAATTCTGCACCCAAAGTATATCCAAAGGTGCAGCATTTAAATATAAACATGTATAAACGTATTAAACACACACACAAAAAAATCACTTACTTCCACATAGCATCTGTGAATGAAATACATAGAAATCAAGGTGATGAAGAATGAAAGATGGATAGAAGTCAGTGATGAATGAAGTGAAATGAGATGAATGATGCGTGAAAAATAAATAGAAATCAAATATACCGAATACCGCACGCTGTATTTAAAACAACAGCTCAGCTTTTCAAAAATGTACTTTTCCCGCTAAAATTTCACTTGTGCTTTCTTGTTTGTGCTGAAAACGAAGAGTTTTAATATTAGATAAAGTAACTATTTCTCTTAATGTACTTTTTTTCTTTCATCTGTTACTGTTCTGAAAGTAGGTTAGAATATATCTGGAGCAACACACGATAATGAAATTACATTTATGTTGTTCATACGATGCGTAAAATTTTAATTCAGTTCTAAAAGCTTGAGCGAGCATTTGCTGACCTACAACTTTACATGAAGGGAAGATCAACGGCTTCAATAACTCAGTAATTAAAAGAATCATCTGAAAACGGAAGGCTGCGAGAAAGGAGGCTATCTTTCTGCACACTGAAACCCAATAACTCTAATTATGTTATTATTTCAAAGCGAATCTTACATAACATTTCTGATACTTTGTGGTGTTGTAGCAATCGAAGTTTGTCTGTAAAGATAATATTTGCCGTTGTACGTACGATGCTACCAGACTGGTCGTATCCAGTCTGGTGGCACCGTAATGAGACACTTGATGACGCTTGCATTATACATGGTCCCTTACGCGTTGAATTTTACGCCCGCACCCGCCTTAAACTCACTGTAGACCCACTCAACAGCCAAAGCTACATTTCTGAAGTTTTGGAGTTTGCCGTCTCTGCTACATTCAAAGCGTACCTGGGGTCATTTTCCTACCAAACAGTGCGCAGCTGTATGTGACATGCTGCTTTCAGCAATTCTTTACTGTACGCCAGGTTGCACCACTATATTTGCCCGTTGGTTCTTTCGATATATTGTCCATCGAACAAGTCTGGTCGATGAAAGCCAAATTTATAGCCCAGCATACGCTCCTCCCCCCACGGCTACGTAAGAGGAATTTTACCAGTATATAGAAACAGTACTGACTGACATATTTCAAGTACGCGTCCAAAGCCTCTTTGTTTCAGTGCTGGGACGTTAGCGGCTAAGCAAAATCTCTTAAAATTTCACCAGTCCAACGAGGATGTAATTTTAATCAATTCACCCTTGTGGTTTCTCCAATAATTATGGTAATTTTAGCTCTTATTCTTTATAGTGTTGTATTTAGAAAGGCTAGCCTATAATGCTATGTAATAAACAAAGGATTTTCTTAGTGTCACATGTTATATACATTCTCTACAGAAATTATTTTTACATTCTTAATATATAGGCCTGTGGAGAGCGGGTGGAACTCATGGCTTAAACCGATGGACTCGACCGTTTAGAGAATCTCTTTAGGCTCTAATAAAATTTTCCTCAGATGGTTGGTTGGTTGGTGTTATTCCTTTGAGAAGTCAGATGATTCCATGCTTGGAAATCACTGCTTTTGAAAGTTCCACTATCTTTTCATCATACAGCTCTCCCTGGAAAGGAAATATATTCCTCAGATGTCGAAGTACATAAGCTTGCCTCTTTCCAGCAACTATCGATGATCCTGCTGCATCAAACAATCTTAATAACGATATAAAAATAACCATACAATTCGCTTTCAACTTAGAGATTGCAAACGTTTACATATTTACTTCTCTTTTGTCTTTTAAAAATTTTATTTAGGTGCTAGAAACTGGGTATTTTAACCAATGGCAACAGTTCCTGCTCTTTATATTAAATGATAAGCGAATTTCTATGATCAATTATTTCAGCTCAGTTCGATACATAGAATTAGGAACCTGTTCAACTCATGCTTAGTTTACATAGATGAGTACTAGAATTGTAAAGTGTCACTAAATGCGACAACCGTGTTATTAAATGACGTCATTCTCGAAACCAGATCCCATCGCACGATGGGATCTACGTCTTACTCACTATTAGGAATTATTACTCACTATTAGAAATTCACTATTACGTTCTACGTCTTACTCACTATTAGGAAAAGAGAAGAAGAGGAAGTCCGTTTATTTATTATTTATTCGTCTTTTAGTAGTTTGTATGTCATCCATATATACGGCTGGATATTTATTTTTTGTTATAAAGAACATTAGATTTAAATTTTTTAACAGATTCGACTTGTATATTACAAGGATATTAGTTTACATCACTTTTGTACCAAACTGAATCTTGTTTTTAATTCGTAATGTGCTTATGAACCCAATATTATAATGCAAGCCTTTGTACTATTTTGAAACTTTCGGAAACCCTCCGCGTGAGAAAAGGTTAAAATTTATAGCTACCTCAGTGCTTGGAAAATGTAGTTGCAGATTTATTTCTTAAAATATTGATTTTAGACAAGTTTTCCTGATTGCAATGTTTCTTAAAATGAGATAGAGAGTCTTTTTAAAGCAGTTTCAGCACTGGATTTGAAAGGGTATTCTAAATATAAAATCTAATTACATGATCTCCGTAAACCAAAAATCTGATTAGTTAAAAGTTTTGTGTTACACTAAATTAAATACAAAGCGTTCCATACATCTAATGGCAAAATTTGAAGGGTTATTCGAGAAAGAATTTACAGGAATTAGATCATTTTCTAATATCTGTTTCTAACTGATTTTTATTAGATTTTGATCAAATTTAAAGAGAAGCTTGTAATAGTAGTTGCTTGTTTAAGCAAAAATTGACTTCGCATGAGTTAAAGCTACACTTATAGTTAACTTTGCAACTTGCCCATGAGACAGTTAGCAAATAACATCTTCTCGAATTTTGTATGCAATTGAAATTAAGTGCCGAACATTAATATTTAAGGAAATAATACATGTAACCCCTTTTTTGAAATCTCATTTTAAATATAAAGCTTGAATCGATCTTATAAATTGTATTAAGATGAAATCTTTCTAATAGCAAACAGTATGCTTCAATTTAAATTATATAATTTTTCTCTAACATCAGTCAATATAAATATTATAGATATCAGCAATATTTGTACAATAGCCGTGTAAACAAAAAAGAGAAACTATGAAATACTAAATGTCCTTATCACACTCTTTTTTTTTAAAAGGACGGACCGCGGCTACTGCTTCTTCAGAATTGATAGGATTATTCCCTTTTCTGGTGTACAAATGCTTATACACCTGAGCTACTGATTATTTTCCATAATATACAAGTAGAATATTCAGAGTTAATAGAAATAGAAAGAGAGAGGCTGACAAACGCATACATATGCACAATCGCAGATAAAATTTGCTAGCTGACGTGGAAATAAATTTGAGCACTTAATCAGTATTATGGGTAATCAGTTGTCGCCGACTTCTAGTAATAAGAAATAACATTCCCAGTTTCAAATTCGGTATGCCGGGGAACGGTATCAGAGGGTCCTGTATCCCCGTACATTTCTCCTTCAGCTTTTCTAGAAAATTTTCGAGCCGATAGGCTTTCCAAAACACAGCGATCACCAACATCGAAGCCTTGAATTGGGATTCGAAATCAGATCCATTGCGTGCCTTACTCTAATTATCATACTTCGGTTAACTGAGGTTAACCAAATACTTGTGACTGTTAACGAAACATCAAATTGGGCAGTTATTTATGAGAAAAACTCTAAACTTTACAAAGATTAATTTTCCTTCTTTCATAAAATCATCATAAAAATTAAAAAAGTAATTTGGGCTTTATCAAGAATAATGAAACTCTATACTATATAACAAATGATTAAGATAAATGATTACTTTTTTTTGTCATAAAGTACGTCTCCGGTTACTATTTATTACTGGAAAGAAGAAATCACTGAAAACATATTCTCAGAAGAGGATTCCCCCTCCCCACCCGTTTCGCTCAAAGAAATGGAAAAATCATTTCTCCCCCGGATTATGAATACATTTCGAAGCATAAATAAATCCTTTCCTTCCCAGCATAAGATAAATGCAGTGTGAATGCTTTTTATTGACTACAATGAGAGCAGGAGTTGTTCTAGAAAGTATTCATTAAGAAAAGTTTTAGGAAATGAAAGTGCGATAAAAAGGTTGGAGCATTTCGGATTATATTTTTTAATATTATATGCAAAATGATGTTACGTACTGCTGTTCTTTTCACAGCGACAGCTTTAAATTTCTAAAAAAAATTGCGTTCAATTTCTCTGTATTTAATAAACAAGCAGGAATTTTGTTTCAGAGGAAAAAAAAACATTAAGGTCCATTCTTTCTTTCTAATAATGACAGCTGATATTTTAAGAAATAAGAATATTGTAAAATTAATTATATCAAAAACGTAAATATATTTTTTATTACACTATATAATAATGAAGATCTCTGAGTTATAAACTAATGGCCTTTTAATTTACAATGTGTCGTATTCATGAAAAAACGTTTCAGTTACATACCACGTTAAAAGCTAAACCAAGTATGATTAGTTGTAATTAAGAATTGGTTTATGATTTTGCAGACTATAAAAATGGGAAACAAAGGAAATCTTGGGAAGAAAATTTCTTTATATTAATTTAGAACCGAGAAAATAATTATGTCCCATGTGAGTGCACGGCTTACATTTGCTAGTATTAATATGCAGTGTAATTAAAGCGGTTTGTCAGACAAATGTTATCTTAGAGTGGGAGTTAATTTTTTATATTGTTTTTAGAATTCACGCATTCTTTGGGTACACACATTCTTGCCTAGACTGGTTTACACAGAACAAGCTTGAATGTCTTCATTGCAGTATATTGATCAAGTCGATTCTTCCACTGAAAGTCTTTTAACCTATTGGAAAACAGTCAAGTAGAAAATAAGGTAAAGAGGCGAATTTATTAGTTGCTTAAGAAAATAGACTTTTCACAAAAATTTGTCTGAAGAAACGACGGTTTTGTGTTTCACGAAAATTCGTTAAATTGTCTCTGAATTTCAAAAGCGTTGAATTATGAATTATATTTTAAATGATGAACTGATTTCCTTGATACTTAAACTCATGCATTGTTTTGGTTTATATTTAGAACACAGGACAGTTTCCTTTCGATCAATACTGAAAACTGAAGAACCCTGCATCAGTATTGAAATATGTTCCGAAAATATTTCAATTTTTATTATTTACTTCTTGTCTCTTCGCCATTAATTACGCAGATTAAATCAAACAGTATTGGTTGTCTCTTTTCCATTTCGCTTCTCGCAGGATAGATTAGCTGCGTAGGCCTTACCTGTTTTTCTCAATAACTAAATAAACAATAATCCATTTCTCTTAGATAGTCCTTTAAGAAGAATACTTCTTCGATGGCAAAGGGTCACTTGACAAATGAGCATAATATATTTCATTTTGGTTAATTAGTTGTTGCTGAAGGTGGGTAGGTAAAGCATTACAGAAAAGCTACCATAGACTACTTACCTAAGGAGAGAGGTGCTTATGTGGAGGAATTTCAAAGGATAAGTAGACGTATTCACGTTATAACATAGGCAAAAATATGAAAACAGCTATGCAGCCGGTATTCAAACTTGAAGCTAAATTCAGAAATCTCATTTATTTCGTGTACAAATTTTCAGTAACAGCAACATCAAAGTTTTGCTGACTATAACCTCAAACTAACATTTTTCTATATCAGATTTTTCTATATAAGACAAAGAAGAGGACACTGAAGAACTACTATCCTATTCGGTATCATGGTTATAGGTGCCAGGTGCCATATTACTGGGCTTGGTTTTGAATTCCTGAGAAGGCATGGATGTTTGCAGGTGTCAATCCTCCGTTTATTGTGGAACTATAATTGGTGCACTCTGGGTAACGTCCTCAATGATGAGATGGTTAGATGACTGATGGATATGCTCATTTCCGACTAATATTTAACAAGCAAATGCCCTGTCATTGGGAGAGGGGGAGGTTAAGCTGAAAAGCCAGTCATCTAAATTTTTATAAATAATTTTATAAATAATTGATAAATAATTTTTTTTAGTAGTAGTAAAATTCCTTAATTTAAGGAAGTGATTTTAAGACCTGTAATGTAGCAGTATGCGTGACGAGTAAACGATAAACTTCTGCTACTGAATTTAAGAGATCACTCGAATACTTTTTTTTCTCCTTCGCTAAAACTTTTGATTAACCATTTACAAAAATCAAATTCCTTTACAGATTTTTAAAATAGTTGTTTACTTATAATTTGTATTCAGAATACATATTTTTAAATTAAAAAAATAAAAGTTTTAAAATTAGAGGTGGAGCGAGGTGACTAATATATGTGACTTGTTTAAGCAGAATTCTTTTTCTTGAATTAAGCTGGTTAGCTATTAAGAAACTTAACAGCTTTACATTTAGATTTATGATCAGCCTACAACCTTAAGGTGTTTCATAATGTAAAAAGACGTATATTATGATTCTGTAAATAAATGCAACACTATAGCCTTTTTACTATAACAATATATATGTATTAATAATTAGACAAAGAAGAGAACACGTATAACGTCATTTAACTTAAGGAAAGCCAGATGATAGCGTTATAGGTACTTAATATAGCTGTGAAGGTAACGAAACATTCTTTTATTTTAGGTGAAATTTTTTTTAAACAAGGGATTTCAGTATTTCTTCGCGAATTATTGCGCTTTGTGGGAAAAAATAAATACTATTTTGTTAAAATAGTGAAATGGTTTTGGCATGCTCCAGAGCCACTCAACCGAGATAGTGGTTAACGACGTTGACTGCCGTATCGGAGGGCTGGAGTTCGAATCCTGGAGAAGGCATGGAAATGTATAATGTCTGTACGGCATGAGGACACTCTAAATATGCGGCGCGCCGAAAGTCCTCTGGAGAAATGGTAGTAGAGGAAGAGGGGGGGAGACCCTCGGACCCGTTTCCCGCGGTGCTCTCCTTCAGAATTGAGGGCGGAACTGACATCAGAATTGAAGTCGTACTGTCACCTATACTGTGGTCAAGGTCTTGTCAACAACAGGCGCAATCTTGCACTCTTTGCCACGATGAATTTCGTGGGCTTTTTCTGATGTTACTGTCAGACAAGTGAGAGAAGTCACAACAACAACAGCATGTTTTAGAACATTTGATTTTTTGTAAGGTTTGAGATCGTAGAGCTTATCGGAGTATTTATCGAAGTAGGAGACAAGAAAGTTCAGCAGTGCTCTCGTCGACATTCGAATTCGTACCTCCCGATTTCTAGCTGCACGTGCTTTCAGTTACACCGTGAAGGCTCGCAGTAAAGAGGGAGAACAATAACTCACAAAATTACGATTCTGATAAAAGATCCTACATACACATTAAAAAAATAAGAAGTTTCTCTGAATTATTGCAAGTGTGAATATTTACAAAATTATCCGAAATCAATTCCATTATTGGAGAATTATTATTACAAATTATAAAACATAGAATATAGATAATTTAAAGTGATACATTATACTGAGATGAAAAAATTTAGTCACTTAAGGAACTAGTTGAAGCATAACATTCCTCGCTTTCTTTACAAGATGACGCTGACTACATAACAGCGGGATAATATCCGAAATGTTAGAAGTTAGTTTATGGCGATGCTCATGAAAACGACTTTCAAAAAAGGTTCGAGCGACTGCTTGGGCAAAAAACAGTCATTCATCATCGTAGTGATGGCGAATTCTTTTCTTTTTGGCCTTGTTGAAACTGCACAAGCTGAGCTTATACCCAAGAACACAACAATAAATGTTTGATATTATAAGATCCTATAGAACATAATACAAAGCTTATTAAAGCGTTTAAGAAACATTCTGCTTTGAAAACGACTGGAAAATTGGGCAGACAGGTTCAGTTTCCACTATAGTAACGCTAAGTGTCACACCTGGCTTTTAGTATGGCAATGGCTGTCAAATAAAACACTACTATGCGTATACTTACGTAGTTTATTCACCGGATTTTTGAATCAGTTCAGGGCACTGAGACAGTCACGACAGTGCAACTAAATGTATTCACGAAAAAGGACTTCCAGAGTTCGGTCGGAAAGGCACAAGAATAATAGGATGTTCGAAGTATGTTTATTGAGGGGAGGGTATTTCTAGGAAGATTTTTGATAGTATGTCCTCTACTGTAATATCCTTGAAACGTCAACTAACTTCCGGTCAATAACGGTAATTATTTAGTTTGTGCTAAGAAGGCGGAAGAAATACCTTATATACTCCCCTTTTTAAAGGGTGACTGGGGATTACGGGACCCAGTCGCCAAATCCTTGTGGTGGAGAATCATCATCCACCACCTTTTTTAGTTCGGGCGCCACTGTAGACACATTAGGTATTTTTTGAAAGCAGGAGACGTGAAAAATAAGCAATGCCCTCGCCGGGACTCGAACCACGGACCTCTCGAAACGGGCCGAGTGTGCTGGCCACTACACCACGAAGGCATGCTAAGAAGACTGGAAAAATACCTTATACTTTTTCAAACGAGATAATCTATTAAATAATCTACTAGAAAATAAATTATTATTTTATTATTTGGGAGCTCTAGCACAAGTATTAGGCAATTTCTTACAAATAATTAACTTGTTTATGTATATAACTGAATGAATACAAAGTAAAAGCAGTTGAAAACCTAATCCGATTGCGCGATGACACCAGGAGCAAATGGTGCTAATAGTGCAAAATAAAATAAAATAAAAATGCATTTAAAATTCTACTCATATTCAGTTCTGAATAAACCAAATACAAAATTAAAAAACAGAAGCACAGCGGCAAACTGCAAGAAATAAGGGAGCAAAACAGGCCAAAACGAAAATGAAAATTAAGTTTGCATCTTCATGAGGGGCTTGGTGCAATGAAAGAAGTAAGTAAATAAAACAGCCTGCTTCTGAATCGACAAAGACACAATTTAAGTTAAATATTTTAAATTAAAAAAAATAGTCTATAGAGGTCACGTCTAAGTTTCTAACCAGTTATTTTATGTTAATTCATTGTCCTATCGCCCTCATTTCCACTTTCCAGCCAGAATGAAAATTTCTAGCTGGCCTGATATTAAAATAAGAAGAGGCTATTTTAAGGAACATTTTAGAGGATAGAATCAGAGCGTGTTCTGCCTGCTTGAAAGCCACATTGCTAAGTTCATTCTCTTGCGAATACTATTCTGTGGAGTTGAGCTATTCTCGCTAATAGGTCAGGGCCAGTTTGTGCGTTATTCCAGTTGTAAAGTTGTTAGGCTAACTTAATTTCTGGCTTTTAGTTAATCCATTATCTTGAGTTAAGCTATAAATGTGAACTTCGGTAAGCACGAGTTGGTACGGTCTGTTAAACTTTATTTGAGTTAATAAAAGGGCCCTTGCCGCCGAGACGGTATAGTGGTTAGGGGAGCCTACTGCGGTACCGAAGGGCTCGGGTTCGAATCCGGGAGAATGCATGGATGTTTGTAAATGTATAGTGTCTTTGCGGTATGGGAACACTCTAAATATATGACGAGTCGAAAGTTCTCTCGTGTGGCTTGGTGGTTGGGGAGAGAGGTGGGAGACCCTCAGCCCCCCGGGGGTGCTCTGCCTCAAAATTGGGGTGGAAGTAGAAGTCCAACCTCCTTGAGGCTCTGGCAACCATTCTTCCATGAAATTCATAGACAACAAAAGGGTCCTTTACACCCTTTCTGTCTCTGTGGTACTTAAAGACATAGCGATAATTTGCCACTAGTCTTTAGAACACACACACACAAATAGAACTGTAGATCAAATTTCCATAAAAACTAATAATTATAAGCATAAACCAGCAGTACA
>KK115931.1:172259-198707 GCA_000611955.2 Stegodyphus mimosarum | reverse complement strand
CCTCACCTGCTTCCGGGCTTGCACCGCGCACCGCCTGCGAGTTTGAGATCCTGCCCCTGAACTGTCCGTTTCACACTACTCACTGATGCTTTTCAGTTAGATGTCCAAAAAATTCTGGAAAAAAAAATCATATAAACAAAATAAATAATAATAATAATACCCCTCCTCCCCAAAAAATCTGAAAGCTTTCAGATTTTATATTACCCTTAAAGGGGTGTTTTCTTCACAGAGGATTGAAAAGGGGTACTGCCATTTGATGCAAAATACCGTTAGACATTGTAACGTCTTTGCGTTGCTACGCTAGCAACATAATACCAGTAAGAAATGTAAAGAAACCTCGCGCAAAATACCCGTGCACGCAATGTTAATGGTAATGGAACGCTTTGAAATCGTTGAGTTTGTTAATCAAAAATTAGTTTTAAAGTTTTACAAAATACGAAATAGATAATAAAATAAATTCCAAATTTGGACTTCCAGATGACCATATTCTAGTGGCGGACTACGTTATTCAAAATATTATGTCTCTAGGTACCGTTGTTTTCCCAGTGCGAGAAACATACATACATCCAGGCAGATTCTTCATTATTTAATTTCTCTCAATATAATGCAGGGCTCTAATGTTTTGTAGGAACAATTTGAAAAGTGATTCAGACTTTTATAGTGAACCAACGCAAAATGCCAAAGCGAAGTGAGTAGCCCTTCTGGGCTAACAGTACTTTCTAATCGATGCCAGCAGTAAATTTTGCTCTACATTGTTTTCATACTTTTGAAGGTTTGCTATAATCATATAAATAATATTTATTATATGTGTAAGAAATTAGACGGGACCAAAAATTTCTTTCAGCCAGTAGCTCTTTTTAGGGCGTTTTGCTGTATTAGGATCTGAGAATGGAGTTTCCTCAATAGCAATATCATTATCGAACAGATAAAACAATCGATAATTGATTGATGCTTTAGAAAGATTAAAATATTTAAGTATTATAACGATTTAATTGATACATTTCAAGTAATGGAATATATTCACCTTCAGATCTTAAATACAGATAGCAACATATACATCTTTAAATACGAAGGTATATCTTTTTAATGCACATCTTTAAATACGAAGGTTATTAAAATTAATTTAATATCTTTAACACACATTGTGATGTATACAGCATACACAGAAATATGTACAACATATCATAGAAAAGTATATTTGTATATATATATATAATTTACTTGCTACAACTTGTACATTCATATGCTTACAGGTGAACTACATTAAGAAAATTAAATCAGAAAGTGTTATATTTGGGTGGTATATTTTCTCTCCTTTTTCTGCAACATGGTAGCATTATAAATTATTCTTTTGGCAAAACATTTACTTCATGAAGTTTCAGAAAATCTTTTTACTACATGTAGCCATTTCTCAGAATGATGTCCTTTTAAATCTTTCATGATTCAAATGGATATATACTGTTTTTTCAAAATATCCTGCATTAGAAGCTCAGCATTGTTTTTGATTTATATTGTCCTAGATGGAGATTTCGTTCGAGTTTCTTTATTATTCAGTCCAAAATTTCGCAATAAATTCGAGAACTGATTCAATATTTTCCAAAATATCTATGCAAAATAATTCGGAAATAAATCCATTACCTGTTATAAGCAGTGATGAAAGTTGCAACAGAGCTGTAAATATAATAACTTTTTTCAGCAACGTGACGGATACAATGAAATTTAATACATAAAAAACAAAGTAAAGTATTTTTGTAATTTGCAATAAAAGGGAAAAGAGAACAATTAGAAATATAGAATTAAATACTTCAATTGCCCAGCAGACAGTATAAGTTATCATAACTGAAACATCCCTCGTTACAAGCAAATAAGTTTGAAATTTATGAACAATTAAGAATAAGACATAAAATTTGAAAGACAAAACAAAATGAATATTCTTAGATGAATAAATGATGATGCCACATCAGAAAAAGAAATAAAATACTGCCTTAAGAATTATTCCCTGACAACGCTGACATGAAATTTTTGGTTACAGAAATCCAATACTAAAGAAAGCTTTTGACTTTTTTTTTACTTTCCAATAAATAAAAACAATTAAGCTTAGAAAATTTAATGACTGTTTCTAATGAGATACATTTCGATGGCTTCAGAGATCACGTGACGCACTTATAGCTAATATAAACAATGCCGATGATCTCGGAGATCACGTGACTTACGTATAGCTAATGTAAACAAACAAGATCATTCTTTCTCGTGTTCCCTTGCAGAATGTATTTCATTACGTAAAAGTAAAGCAGTTATAAATATTGAAATTTTGATACAGTTGCTATTAGAACGACAAATATTCACACTGGCCAGCTCGACTAGCAGTTAAAACACTCGTTAATCGATATGCAAATATCTCGAAATCTTTAGATTTTAAGTTGCATATTTAAAGTATCATCTAAAAAAAGAAAATGATTTGGAAAAGAGGCTCAATTAATTACTAAAAGTTTTGCTAATAAAGTCTGTAGTCAAGATCTTCAGATATCATGATGTAAAGCATTCTTAATTTATCTTAAAAAAATTTCTTTTATATAGTCTATTAAATAAGGAAATTTTAAAACATCATACTTCTTGATCATTTTCATTCGCATTTTTCAATTATGCATCCGTTTTAAATGACTTAAGTGTTTTTGATAATTTTTACAAATGTTTGCACCATTAATGTAATTAATAATACAGATACTTCTACGCCTTATATTATGCACTTAAGTTTGGTACATTTTATGATTTTATATCAGTTTATGTTTCCATGTGCCATTTTCCTTTCTCTAATGGAAAGGATTCGCAGTGTTACGGAAACCTCTATACAAAAAACTAAAATTTACAAATGAATAATTATAACTGAAAAGGGAACACTAAATGCCATTTCCCCTGAGAAATTGAAATTTAGATCAGATAGCATATACCAGGGGTGGCCAAACTTCAAGACGATAGGAGGCGCATGGTAGATTTCATGAACATTCGAGAGCCTCAAGTCCAAATTTATATTGTTTCCAAAATAATAAAGTAGATTCTGAATATTAAAAACTTTTGAAGCAAATTTATGAGAATTTCGCAATTTCTATGTGATTAACATAGTTGCATATAAATATTGTTATGAATTTTGTATTCAGATAATTAATTTTAGTACAATTATATTTAAAATTGTTGTATTTCTCTGTGAAGTGCAGCGCGAGGCAAATTTCAAGAGAAAGCTATGTCGAAAAAATAAAAATACAGGAGCACGTGCATTTAACATTGAGTAAATGGTTATCTCAGTAATTTTTATTGAAATTGAATGAATGTAATTGATTGTTATTACATTACTATGTTAGCTGTAACAGTAATTCCTTCCTCTTATTGCTTTCCAGTAATTTCGAGAAGCAGAAATAGCTAGAAATATCTCGTGCGGCCGGTTGAAAACTATTTAAGGTGAAGAGGCAGTATTTGCTCTCAGTTAGTTTTCTGATTCGACGGCCAACGTCACGTGACTCGATATTCCATGGACCTTTCCTCCGACAATCGGAACTTTGTCAAGCAGTTCCCACAGAGAAGAAAAGTGCTTCGCTTCTTTTACCCTTCAGATGAGCCTCTTAGGGAGAAATTCGTTATCTGGATTCCCCACCGTCAGGCCCAGAAAGGGATTAAATAAGGAACTGGTAAGAGAAGGCTAAAATTACCTGCTGAATACCAGTATAACTCCAAAGTTCCAAAGTGTATAACCAAAATTTTCTACTCTCAGTTTTTTAGTTAACTGTTGCAATTATTGTTGCGAATTATATGACACTATAGAAATGCAAGTTCGAAGTCTTTCTTCTTTAAATGTTAATATCGAAACTTATAACAATATGTTAATCCTAGTTTTATTTAGGGTTATTTCAGAAGGTTTATGATTAGAACATAGTTGTATGAATGATGATGAGACATGTGTTACAGTTTATGTAGCTGGCCACGAGCTGGCGCAGCTTTCCATTATATGCTCTTTATATTTTCTTTACCGCATTGCGGATTTTTTGATAAAAGTGTAGTGGCAACAAAGTAAAAGAATGAACGTTCTAATGTAAACATTATTAGTTGTATATAGCTGTGAAGAATAAAGTTTGTGTGAAAAACAAAATGGCAAAGAATTCCAAGCGTTTTGTAAAATCATCAAGAAAGGTAAGCAAAGATTATTTATTAAATGTTAAATGTTAAAAATAAGAATAAGAAAAGGACCTTAAAAAGGTTCAACATGGTGCCGAAACCCGGGATAACAGTGATCTTTAGATATATTATGATTTAAGTATTTATTATTGTTTCATTAGTGATTGAATATCGAATATTAAGATGGATAAGTTAAAAGCATTAAAAAAGAAGCGAGGAATGCTAAGAGCATCAGTAACAAGACTGATAGCTAAAATGGAAAAGGAAATTGAATCGGAAAATATTAAATTTGATTTATTAGAAGACGACTTATCCATCTTAAATGAAAATGAAAACGCTATATTAATATTGAACAATGAAATTGAATCTGTCATAACAGACGAAAAAGAGTATGACACCGAAATACAGGATAGCTTGGAATATAAAAATAAAATCACCTTGTGTAAATCGAAGATTAATAGAATATTTAGAAATAGAAAATATGTTAAATTAAATGAGATGCCATCTAATTCTTCTACTATAGATACGGTAGAGAACACAAATACAAATGGCGCTAAACTTCCGAAACTAACCATAAATAAATTTAAAGGCGAAATATGTGAATTTCAAAGTTTTTGGGCTCAATACGAATCTGCTATACATAATAACTCTGCTTTAAAGGATGTAGACAAATTTAATTACCTCAAATCTTTATTAACGGACACAGCTTTAATGTCAATAAAGGGATTACCGTTAGTTGCCGAAAATTACGCTAAGGCAATAAATATTCTGAAAGAAAGGTTTGGTAGAAAGGAAATTCTAATAAACGCACATATGAATCGTCTGCTGAATTTAAAGCCAGTAAAAAGAATGGATGATATTAAAATGTTACGTAATCTTTATGATAGTTTAGAAATTGAAATTAGAAGCCTGGATTCCCTTAACGTTACTTCGAATTCTTACAGCTATTTGTTATGCCCGCTGTTAATGAGAATACTTCCTAGCGAATTGGTTTTAGAGTTCAATCGATCGTTAACTCCTGACACAGAAACCACAGTGACTAACATTTTGAAATTTCTGAAGAAAGAAGTTGAAAGCAGAGAGCGAACATTTTTCCAAACATCGCCAAATCATTCCGAGTTTAACATAAGAACCGAACAAAATAAACACCAATCGCGAGATCTTTTTAAAGGTGAAAAATATCATACTGCCTTCAAAAACAAACATTTTGTCCCAGCAGTTGCGTCGTTGAATACGAATACATCAACAGCCGACTGTATATTTTGTGGGAAGATAGAAAATGAATCGTTGAAGCATTCTACTTCAAATTGCGCAATTCCAATTGAGGAGAAAAGAAAGAAATTAAAACTGGCTGGGAGATGCTATTTATGTTTTCGTAAGGCTCATACGTCAGCCCGTTGCAACTCAGATATACGCTGTGATTTATGTTCGTTAAGGCATAATACTATTTTACATGATAATAAATTTGAAAATAAACGGGAAAATAAAGGTGAGTTTAAAACAGACACAGTGGTAGCGTCAATTTCCGAAAGAGATAACAAAAAAAGGGTTTATTTACAAACTGCAAATGCAGTAGCTTTAGGTCAGAATAGAAGAAAAAATGTAAGACTCATTTTTGATTCTGCCTCTCATAAATCTTTCATTCTGACAAAAGTATCAAAACAATTGAAATTAAGTGTTGTGGGGGAAGAAGAACTTCAGATTTACACATTCGGCTCTACTGAGGCTATAGTTAAAAGGCTAAAAAAGGTTAAGGTTATACTTAAAGATATATGCGGACCTGGGAAAATAATAATTGAAGCTCTTGAAACTCCAGAAATTAACCAAGCTGTTATTGGTATGCCAGGAAAGGAAATACTTAATTATTGTATGGAAAATTCGATAAGACTTGCTGATGCTACAAATATAGATGGCCATAACTCTCAAATATCAGTATTAATTGGTAATGATTTTTACTGGAAAATAGTCACTGGGAAGGTTAAAAGATTATCAAAGGGTCTTGTTGCCTCTGAAACGTTATTTGGTTACACTATAAGTGGGACTGAAGCATTAAGTAATGTTTCCACACTTCGTTCCGGAATTACGGTAATGAATGTTGTTGAGAATATTTCACATGCACCTGATTTTGAAACTAGTGCAGCTTTAAAAAGGCTATGGGATTTAGATGCAATTGGAATACTTGACTGTCAAACAAATGAAAATGACACTGAAGTTATTCGGAGATTTGAAGAAACTATTGAATATAAAACCAATCGGTATGAAGTTTCATTACCTTGGAAGGACAACGTCAATAAAATGGGTAGTAATTATAACATCGCCTTAAACAGATGGAGCAGTTTACTTAGAAGGTTTAAGAAAAATCCTGAAATTTATGACAAGTATTCAAGGGTAATTGAAGATTATCTAAATAAAGGAATAGTTGAAAAGGCTCCAAAGAATTCTGCAGAAAACATCTATTATTTGCCACACCATTGCGTAATCAGAGAAGATCACGATTCTACGAAATTAAGGGTCGTATTTGATGCTTCCTCACATACTCGTGATAGTCTATCTTTAAATGATTGCTTACATTCAGGACCAAATTTAAACCCTGAATTATTAGATTTGCTAATTAAATTTCGTCAACACAAAATAGCATTTGCTGCAGATATTGAAGCTGCTTTTCTACAAATTCTGTTGAAGCCTGAGGACAGAAATGCAGTAAGATTTCTTTGGACTGCAAAAGAAAAGGAGCAACCGACGATTTTAAGAATGACGCGTGTAATATTCGGAGCAACCTGTAGCCCCTTTTTACTAGCAGCAACAATAAAGCATCACGCAAGAAAGTTGAAATCACAATATTCGAAGATCTGTCAGCTTCTTGAAGAAAATATTTACGTAGATGATTTGATTCATGGTACAGATAATGAAGAAGAAGCTGCAGAAATTTATAAAGATGTGAAAAGGATTATGATGCTTGCTAGTTTCAATATGAGAAAGTGGAGGAGCAATAACGCCCAATTACATGCGATTTGGAATGCAGCTGAAAATACGAAGTTTAATGGAGACAGAATGAATAGCACTTTGCTAGGATATATTTGGAATTATGAAGCAGATATACTGAAATTTCGAATCAAAGATGAATTACTAAAAGATCCGGCTGAGGAAATAACAAAACGGAAGATTCTTCAAGTTGCAGGCGAACTATACGATCCTATCGGGTTCATATCTCCCTTTGTTGTTGCAGCTAAAATGATGATGCAAGAATGTTGGCAAAGGGGATACCAATGGGATGCACCACTTGATCAAGAATTGCAGAAACGATTTAAAACCTGGTATAATGAAATTCCTAAATTAAAAATTGTTGAAATTCCAAGGCATTATTTCAACAGTCAATCAAAAAATAATCTGTCGAATATTCAGTTGCACTGTTTTACAGATAGTAGCCAAAACGGATATGGTGCCGTTGCATATTTGAGATACAATGAAAATGAGCTAACAAAAACATCATTTGTTATGTCCAAAGCAAGAGTTGCTCCCATAAAAAAGATTACGTTACCTAGACTAGAGCTTTTAGGAGCAGTCATAGGAGCTCGACTCATCACATACATTCGACATTCGTTAAAAAACATAGAAATGAAGGTTTATATGTGGACAGATTCAGAAATTGTACTACATTGGGTCAAGGCTGATCCTACGAAATGGAAACAATTTGTACGAAATAGGTGTCTAGAAATCCAAGAGAAAACTGATCCAGATTGGTGGAATTATTGTCCCAGCCATGAAAATCCTTCGGACTTATTGACGAGAGGGCAGAAGGTAGAAACCCTTTCAAAAAATGAAATGTGGTGGTATGGCCCACCTTGGCTTGTTAAAGATAACAACTTTTGGCCCATATCTTCGAGAAAATTTAATGAACATGATAAAGTAACAAATTCTGAGAAACGAAAGGGAAATAAACAAGAAATCTTAACAGCAAACTGTATTGTTGAAAACAGCGAACCTATCATTCCTATCGAGAACTTCAGTGACATAAAGAAAGTATACAGAATAACATCTTATGTTTTCAGATATATCAATAATGTGAAAAACCCAAAACTAAGAAGAATTGGATCTGTCACGGCTGAAGAGATGACTGAAGCAGAGAATTTCTGGATCAAGAAAACTCAGGAAGAAAATTTTAGAGAAGAAATAAGGAAATTAATGATGAACCAAAGCATAGCTAGTTCGAAAATATTTACATTAAATCCATTTGTAGACTCCAATGGAATACTTAGAGTAGGTGGAAGACTTCAAAATGCTGGGTTAAGCTATAATCAAACATATCCAGCAATATTACCTGAGAAGTCTCATTTGACAGACCATATTATTAAAGATTGTCACGAAACGCAAGGACACGCTGGTGTAGCTGAAACTTTAACTCAAGTTAGAGAAAAATTTTGGATACTAAAGGGTCGACAGCGTGTTAAGAGTAATATTAACAAGTGTGTGATTTGCTACAGATTTAAAGCTAAGCCACTAAGTCAGGATATCGCTCCTTTACCAACCGAAAGAATAAGAGAGGCAAATCCCTTCGAAGTTGTGGGACTTGATTTTGCTGGTCCTATGAGTGCAAAGGATGAAACTGGGAAGGCTTATATTGCTCTGTATACATGCGCTGTAACAAGAGCAGTGCATCTAGAACTAGTGTCTAGCCAAACAGCAAACAATTTTCTTCTGTCCTTTAGAAGATTTATTTCAAGAAGAGGAGTATGTCGAATAATATATTCAGACAATGCAAAAACATTCAAAAGAGCAGACAAGGATTTACAAAAATTATGGAATACCATCAAGGACACAGAAGTTCAAAATTATTTTGGTAATAAAGGTATTGAGTGGAAATTCAATGTGGAAAAGGCGGCCTGGTGGGGCGGTTTCTGGGAAAGGCTTGTTAGATCTATCAAGTCATGTTTGAAGAAAATACTCATGAAGGCTTCACTTAAATTTGAAGAGCTGGAAACAGTTTTAATTGAAATTGAGGCAATATTAAATTCACGCCCGCTAACTTATGTTTATAGTGAAATCGGCGAACCAGAACCGCTGACACCAGCTCATTTTCTAGTTGGGCGAAGATTGACATCTTTACCATCTGGCAAAATTCTTGAACCTGATTCAACTAAAGAAAAATTAACAAGGCGATATAAATACCGGCTAAGGTTATTAGAAGGTTTTTGGAAAAGATGGAAAAGGGAATACTTACTTGAAATTAGAAACGTAAAACAAATTCAAACAGGTAATGCCGTAACAGATCTTTTGAAGGGATCTGTAGTTCTAGTACATGAAGAAAAATTACCAAGATTATTATGGAAGATGGGAGTTGTACAGGAGTGTCATCCAGGACGAGATGGAAAAATAAGGGCTTGCACTATCCGTTTAGCTAATGGAACTCATCTTCGTCGTCCTGTGCAGTTATTGTACCCCTTAGAAATGACTTAAACTCTTTGAACTGAACACAGTGAACTTAAATTACGAACACTGCGTATATGAACATTTAAACTTGTAGAACATTAAAACATTTAGTGTTTAAGATAACTTCAGAATCCAATCCTTTGATGAACCAAGAGTTCATCGAGGGGGAGGATGTTACAGTTTATGTAGCTGGCCACGAGCTGGCGCAGCTTTCCATTATATGCTCTTTATATTTTCTTTACCGCATTGCGGATTTTTTGATAAAAGTGTAGTGGCAACAAAGTAAAAGAATGAACGTTCTAATGTAAACATTATTAGTTGTATATAGCTGTGAAGAATAAAGTTTGTGTGAAAAACAAAATGGCAAAGAATTCCAAGCGTTTTGTAAAATCATCAAGAAAGGTAAGCAAAGATTATTTATTAAATGTTAAATGTTAAAAATAAGAATAAGAAAAGGACCTTAAAAAGGTTCAACAACATGTTTTGATATAAACAAATCTCCAGAATTTCTCAAAAAAGAATTACAAGCTCGAGAGAGAGCAAACGCATTTAATGCAGACGATAGAATGGCTATACAAAGGTTGCAGTTTAGATCCAACAAGCCATTACGAACAGATGTAGATCATCATCAGTAGCGAGGCGAATATAAACAACTGACTAACGAGAAGCCTTACACTCTATCGCCCGTGTCTAAAGCATGTTTATTTTATGATTCACTAACCCACGATGCAGCAAATTGTTCAGAAATTGACAAAGGCTCTAAACGAGAAAAACTAAAAAGACAGAGCCGGTGTTATGGCGAAAGATTGAAGAATACAAATTCGTTGTGAATTATGCAGTTAAAACTTCATCATACGTCTTTATGTAATTCTGAAAACAAAAATTTGGAAATCGATAAACAATGTTATAAAACCGAAAATCATTTACTTTCAGCAAATATATCAAATGATGCTTTAATGAGTTTGAAAGATAGGTCTAACAAAATTAATAGTCATTTTGATGCTTTAATTACAAGTAGAATGTGATAATAAAGTGTTAAACGCTGTCGTTGATACTTCCACTCAGATCAGTATTATAAAGAGCGCTGTTGTACCAGAGCATTGTAAAAGACACGTGCAAGTGCAATATTAAAATCTGCATTTAAGGTTAATGTACTTTTAATAAATGCAAATTTAGTGATGAGTTCACAACCAAATACAGTGTACGCACGTGTTATAGTGGTGTGTGCTACAGTTGATAATTTAGTACACGATTAAGTTTTAGTGCTTATGATGAACTGATTGTATCTGAAGGTAATTTTGAAAGCTATGTTAATATTCTTAATGTTGATGAAATAAAACGGTCTCATGAAGATATTTCTATTAGTTCTGATGAAGAGGTAGAGGTTGATGCAAGTGACTTAGTGCAAGTTTGTCAGAAAACTGATGAAGATGAAGATGCTGCTTATTTCAAATGGTTGGAAGTTCAAGAAAAGGAAATACCAAATGATGTTAAGAAAGAAACGCCCATTTTGAAGAAGTCTGGGAATGATTCGAACCTGGATGATAATGAGAAATATTTTAGAGATTTTATTTTAGATAAGAGCTGTTAAGAAAAAGATAAAATTGATGAGATTCCGACTTATGAAGAAACAGATATTGCAGTGCTGAGTGGTGATGAAAAAAGCAGGAATTGTTTAAACATAAGAGTAATTTCCGATTTGAAGAGCCGGATTCAAAATTCATTAAATGATATCCGAGGACAACTGGAGATTCTCTTAGACATGTTGATAATAAAAGAAAGAAGAAGAAAGAGCAGAAAAGAGAACTAAAACGTTTAAAAACTTTAAAGGGAAAAGAACTTGAAGAAAAAAAAATTGTTGAAAAACTTGAAGAAAAAAGTTGAAAGAAGTGCCTGGCCAAGACGAATTGAACCTTGATGAATATCATATTGAAAGCGATTATGATCCTGAAAAACATGACCAGAAAACAAAAGAGCTTTTTAATGATGATTATTATGCTCAAGAAGAAGAATATGCAGTATTTCCATATGAAAAGGAACTTGATAATGAAAATTGCGACCATTGGATTGGACCAAGTAAAAGCAATAAGAACAGTTTTGTAAGTTACATGAACGATGTAGTTATACTAGATGACTCTGAATAAAAACGTTTATAATCAAATAATTTGTTTGATTTTTGATGCCGAATAATAAAAGTAAAGAACCCACAATCATCGCCCACGACAGCCACTAACCCAGTTTTAAGAATTCAGGATCAGTGAAGTTGAAAATCCATAATTTCAAAGGGAAAACACAAAAAGAATTGGCACATTTAAGGTTAAAAATTACTGAGTATTTAACGGAACACCAGCTTAAAAAGATCAATTTTCAATCGAACTGAATTTTTATGTTAAGAATTTTATCTTATAATGTAAGAGTTAATTCTAAACTTTTGCATTACGAATTTTGTTCATTCCTTCACTTCAAAACGTACGGTAAGGCAGTGATCACTGGAGAGCCAATGAATTCGAGGTATGAAATACGCGAGCATTGCGTAATTCACGAAAAACGAATTCATGTAATTTCGAGTACCGGTAACTATGCGCAAACAGCATGTAGAAAGAGTTGCGATTCATCAAATTCGCACGGAACAATGGATTAAAGATCACCCCAAATGGCCCGAAGACTCTGTGAAATGTGTTAAATTAGGTATCTAATACACAATGAACTACAGAGGTTGTGAAAAGTGCCTTAATCCCAAAACTACATATATGATGTACCAAGACAGAGTTGTTCTGAATAAATTTTTTGCAGCCATTCTAGTTCATAATTTAACAGTATCTGGATTAGCTTAGGGTAAAATGCCGAAAAGAACCTATAAGATCTTCAAGTCCTGGTAATCTTGATTCAAATCTCTAAACTATTGGACATTATCAAGAACATTAACAATTCACAGTCTTAAGAGGCAAAATCATGAACAATCAGTCTAATCTCGAATAATGCTAACCAGAACTGTATTCGCATTTTTTAACTGGCCATTTGGGATGATGCAGCCTTCGACACAAAATCAACAAGCTTCAGGACTCCATACTAAAAAGTAACGCATATATTTATCGATATGATGGTGGCGGAAACACACATTATACCAAGTGACAGCCTGAATATTGTTAATCTTCGCGTTTTCCGCTGCAACCATTACTGGTATAAAGGTAAGGACGTTATGGTTTATCTACAGTGCTCCTTTGACTCTTCTGTAATCTCTAGGAATAACAGAGCGATTATTGCCGCTACTCTTTCCGCATACGGCAGCATCTTTTATTAAGGCTATTTGTAACTCCCGAGACAGGAAAATTACAGAATTAACTATTTTTTTTTCTTTATCTAAATATCTTATCACGCAGTTCTCAGTTTACCCTAAGTGAAGAGCCTACTGTATGTTGCTAAATTATTCCTCACACTTAAATAATTAGAATACTTCTTTTCATTAAAATATCTTCCAAAATAACCAGATGCCAATATCCAAACTAAAATATTGAAATTTAAATTATTCTTAAAGATTTCAGGTTAGATAGAGGTCTAAATTTGCAGGCGTTCTGGAGCAGTAAGGTTTCACGTTACCATCCGTTGTATGTTAGTACCAGAGCTAGATTAACCATTAAGCAAAAAACACGACGTGTGTAAGGCATTAGGGAAAACGGTCAACACAAAAACTTCAAAGGGATGGTTTGTAAGATTTATCCTAAGTTTATTAACAGTTATTTTAAGTTTTGTATCTTTCCCATCTTATTCTAATTTCTAATTTCAGCTTACAATTTCCTGCCAGAATGTAAATTCAGAAACGCAGTAAATGTAAATGAGAAAGAGTACTATTTAAGTCAATGTTTCATCGACTTTTAGAGAGAGAGAGAGAGAGTCTAATTCCCTGACTAGCGCGTGTCTGCCTTTGGCTAAGTTCTTTCTTAGCTACTACGCTCGGCCATACCTTAGGCCCTTGCTTGGCTTCGCCGAGTTAATTAACACTTAGGGGCCAACTAGTTAGATTTCTGATAGCTTCAGCTATACCTTTCAGATAGCTCAGTTAAGCTAGTTTAGTTTAATTTAAATTCATTATTATTTAAGTTCAAGCCCGAGTGGAGGCTTTGTGTAAAGTTCCAAGTAGGAACTGATTGTAAATATTCTGAAAAATAAAGTGTTGCGAACTCTTTTTCAGTCTTACGTGTTTTGTTCACACACTTAAGCGATTATTCGCTTGTTAGTGTTCGTGGGGTTATATGTTAGAACTTTAGAATTAAACAAGAAAAACCTCACAGGTTTTACCATGGAATGTACTGCCGACAGAAAAGGAATTTGAATGAGAAAGGGAAGAAAACTTAATATGAGAGCACTGAAATCTTTTAAGTGCTTTGGGCCTCTAAAAGTTTTAATTAAGCTCTGGTTGGTACCTACACATAGAATTCAATGCAGTTCGATCATTTTATAAATTAAAAAACCTGTTACAACACAGGTACAAGTGGGCGGAACATCAGAATTTTACTATTGTACAGGAATAGTCTCACCACATAAATTGTACAGCTCCGCTCAATTTGGATGGTCAGAAACCGAAGGAACGGTCCGTAAGTTTCCCATCCCTCTTCCTCTACCACCATACTACTCGACAAGCCTTTCGGATCGCCACTATTTTAAGTGCTCTACAAACACCATATGCACATAAACATCCACGCCTTCTCTTGAATCGAACCAGGGCCTATCGATATGGCAGCCAGTATCGCTAGCCACTATACTACTGCGCTACCGGATCTTTTCTAGCTTGGGGGAAGGTGGCATCTAAAGCCATATAAGGCATCGAAAACTACATACAAGGCTTTAGTCACTCCAAATGGTAGATATGGTATTATCGTAATTTAAAGCTCAGACCTGTGGATGTTTAAAATTCATTGTAATTGCTTTTGGTATTATTTTATATTGCACTTCCAAGCTGCAAATAAAGCTTTTCCACTATGTTACTGTCTTCTCTCCTGCATACACACAAACTTTGAGGCTTTTTTGTTCAAAAACATTACTCTGACTGATATAACAGTGGAAATTAACGGGCAATACCACATCCCTCAATTAGCAGGTGGAAAGTTTTTGAGCAATACAATTTTTAAAGATTCACGAACACATCTGCTATTCCTTGTGAAAACTTGTTTGATTTAGTGGACCTTATCCCCTTCGAGATAAAAAATGTTAGTTTTTGAAGCCATGGGCACTTGGTCGTTAAGACAATAAATTTGTTTTACATGTAAGTGGTGATATTTTCAGGAGTGATCAATGTAATTCTTGTTTTCAAAGAATCAACTATAAATTCTTTTTCAAGAATTCACATTTATTTACCAGAGCATCTGTCTTAAAAGATAATTCACACAAAAATATACTATAAAAATTGTGAGTATGGTATTATTCATTCAAAAATTAAATTTACTATTTCTGTTCATAAAGTGATATGATGCTAGAATATACTATAACTAGATATTAAAAAGTTACGAAATTAATTTTTCTCATGCCTAGCAAAATACTCAGTAGTTGAATTATTTTTCACATTAAACATAACAATTAGAAACAGATTACTATTACCAAACAAACTGCAGCCTTGAAATTCAGTAAATGTTATAATTACACAGTGTTTAAATATCATACACATTTAATGTCTTTGTAGCATAGCACAGCATGCACTTTGATGTTTTTACTGCACATCAATTACAGACATGGTATGAAAATTTAATTTTTTCACAACTGGAAAATTTAATGACAGAAGTAAACATGCTTAAGTTTACATAAAACTTCACTTTGTTTGCATATATATGGTGTTTTCTGGAAAAGGGGGAAATGATACCAGGTAATTAAATAGTTTATATTTCTGCATTTAAACTATACAATAAATTTTAGTTGAATTCTTAAATGTCCAATAGTCTTAAAATACTTAAATCAGTATAATTTATTAATGAGAAAGGTAAAAGAAATATCTTAATTAAAAGTTAAATGATAAATAACGTAACTAATTCACAGTTCAATCTGCTAAGATTGTTTAAATGCCATTAACAAAAATCAAATGAAACTTTAAAACTTGAAATATCAACGATATGTAAGGAATTAATCTCAGTATTCTAAACATTGAATAAAATTACTCACTTTTCCTAAGCAAGCAAAGCCTCAAGTACACAAAATTTTGCAACAATCACTTTAAATTTCTTTAAATAAAACCTATTGGCAGAATATACTGAACAAAACTGAAATAGCAATTCATTTGTTGAATATACAGAATAGAAACTGAAATAGCAATTCAGTAGTTGAATATACTGAACAGAAATTGAAACAGTATTAAAATCCAACAATCAGGCATTAAGTGAAATGCTTTAAATAAAGAAATATTTAACATTGCAAAATGAGAAAGCCAAACAGTTTTGATTTGATTAAAAGGACACATATTTAAAGAAAGATGTATTATCATGAGACAAACTTAACAAAATAACACAGTGTATTTAGATACTATTTACAACAATTTCACATATTACATATAAATAACATTTTCTTTACACTGCAATCCAAATACAAGGTAGGCCAAATAACATATAAAAAGTATTTTAATACAGATATTCTATTTCTGTTTATTTATTTTATTTATTTGCATGACTGCTATAGCATGAGAGTTTATTTACTGAAATTTCAGAACATGGTTTCTTAATTAGAAAAGTTTTCATTATAGAATCATTAAACCTGGATATACATCTATATATCACAGCAAAATCTTACAAGTGAAGTAATATCATACAGCAAGAACGCGGTAATGAGTGTGAGATAAAGAAAGCTCCTACTGAAATGTTTAAAAGCTTATTCACTTTTATAGTAGACTAATTTTCATTGCATTTTGCCAATTTTTTCTAGTCTGTTTACTTCGGGTAAACAGAACGATACGGGTACGATTATTTAATTAATATATAACATTTCTCATTGAGAAAAGACAGGATATGGCAATAAATGTACTTTTATGACAGAATAAAAATATAAGAATTGCAAATAAATATTTTGATAAAAAGCTCTCCACTTCAACAAGAAAGAATTTGTCACAATTATAAATATTACAAAATTCACCTAAATGTAACCAAACATTGTGGAATAATTTCTGTACAAAATACACTTTTGTTAATCACTTAGGAACAGGAACACTGACAAGAAAGTGCTCTTGCCAAATTTAAGATCAAGATTAAAAAATTAGAAAATTAGTGGGAAAAAAATATTTTGCTTAGCAATAAGGCTTATTTCTGACTGAATGGCAAATAAAAAAGGTGAAAATATGGCATTTAGAAGCCACAAATGAAATCTTTAGAGATTTTTCGAAGCAGAAAACTGACGTGCTTATTCATAGATGGCATTGTCAATGGACAGAATTATTAGGAGAAAATGAATCCTATAAAATACAAAATCCCTTTTTCATGGCTAATAACAGTATTTATTCAATGAAAATTGGATCAGATGCAAAAAATTTCAACAGAAAAGTATTGAAAGCCAACATATATCCCAGAC
This sequence comes from Stegodyphus mimosarum, assembly GCA_000611955.2. Classification (NCBI taxonomy): domain Eukaryota; kingdom Metazoa; phylum Arthropoda; class Arachnida; order Araneae; family Eresidae; genus Stegodyphus; species Stegodyphus mimosarum. The sequence goes on along the minus strand of KK115931.1, from coordinate 181,577 downwards.
CTTAATCCTTTTGAATATTTCATACAAGCCAATATTAAAAACCCCTTTATATAAATAACTCACATTTATTCAAGGAGGTGAAATCAAGTGATTAAAGCTCTAAATTCTAATACAGAAATCATATAATTATTGAATTTAGAAATCAACTTTGTACCATAGTAACTGAAAACATACAGTTTGAAACTCTGTAAATTAAAATACATTCACACATTAACTAATTAAAACAGATTTGACTTATTTATCATCATTATAATTACTTTCTACAAATTTTAAACTGCAATGTCTTATGTTCTACAGTTATTAGGCCACCCTGTATCATAAAATAACATAAATTTTTAACTTAGTTTTACAATAACAATAAAAGGAGCAAAAGCTTTCTGTTCATTGCTGAATTTAATACAAATCTTTGCTTTAAATCAAGTATATTACATTTTTAAAGTTTTTATACAGAAATAAATATTTTAAATATATTTTGATTTATTATTTTACTTATTCTTTCATGCATTACAGTTATTATGTTCACATGATGTATATAATTCTTTTATACAACAATACATTATGAGAAAAAAAATCATTACTTGCAAGTATTTATTCACATTAAGCCAATCTTCAAATCATTTATGTAAAAGTGTATACTTGTTTTCTATTTCAAGCAGAAGATTTCCATAGACAAAAATTTAATATAAGTACTGAAATAACATTTTTTATTTTAGAGAATTTCTCATGAGATGACTATGATACAAAAGGGTATGGGTAAAACTTATTCAAAACATCACAAAATGCTATTTTTAGTACACAGGTTAATTCTACATAATGTGACAGCTCTAGAACATGATGGTGCACAAACTCAGGTTAAACTATTAAATATACTTTGAACTCTTAAAAAAATTTGTGAGACATTTTTAATTCTGTTGACATTAAATTTTAAACAATTTTAAATTATAACTGTTGAAAGTACGTGGGATGATTTTATAAAGATATGTTACTTTTTTAAATAAAAAAATTCTAAATTTTGGACCATTAGAAAAAAAGAAAATTAAAAAAGTCTCTTAACTTGTTTTAAACTCCAATAGAATGAACACATAACACATCAGTTTTTCAACATCAGTTAGATCAATTTTGGAGTAAAAAAAAAAAGGGCCAAGATATTTGTTTCACGGTAAATATATAAAAATGTATCTAGTTTTGGTGCATTAAAGAATAAAAATCACATTTATGTGTAATAAATTTTCAGAGGAATGAATATATGGCAAGTTAGAAGCTAGTTTATAGGTCTCATAATCATTGTATAATAAAAAATATAATGTACAATTGGCTTATTGAATTACAAGTTTAGTTAATTGTCAATTTATTTAAAAATGCATATTTTAAACTATTTTAGACCTGGTGTCAAAAATACTTAACAGCAGAAAAAGCTAGTTTTTAATACAAAAGTTTTGTTCAAATTAGGTACCTCACCAAGCTTTACAAATAAGATTTAAATCAAACCGTTTTGAAATATATTTCTATCTTTGAATACAATATCATTGCTGATATCCAGGAGTTAAAACTACAATTAAAGCACACTACATTAAGAATTGTTACAATGGGAATTGGAGAAAATGCTGAAGAATCTATTGACTTAATAATGGACTTGAATCTCCTCAATTTTTGATTGTGTCAATGTCATTTGTTCTTGCTGCTCAAGGAGGTAAAGCCTTGAATAAAAAATGCAGTTGCTATAATACATGGCCTGAGACACTCAGTATGGATACTGAAGCAAACAAGCCAAGCTCTAATGATATTTCAATGAAGATAATCAATCATTTATTAGAAGAAGAGGTTGTTGAAGAAAATTTGGTTAAAATGGCATCTGACCTGAATCAAATTAATTTGGAGGAGGATAAATTAAAAATTTTACGAAGATCAATACTGCACGAAAAAATAACTAAGCAATTGGAATTCCGATTTCAGAGAAATTACTTTTCCACAGAATTCAACAAAGTTTAATTTTTTGTTACTAAATTCGTAAAAAATAAACAAAATTATACATCTTTTCTTTTGACTTTACAAATGTTTATATCATAAGCTTTTCAATTTTTCAGACCATGTTACATTGCATTAAGTTCCATATTATTTATCCTCCATGTAGCTGATCACATTGCAAACTTGTAATGACAATGCATGCCGTATAGATAGCTTTCATATCATATAGATAGTTTTCAAACTAAAACCATATACTGTTTCATAAACTGAGTAATTAAAGAGCAATATATGCACTTCTTAATAACTTTATTTCAATTTTATGAAAATCTCTAATTAATGTAGTTTATAAATATAACTAATTCATATATTTTATAATATAGGTAGTAAAAAATTCATAATGTTAATAAAATTAATAAAAGTTACTTCTAGTACCATGTATTGCACAGACAATACAGAATAAATATTTGAAAGCCACATAACAAGTTATTTTGATATATTTAAGGTAATGAAATTTTTTAAGATAAGAGACTGTTCTAATATAAGACTGACTCTTAACTAAGACTAAAAGCATATTTTTAATAAATCAATCAATAAGTTAATAAAATTTCTGATAAAAATTAAGATTAAAATTTCAAAAATTGATATAGATAACTTAGATTAAGATAAGAAAAATAGATAAGATATATTTACAAAAAGTAAGATAGATTAAATTCATGATGTTTTAATTAAATTATGTGAATTGTTAGTAAAAATTTTTTTTAAACAGAGGAGATTTTCCTTTCCTGAAAAGGCATACAGTTTGTAAGACAGGTTAAATAAAAATAACGGACAAACAGAACGAAAAGCAAGTTACAGAAAGGGAAGATTATTATCATAATCTTAAGGGTAAGAAAGCTAAACAACTTGTTTTAAAAAGTAAAATAATACAATTTAGATATTAAAAGGAAAAAAGAAAATTACTGAAAACAGAAAATATTTTACAATTAAGAAAATGCTCTTTCTTAACTGCATTTACCAGCAATAAAGAAAATGATTAATATACATTAGACAACTTTATAACATAACATGTTTTATAACAAACTGATATTTTTTAAACATATTTCTGATTAGGCAAAAATCTGCCTCAGAATGATATAGATATTGAATAAAACTTCCACTTTTCTTTTTTATAAATAATATTGAATAAAACTGCCTGCTTTCTTTTTCAGCAGTAGATACTGTTGTTAGCTTCTGAAGCCAGACTAATTTTATTTCTTATACTACATCACATGGCCTCTCTCAAAAGCTTAACCATTTGTTTTTCCAAGCCTCTCACATGTATAGGAATTACTTGCAATTACATTATAAAATTTAAATTAATAATCTGAAATGTATTATTTAAAAGTAATTTACTAATTTGTTACTTATTTTTTATTTGAAGTTTAAGAGAAACTTCTGAACATTTGCAGAATATTCAGGCAATACAGGTAGAATAACAAACTCATTTTCAGTGCCCTATTTTTATTTTATAGGAGGAAAAAAATAATGCAATTGAAAAAATTAATAGTTTGAGGTTATTAAATAAGACTTGTTTTATGACAAAATTTGAACAAACATAACATGTGGCTTAAAATTCATTGCATTATTATTAAATATGCTGCTTCCAGGTTTGAAGAGTGCTAGCTTTTAGCTAGCCATGAATGCTCAGAGTTTTAAAACAAGATATATCATTTCTTTAAATTTTTTTGGAAGGTGCAATAATAAAGAATATCATTTATTCAATGCAATTTTAAAGAAGATATATACTAATAGTGCATAAAAATCCTTAAAAGAGATATTTCCACAAGAAACAGGTATTCTCCCAATAGGCGATCTACCTTACTTAACTGTGTAGTTACTTTATGTATTGACGGGTGGCGCCATTAAAACTGTTGTTTTACACATTTTTTTCTTCTGCCATTTTATTCAAATTAGCATGACCAGATTTATTATTAATTAATATTAATAATTTTTTACATTTTGCAAAATATTTATTTCTTTTGCTGTATTTTATGCTGTGGATAAGAAAACTTTCAGTATGTGACTAAAAGGGTGAAATATTTTTTTTTTTTTAAATTAGATTAGCTGGTTTTAAATATTTCAGTGAATTACTCAATATTAATATAACTAGAAGTAAGTTATGACATCCAGTTGGGACAGTACCCAGAAATAATAAAAAAAATTATTATTTAGATTTATAGTTTCCTTCTCATAAATAAAATAAAATAGCAGCTACAAATACAATAAGAATATTATATTCACATTATCTTTTCTTAAAATACTAACAAATAAAATAATACAATTAAATATCAAAACTTATAAATGCAATACTCAGAAGATATTGATAAGAATGAAAATAGCTACCACATTATGCTATAAGTAATTAAAATAAGTTAAATATAAAGCAATCAAACAGCATTTATGCTGCATGAGTTTTTTTTAACAGTTTTAAAATGATTAAAACTCAGTCAAAACAGTATTTCTTGCTTTACCATATATTAACAAACTCAAGCCATCAATATATATATATATAGTCCAGTACCACAAAATTAATCAATTAAAAGCTACTAATAAGAAAAGGAAAAATTAAATTTTTCCTCTCCTAAAAAGTCTATATATAAAATTCCACTATCGAATTAAACCTCCCACTAGCATGCAGTTTCATGTAATGTGTACGAAAATTACTAATATTTAAAAGCTTAGAATAAAAGAATTACAAGATATTCAACTGAAAAAAATATTTAATAAGTGTTATACTATATTAAGAATTATAAAATGTTACAAATGGTGCATAAAATCTATTTTTATGTCTTACTAATCATGCTTTGCAGGGGGTGGGAACTAGACTATGCATAGTTCAATAGTAAAGAATTTCAAAGCTTTATGATAACATATAACTATATAACAGACAGTGGCATTTATAAAAAGGATAACTAACAATATATATTAAAAAGAACATTCTATCAAATGAGAGAATAACACTAAAGACACTTCTAAGACATTACCTTCGGAGTTACCTTCATCAAAGAATTCATTCAATCTTATCTTGTAATAATATTAGTACATAGAATTATTAAAAAAACATATCACATGTTTATTTACATTCATAAAGTCTATATTAACAAGTATTTTATATAAAATTCAAAGATATTAAAAATCTTTGAAACCAACAGAAAATAACACACATCTGTTCATAAAAATAACTGCTTATACAAACACAATTTAAAAATATCTTTAAAATCAAAGATGACAAGAAATATCTACATAAATAAATGTAGTGCAATCAAGATGCCAGCAATCTTTTACACTACATTAATTTTAAGGTATCATATGACATTTGTATCTTTCAGCAACATTCTTTCTCATCAAGCATTGCCATATTAGTATCACATAACTAATACTTTCACAAAAACAAACATTTATAATTATATACAAATTCAGCCCAAAACCATGCATCCTATTAAAGAAGAAAGCTTCATAAAAGAAAGAATTTTCTGTTCAAAAGAATGATAAAAAATCAACATACAAAATAATTCTAAATAAATTTATAAAATTATATTTTGATCATGATTGTTCACATCATGATCAAAATATTTAGTATAGTAATATTTAGTATTATTAAAATAGTTTTTTTAAGTTTAAAATTTTGACATATTATGGGCTAAGAGAATTTATACTCAACATAATATTTAAACATAAATATTGTTTGTTATTATGCAAATTGTAGAATGTATATGTTCATTTGAGACTTTGGGTTTCAAAGTAGAACATATACAAATATACTTTTAATATGAAATGAATTTATTTGCTTTATATAAAGTGCTAAAATGCTTATATATGTACAGTGAATTAAATGTGCATACATGCATCATAATTAATTTGCAAGGTTGAGATTTACATCATGATAGCTCAAATCCTGTATTGCACGCTATAGCATAACGCAGCTTCTCACGCAAAGTGCTTTTCTTTTGATAATTAGGAAGTTTCAGGAGATTAAAACATGTAGATGATGTTGGAAGGCGATTCACAGGGTCTTTCTTACGAATTGTGAAAAAACCACGAAGAACACTTCCCACCGTGTCTCCCGTATCCTGAAAAGTTATATCACTTAGAATGCAGATTTGTCTAAATTGTAAATTCTTAATTTTATTGCATAAAATAATAAAAAAAATCAGTTTTGTTATATAACAGCCAAATATTTATGAAGCTGCACAATTATTTACATAAAAACTGCACACTAACTCACATAAAATGCAGATATAAAAAGAGAACATGACTACTGGTATTATCTTCTTGAGAACTGATCCTGCATATGTATTTGTAATTATAATGTTTTTTATGAAGTTTTTGTTGTATGCTTGTTGGCCCATATAAAAAACTAAATTTTACATTTACAAAACTTTTTATGTACTGTGTCAACTCTTTCGCAGAAGGTGCCTCAGTCACCAAACTGCTCTCTCAGAATGCTATGAGGATGCACTGTTTTGTCGAAAAGAGCAAGTCACACTGCCAAGCCTAACTTTGGAAAAAAATGTGCATAAATTAAACTTGTGCTCTAATTGTTCTAATCTTTATCACATTATGAGAGGAACACTCAGAATTAATTTTTAAACTTTATCAATACATCTTCCTAAAAAATTCTAGAATAATAAAATTCTTGACTTTCCTCAAATAAATACACAGTCCAGTCACATTAATGTGACCATCTGTCAAAAGCCAGAATAACCACCTTTCGCAGAGCGGACTGCTGCGAGACGTGCAGGAAGAGAGTCACATAGGTCCCTGAAGGTGTTCTCTGGGATGTTGAGCCATGCCGACTCTAATGCCGTGGCCAGCTGCGCTAGATTACGCGGTTGAGGATCCATGGCGCGAACAACTCGATCGAGATGGTCCCACAGATGCTCGATTGGGTTTAAGTCAGGTGAGTTTGCTGGCCAGGGGAGGACGGTAAACTCATCCTGGTGCTCTTCGAACCACGCACGTACACTGGCAGCTGTATGGCACCTCGCATTGTCCTGCTGGAAGATGCCATCATCCTGAGGAAAAACAATGCGCATGTAGGGGTGAACATGGTCCGCAAGGACAGATGCGTACTTGTATTGATCCATTGTGCCTTCCACAATGATCAGTGAACCTAGAGAATGCCAGGAAAACATTCCCCAGACCATAATGCTCCCGCCTCCAGCTTGGACCGTTCCGGCAATGGTTGCAGGGTGGTTCCTTTCAGAGGTTTCACGCCTTATACGCCAACGTCCATCTGTCCGATGGAGCATAAAACGCGATTCATCCGAAAACGCAACCTGTCGCCACTCAGTGGACGTCCAGCTGCTGTACTGGCGTGCAAATTCTAGCCTTCGCCGTCGATGAACAGCAGTCAGCATAGGTGCACGAACCAGGCGTCTGCTTCGGAGGCCCAGACGCAGCAATGTTCGCTGAATAGTACTTTGGGAGACACTTTTGGTAGCCCCTTGGTTCATTTTGGTGGTCAGTTGCTCAACGGTAGCCCGTCTATCTGCCCGAACGCATCTCCGCAACCGTCGTTCGCCTCTGTCATCTATGGCCCGTGGTGCACCACATTTGCCACGTCGCTGATTTTGGACAGTCCCATTTTGCCATGCACGGTACACTTTTACCACGGCGGCACGCGAACAGTTCACAAACTCAGCCATTTCGGAAATGCTTCCACCCTTGGCCCGAAAGCCAATGATCATGCCCTTTTGGAAGTCGGATAAATCGCTTCGTTTCTGCATTACGCCAACGATTGAAATGTTTTCCGAAGCCCTCACACACCCTTTATATACGCTCAACTGCACTGTGCTGCCACCTGCCTTCTGTGATTGGTTATTTAACTCTGACATGGAAAGTACGTGGTGGTCACATTAATGTGACTGGACTGTGTATACAGTAAAAGCTGACTATCTGACATTAAAAAAAGTTCAAGTATCTGGGATATTTTCAATTTTTTAATGTAAAATTAAGAAAATTAGAGATTTGTAAATTGGCTATAAAATATTAACAGGGCTTAACAAAAAGCAGTTGCCAAACAGTGTGATTTAATGCCACAATGGATAAGTATGATATAATGCTTTGTTGTTATGTAAACCTGATTAATTCTCAATAAGTAGGCTTAATTTTTGTAGAAAACAATATAACTCAAAATCATCGCATTCTGAAAACATGATTAAAATTTGGTACTTGTCTTCAACACAACAGCATGTAGTATAGTAGCATCAAGAAAAGAAAAGTGTGAAAATGGATATAGACTGCCTATGCAATGAGAAAAATTATGATAAGCAATTTAAGGTTTAATATGCAATGCCCATAACTTGTACAAGCTTAATATGCAATGTCTGTAATTTGCATTTAAATCAACAAAGAGTGATCAACTTCCACAAACTTCTGCTGGAATGACTAGTGCAAGTTTGGCAAGATCTTTGCCAGATTTCATGGCCATCAGAATTTTGTAACCAAATTTGTAATGCTTTATTTCAGAGTTTATGTCTGAAATGCTCCTTTTTTTCTTTTGAAATCTCATATAATTTAAACATAGGCATTTATATTCAAGTTGATACCAAATAAAATGACTCTTTTTATAATTTTAGACTGGAAATTTTTTTAATCCATTCATTTGGCTGCATATTCTACTGTGGATTGCCGTTTTTTAACGTTTAGTTATTCAGAATTTGGCCTTTCCCAAGCTTTCCAGATAGTTGAGTTTTACTGCTTATGGAAAAAATATCTAAACAATAACAGATTTTATTTTATTACTAAAAATAAAAATTATTAAAAATCTCTTCATAAAAAAGCAGCATGATTGCTCCAGTAATTTCTAAAAAAATTCACTGATTTTGAAGAAGATGACTTTGTATCAAACTGTTTGTCACCTTCAAAATACATTTCCTAAGATAATCATCATCATCATAGGAGGAAGAAAAAAATATTCAATAACATTTGCAGTATTAATATTTGATGCTCCCACAAAATCAAAAGGCTTCATATGTTGAAGTGTCCTTAGTCCAAAATGTTGCATTGTCCTGAGATACAGAAGGCATGCAAGCAATTTCTGTATGTGATAATATGACCCTATTAGAATTGCTATAACTAACACTTTCCAATTCTTTAGAAATATCATTACTGTCAGAAAATGAGTCATTCGTCAAATGTGTATACTGTTTTTATTTTGCCATTTGATGTATACAAAATATTTTGATAAATGATACACAAAACATTTATCTCAAGGCTAGCCAGACTCAAAAAGGAATGAATAAAACCTCCTTTAAGAACATCTAAACCCATATCATCAAGGAATCATTGAAAACATATGCATTTATTTTA
>KK115931.1:123522-172185 GCA_000611955.2 Stegodyphus mimosarum | reverse complement strand
TGCTTACATTCCGAAATAAAATACAAAAAATGCAATGGAACGTCAACATTCTTCAGTCATGATAAATTCCACCATACTAACATAGAGCTATATCCAGCGGCAACAAAAAATACTACTTAAAAGTTCTTATATAGTACATCTGTCCTCAGAGTCAATTAACATGGTGATTCATATGTGACACATCCAACTGTGAGATAATGTTTGCAGTCAATGCATATGTGACACGCCTCTCCCGAAAGGGTTTTGAAAGAATACGCCTAGGAGCAGTATTTAAGAAACGACAACTTGTTGTTGCATTTCTCTCACATTTCCTGTATCCAGAAATCAGATAATCGCCAATTACTATTCATAATTATCTGTAATTCATTTAATTTTAGATGTAAAAAAGCAAAAATTTTGTTTAAAAAATTCAGCATGGCAACTTTAATAGCAATTTTTCTTTTACATACACGAAAATACACTTTTTAATAAAAATACACAGTATTTATATAATATTTTGATTGAAGAAACAAATATATCTTATTATTGAAGTTATTTAATGTTTTGAGAATTCTCTTTCTATAGCAAGCACAGATTGTGAATTACTACAAATTTTTTGCCTTAGCCAAATCCCTACTTTTGGGCACATTTTTCATTGTCTTTTAATGTTAATTCTAAAATTGTACACTTATTTAGTTTTAAAATTATGTGGCAGATCTAAATAATTTATTTGTCCCTGTTTTAGAAAATGTTGCATTTAAATTTAAATGGCACTTAATAGCTGTTTTTTTTTTCCAAGCCTGTTTACAGTGGCCTCAGATAGAAACAGATTCTGGTCAAGACTTTTCTAGTGCTAAAAATGGGAAACATGGCAAAATAAAGGGTGATAAAGAAAAAAGAAATTTACTTTTGATAAGTCAAAAACTGAATTTTAGTACATTTTATAGTATTATTAATCCAACAGTGCTTATGTGAAATGTAATGTCTGAATTGGTGTGAGAATTTGGTTTACAGAAATCCTCAATGTTGAAGGATTTGTGAGCAGTGAATACTATTATTATTATTTTTACAACTTCTTGTTGTGTCCATGAATTTCAAGGAAGAATGGTTGCCAAAGCCTCGAAGAGGTTGGACTTCTATTTACACCCCAATTTTGAGGGATGTACACCAGGTGGGGGTAGTCTGAACGTCTCTTATCCCTCTCCCTTACCATCAATCCACACGAGTCTCTGATGTTTAACAAAAAGAGTTCTTTATTTCTCTCCAAAATTATTTCTTTTCATTATATTTTCAGCTTATACTGACACTACTTTCTTTGTACATAATAATATTGAAAAAAAAATAGTTTTGCATTTTAAAATTTTTGATTAAATAATTTGCATGATATGAGTGGGTGTTAAGCATTTATTTATGTGCAAATAATCCAGCCTTAAGACGAAAGTTAGAAAAGGGAGAGTGTAAATAAAATTGCATATTTTGTAATATTTATTTTGTGCTCACCATGTTTGTATGAATGTGTTTATTATTTTTTAGTACTTGGAATTTAATGTAAGCAAATGCCAGAGTTGTAAAAATATCTTAGAAGACCTGGTGGTGTTTACTAGACTTAGATGATAACTTCGGTTACCAGGCTGGCTATGTTTCGGAAGTTTAATGAAAACACATTTGAGATGTTAGATTTTTCTGGAATGTTCTTGCAATGCCATTTCTCAACTTAAGGTAAAAAGAAAAGGGGAAAAAACTTTGAATCAGCTAAAAATTACTCTGCTTAGGTTGATGTGTTAGAACTCAATGATTTTTAACTGTTATGAGTGATTTAGTAACATTTCTATTGCATGTTTAGAAGCTAAAAATTCCAAATTTTTAGCAGCAGTTACATTGTACTTAAGAGTCAAATTGGAACTACCCATTCTTGAATCAAAGAGAATTTCACCTTGAGCAATTTTTAGACTAAGTGTCCATTTATGATTGCCTGAAGTTGTAATACAGGATCAATTTTCCTCTTTATCTGGCCTTGTAAGATAACATTACTACATAAAACAGATTCTGAACATCGCAAAATTTTGCTGAATACTATCAAAGAAAGATCTTAAAAGATTTTGTGATGCCAGTAATTATAAATCTTAATAGTTAAAAAATAAACTAAAATTATAAGAAAACACACAACAAAATAACTATATGTATACAGCAAGTCTAAAGGGGGATCAGACTACAACATATGCAAAAAAATCCACGATTCTTTAACAAGTGAAATGCCAAGCTTATTTTGCTTGATCTAGGTTGGCTCCTAAGGATTGATGCAGAGCTTAATGTGTTAAGTGATCCTAGTCAACAGAAACTTTTGAAGGTGAGAAACTAGATAATGGGAACTGTTGCACAGTGTGACGAGGTACTATGTTTCTTACAGTATGAGATGATTATGACCTGGGTGAATAACTCAGGTGAATATGATATGATCATACTACATGAAACTGGAGAATAAATTTACAAAATTATTAATATTTCTTTAAATAAAATACACTGAATTTCGAATATCATGCCATAAAATAATAAAAGCCAGATAGATTTCTGAAGATCACATATATACTTACTTGGTCATCACTAACTTCCACACAACGAATGGAAAAAGCAGGTTCCAAATGTGCAAATCCTAATAGTGGTGGTTTTGAACAACTTGTGACAAACTGTGACAATAAAATGAAAAATATTCATTAAGAAAAAAACAAAATTACTTTATGTACTGCTTTTAACCAAATGATTTATGTTGATAAATTTATATTACATAATATGAAACTAAAAATTTAAAAATATTTTAGCATAACTAAGAAATTAAAATACTTCACAAGTCCTACCAATGATATATTATTTCCAATATATATATTAGGTTAAAAAAAAAACAAAATTTAGATATGATATAGATTTTTCTGAATCACTGATTATTTTGAAGTAATTAATTTTTCCACATCACTAATTTAAATAAATATTAATGCTGTTAAAAATCTAAGTCAATTATTAAAAAATATTTGCTAGAAACATAACAGCATTTTATTTTACTTATTCCTATTTCTTAGAATTAAAATTTTCTATATTATTCATGCTGAAAAAAGCACTGTCTCTTATAATTAGGATATAAATTTTATTGGAGAAAAAGGTAAAATTCACAGTATACTCACAGGCTAAATTGTTAAAATTCATAAAATTTTATGACCAAAGATTTACATTAACAGTTTTACAGCAGAGGAATTATGTATTCTCTTAAAAGAGCCAAGCATATATGGACTCATAATCAAGGCCATTCCTAGTGCAGTGTGTAAAAGTACACGGGCGGCAAAATCAGGGGCAGCCAGACTCTTGTAATACCATGATTAAATATTTCAAATTCATTAAATTCATTGTAAGTACTTCATATGTAAGTACTTTTTATACAATTTGTCATATGTAAGTACTCAGCGAGTATGAAATAAAAATTTTATTAATCATTGAGCACTTTTTTAAATTTGAGGGGGGGGGTAATCGTAGGTAAAGTACGTGGGCAGCCAATGGCCTAGGAATGGCCCTGCTCATAATACAAATCCTTACTACTTAATTAACAACTTTCGTCTTGAACATTTTTAAAACTGATACTTATTTCTATAAATTAAGTTTTGGCAGTGTTATCCAGTTATTACATGAAATCAGGATTCACATTTAAGTGAATATTTTGATAAATCATATTAGACATACTCAGATTGTTTTGCTTTTACACAGTATTTGCTGTTCTGTGACATATTTGTAAACTTAAAAAAAAGTTCTGTGGTCTAAAACTCAAAGAAGAAGGTTTAAATTTTAAGAATGTTTTACATTTTGCACATAAATTATACTGAATTATTATATTATTATAAATTAATTTAGCTAATATAAAAATTAAAATAGCCAGCATATGAAATATAATCCATTAGTATAGTTTAATTCTGTATCAGAAATTTTCAAATTTATTTTATAACTGCACAAAATATTTTATAATTTGTAGAATCTCATAAAATTCTCTCAAATTTATGATATTCTTCATGTAGAAATTTGCAATGTGAATATATAATTTTTGAACATCAAAACTTTCTTTTTCTTAATTTGATTTAACAACTTAATTAATAACAAATATGAAAACTCAAAATTATGAAATACCTAATAAAATAACTCACTGAAAAATTTTAAAATGGTACAAAAATTCATTAAATATCTTAATAATATATTTTTATCATAATATAGAAAAAATATCTAATTTTAACCAAGCAATTACAGAAAGAGGTTTTTCAATGTAAAAAAGAGCAAATTGTATAAAACAGTATGATCTTTTGAGAAATACTTCTTTTAAAGCAAATTGGATCAAATTTATGTAACATATGGGGATAAACAAGGCCTGAAATTTTAAATGAAAGAAATATAAATCATCAGAATGCTACATTTGGAAAAATTGAAATTAATTCTTTAAAGATATCATTTTGCCTACTGATTCAAGTAGTTAGAAAAAGGATTCCTGATAAAAATCAATATTCAGCATTCTTATCAACTCAAATACACATGTCTCTTTCTTCATAATAAGAGTTGAGATATATTTATAATTCAAAGGGAGAGTATTTAAAAACAGATTCTAGTTTAACATTCGATAGCAGATGTTACCTTCAAATTATTAAAAGAGGCAGTTAAAAAGTTCACTTGTTTTAAAAAGAAGAAAAACCTGTATATGTATAGAGATTTTTTTATGGTAAGAAATATTTACTTGTGCACAGCTGTAATATGTAAATATTCAGAAAATGTAAAGATTCTGAATTCTATTACCATGCTGAAATATAGATGAGCCAGAAATTATATAAGTACTTTCTTAAATGAAAGTAATACTTAGAACTGTTTACTGTTAAGTAAAAACTCAAAAGAGCATTTTGGTTCCAGACATTTCTACATACATTTCTCTAATTCTTTTTTGCATGAAAAAGGATGCAAATAAAAAAACAAAGTATTATTAAAAAATACATTACTATTTAAATAAAATTAATTTCTTTTATTAATTATAATACAGATTTAAACTTTAATAGTTTTTGGGAAATGTTATAAAGAAAAACTAATTGTTTTATATAATATCCTTTAAGACACTGCCAAACAATGCACCTTTACAACAAGGAAGCTAAATATAAACCTGTGCTTCAGTAATTAACAACAATTCTTAAACTAACATGACATAGTTCACTTTTCACATAATAAAAACAGTGGCACACGGTTTCATATGTTAAAAAAGAGAGAGAGAAGTGTCATTTTACATTAAGCATTTCATTCACTGGGTGGAGGAAAAATATTACAGCATATTAATTAATGATTAAAAAGTTTACACATTTGAAATACAAAATTTTGAATTTCAGTTGCTAACTTTTAAAAATAGAGCTTTTATACATATAAAGTCCATGAGTTTTACAAATGGGTGATTTCACATATGACACAAACATTAAACTACTATATAACACACACCTTTAAAAACATTCGATGCTCTTCTTGTGTAAAATCTTTTTCAAGAACATCCCACAACCAATTAATAACTCGATGATTGTTGTGAAAACCTCCAAAATACTTTGTATGTTTCCTAATAAAATAGTTAAAGCATATCAGATATATGATTAGATTAAATGATGGTGAATGATGCAGATTAAGTGAAAATAAATTTCTCAAAAAAAAAAAAAAAAAATATAAGAAACAAGTTTAAAAAAAAAAAAAAAAAAAATAGAGGATTCAAGCAAAGGAATTATTAAAGTAAATATACTTAAGTCTAAAATCAAGCAGGGTAGTGGATAAAAAGATACATTTTTATTCCAATCCATTGAAAGCACTGTAAATCATGGAGTAAACTGAAGGACACTACAGAAGAATCTTTTGCAATTATTAAATAATCAAATAAAAGTAAGCAAACATATACAATTTTTAGTAACAACAAAGTTCTTAGGTAGATGTTTGTTAATATGAAAGTGATAGCTTCTGCTAGAAAATGATGCCCAACAGCATTGATTTGAGCCAAGGCTAAGATTATTTATGGCAGTTTGAAATTATACGTACCTATTCATGCAACAAGCATATTCTTAGTTTCTAAAAATTCTGGAAAGGATGATAGAGTGAAATTATGTACCTTCCCTATATGTTTCATACATGCTCATTGGGATTCAAGTGAATATGTAGATGGCCATTCCATATGAAACAGTGTTTCTGATTTTAAACACAAGCTGATAATGCAAGTTCTTTGCAACTCCTACATTATCGTCCATAAAAATTGGATCAAGATTCAAAGATACAAGAAATGGGTGAAAATACTGAGCAAGGTTAGCACAGTTTCATTTTAGTATTACAAAGAAAAATATGGAGATCAATGCCTCTGTCAATAGCCTCCCCTACTCAAACCATTTAACCACCACCTCCCATATGTATACATTTTGCAGGTGTTATTGTTGTAAAAACAAGTTCTAAGCATTCTTCTAATTAAAAACCATCAGAAATCAATCTGCAGATCAAACCATGAGTCGTACATTAATGTTGTGAAGTTCAGTTGAGGTGATCTCTGACTGAGTTTAAATAAGCCCCTCCGTGCAAGGGTTTACTGTGCAATGTAGAACAACTAATTGTCTTCCATACAATTTATAGAGACATTAGGTTTTTTGATGAGGGAGATGTGATAAATGAGCAATGCCCTCGCTGGGACTCGAACCACGGATGTTTCGAATACGCACCAAGTGTTGCTGACCACTATACCACGAAGGCATGCCAAGGAAGGCAGGAGAAATACCTTATATACTCCCCCTTTTAAAGGGCGGTCGGGGATTAGACACATTAGGTATTTTTTAAAAGCAGGAGAGATGAAAAATGAGCAATGCCCTCGTCGGGAGTTGAACCCCCTCTCGAATATGCGCCGATCATGCTGACCACTACACCACAAAGGCATGCTAAGAAGGTAGGAGAAATACCTTATAAGCTCACCAACCAATTTCAGTTCACAAGCCATTTTTTTTTTGTTGATGCAACAAGGCTGGAAGATATTTAATATATGGCAACTGAATTTTGGTGCCCTCCTTGCAGATACAGAAAGCAATTACTCTTACTGGTTGTAATTCTTGAACATCAACTTACTGGTCTTTGCATCAGGCAACAGACAGAACAGATGGAATGACTGACATTTAGGGTTTGGGATACTTCTGCTTAAGAGTTCCTTTCCAAATACCCTCTTACCTCCCATTATATGGTCTCTCTCAGATGATGTTGAATACTCCTGTTTTAAAATGTGTCTGTTTTGATTATCCCTCTGAATTCCATAATGCTAAGATATAGGCTCAGTACAAAACAAGTTGTTTTTATAAAAAAAATATTGGTGCACAAAATGTTTTCCATGGCTAATTATCACAGGCTAATTTTTATATAAATATGCTATGTTTGCAAATTTCGTGGCTACATGCCATTATTTTCACAGAATCAGTCAATTTTTCTGCTTGCTGATTAATTTCTAGACATAGAGTAATAATAATAGTAATAAGCATTAAGTAAATGAAGTGTATTATAACTAACCTTAGATCTGCAAGATCAACAGGAGTATTATCACCAGAAATAAGCCGCTGAAGTTCTGGAGTAGAAAACATTGTCAGCCAATCTGGATTCACAATTGAACGGAAGCCTCTAATGAATGCATTAGTTTGATCATGAATTTGAACATGCATTCGAAAATGAGCCATTAAATGGATATAGCTGATTCTGGAAAATAGAAATTTTGAAAATGCAAATATAATATCAATACATATATTATATATTTTATATAGTCATAATTTCTTCTGACTTTACATCATTACTTACTTCTTACAAAAAGGTCAGCAAATGAAATGGCAGTTTTAAGTATACGTTTAGAATATACATATAAAACAGCTTATATTTTAGTGCTTAGTTGGTGTAAATTAAAATAGTTCCATAATGCATATCAGGAAGAAGTTAGTGGCACGCATCTCAGCACCTTAACATCGATGAGTAATAAAATCGCATCACAATTACCTGCTGAAATGACGTTAATAAAATAAAGTAATAATAATAATAATGATAATAATACTATAATAATAAAATTTTTCTGTAATTTACAAAAATGTATGCCATTTATTGGCCCTCCAGGCTGACTGTAATTTTGTAATGAGATTACTAGAATTATTATTTCAGCTGCAACGCAATATTTGCATTCATGTAATCATGCACGGATCAAAGTTGTAAAAAGTATTGAAGCTGGATACACAATACATTTAGAATTTACATATAAATGGTGCTTACTTAATATAACACTAGCGTAAATTAAAATAATTTTATAATGTGTATCAGTAGGAAGTCAGTGACATGCAGCTCAACACCTCAACACTGATGAGTAATAAAATTGCAATAAAATAATAATAATATTGCTCTAATTTACAAAAATGCATGCAATTTATTGGCCTTCCTGACTGACTGTAAATTTACAATGTGATCAATATCTTATCTCTGTTACAATGCAATATTTACATTCGTGTCAGATTCCAATCTACTGAAATGGCCATAATAAAGGTAATTTCAGAAACTTTGCAGATATTAAATTTGACTCATAAGAAATTAAAATCCAAAAGGACTATTTATATGTATATTTTGAATGTACTGTGTACCCAGCTTTCCCCCCCTGTATATGAAAACTGCATAAATTTGCATATGAAGAAAATAAAGGATTTTACATATTAAATTACCTAATTAAATATTAGGTAATTCGCATTAATGAAACATTATCATTAATCAAATAGCTGAATTTTTTGCTTATTCAAGACCAGCAAAAAAAAAAAAAATTACATTTTATTTCTGGAAGTGAAAAAATAAGTTTTTCTGAAGTGACAGAAATATGTTCCTCATCCATTAACTTCCTTACATCAAATCAACATTGAAAGGCAAGCTACTTAAACAAATACACAAATTTTTAGTATTAAATTTAATAAAAGTGTAGCAAGAACTGATACATTCACATTCAATTTCCTCTGTTACTAAGCAGAATCATAAAGTCTTAAGACCGTCACTAAGTATTTATGAAAATTTGTTAAAAATCAGGATTATTTCACCACAATAATACAGCAAGCAAAATATAGTTACATTCAATTATTTCTCTAATTTTAATCCCTGCCCTATATTTAATAAACCATTCTTATGTCAAAAAACTATCCTACAGTAAAGAAATTTATCCTGTGTAGTCTTATATGTGTTTATTTAATTTAAATTAAATATAATAAATACTACTAATAATTAATACTAATATTTTACTATATAAATGATATTTTATATGCAATATTTCTCTAGATATAAGGTATGGTCAATCAGTTCTAAACTTAAATATGAAGTAATACGCTTGGGATAATGAAACATGGGAAAATATTTTCCTGATCCTCTGGAAATATAAAACACACAGAGCAAGCATTATTATTTGATTTCTGGGAGGCTGTTAAATATTATTCAGTGGTAT
Organism: Stegodyphus mimosarum; assembly: GCA_000611955.2. NCBI lineage: Eukaryota > Metazoa > Arthropoda > Arachnida > Araneae > Eresidae > Stegodyphus > Stegodyphus mimosarum. The sequence goes on along the minus strand of KK115931.1, from coordinate 162,695 downwards.
ATGTTAATACTGAAAATAAACACCATTGGGTGATAAGAGTTCTAAGCGAATGCATAATACTGACAAATACTCATGAAAGCATGATTGCAGTATTTTTATGCCACCATCAAAAGGTAGGTTGCTGTGCATGAGTACAGGAAAGTAACACTTCAAGAGATTCCAGATCAGGCAAGAGTTTGGTTGAGATCACTGAAGAAATCTGGTTTCAAATCAAGAAATATGGCATGAAAAGTAGGATATTGACAATTTTTCAGATTATATAAAAACAGGCATCATTGCTGGATCAGGAGAACAACTGAGATACCAAAGATCTGCATCAATGTACCTAGAATATTGATGTTTCAAAATGAAGAAACAAAATACTGAACTTTCTCAAAAGCTCTTTGTGATAAATGGTGATCAAAGTTTTTATTTATGGCTAGAGACAGGATATGAAACATGCCTTTACTACTATGACCTAGAAATGAAACAAGACAGAAAGCATAGGTGGAAGCAAAGTGGAATTTCCGAAACCCACAAATTCAGAATTGAAAAATCTGCTTGGGAGATTTTGTTACCATTTTTAAAGATGAAAAGGAATCACGATTCATTGATTATATGCACACGGATAGGTAATGACAACATATTGACTCCAGACTGTGAAGCGATAAAAGCAAAACAGAATGGTAAACTCAGGAGATAAGTGCTGCAATTACCAATTCTAACAATGCTGCAGTACACAAGACACAAAATTTCCAGCCTGCTATTTAGCAAGTGGATTTCAGCTTCTCACCCATTCAGTGTATTCACTAGACTTAGCCCTAAATGATTTCTTTTCATTTCAGAAATTGAAGCAACATTATGTGATTCATGTTATAGCAACAACTTTGAATGATGCCATTAAGCCTATTATTTAGTTATTCAGCCTGCGAAAATGCTTTTTTTTTTTCCTATTAGAATATGAAGTTTATTTTTCATATCTTTTATAAACTAAATATATTGAAATAGAGGGTAATTATGTAGAAAACTGAGAAAGTAATTTTAGGCATTTACTGTAAAAGTATGTTAGGCTTAGTGCTTATTCAACATTGCCCTTAAATTGCTTTCAAAGCTAAATACATTAAAATTAAAATGGAATAAGTAAGGTTATGTCTTACTTATTTTCGTTGGTAACAGGAACTGCTTTACCGCCAGGAACAAGTTCATGAGTGACTAGTTGTCCCATGCAGTCTTCATCAATAGAAAATGTTAAATCCAAATCATGCAAATCACCAACATAATGCTAAGGAATAAAAACAGTAAAATGTACATTACAGAAGGTAAAAAGCATGAAGAAACACAATTTAGATAAAAAATAATAGCAAATCTTAAGGCAGAAAAAATTGTTTTGTCTTTTAAAATATAAGATTTCTCAAATATTTCAATCCAAATAAATTCGGTAACCATCTAGGCTTTTTTTAATGTCAATAAGGAGACAGCATCAATAATTTTATAAACACTGCATAAAATGAAAATGATTGCTAAAACTTAATGTTTCAATAATATTTATCCACATCTGTCATATGCACAGCTTTTACTTATTTTTTAAGTAACAGGAATAAGACTGGTTTATTCTTCAACATTATACCATAAAATATAATACATTATCAGACACTGAATGTTGACATTTTTGTTTTTTAAAATTTCATAAAAAATATACTTAAAAAAGCTGCAACTTTGATCACTTGTTTTACATACCATCCACATGCATATATTCAGATGAATAAATAGAAAAACAGAGTTTAGATTTCACAATTTATTAACTAGCATGCTAGCATATTATACATCATAAATGTGACTATACATTCAGTTTTTTTAAGTAACTTCTTTATATTTAATATTAAAAGATCCTGAACAGATTTTTCAAAGTCATATTACTAAATGTTATCTTTCTATACTTTAAGCTTTTGCAAAATAATAAGCTAATGATTAAAAATAATGAACTAAATCTACCTTAATATATGTCAAACTTTTATAGAGTTCAGGATCCAAGGATGGAAGCTCATCAATAGAACTGTACAAAGCACTATGTGTGTGACCTAAAACTTGACTCAAGAAGAATGATGCAAATGGCACATCAACAACAATTCCCTAGAAATAAATGGTAAAATATGTTAATTACAATACAGATTATTTTTATGCCAATGAAAAAATATTATTTAACACAGTTAGTTATTTTGGTTTCAAAGCATAAAATTGTCCTGATAATTTCAATTTACAAAATCAATACAATCAAGTTCAATCATCATAGGGCTAATGGATAAAAAGTTCCTAATAAATCAAAGCATTTATTTTTATCTGACTAAAATGCCTTTCCATGTCATATTTCTAACTCTCTTTCATGGATTAATATGGAAGGGGATGCAAATAACACCTTGACCATTTAACTTTGGCTAAGCTACTTTTTAACACTTTTAATCCCCACTTTAATATTTACAAAAAATACACATAAATTGCTTCAATAAAAATTTCATTTTAAAAATCCTAATATAAGATTGTTTACTTCTATTTCAAAATTAACAGAAAACAGGACTTTATTAAAAGTTTGTTTGTTTTTAAGGCACAAAAGAAAGGTTTAAAGACATACTCTAAATTTAAATAAATTACATTGAATAAATTTCTAATGGACACATTCTGTATTTACTATGAGCAACAGAGCATAAAATGACCATAATTTGAAAAACATATTTTGTTTCTGAAGAAGAGGAACATGTATTTTATTCAAAATCTATGCTAAATTAAGTTGCTTTTTTGCTTAACTTTAAACCATAATTTGTTAATTATTTTACAAGGAATTTATTGCTAAAGAAGGATGACCTTGCTGTTTGTTTCTTGATGTGCAATTAAATTTTCTATTTGAAATTAACTTTACACAAAAACGGAAATTTAAAGTGATCCATTATTATTACAGTTGTAGAGTACATCAGGCTAATGAATTAGTTCGAACTTCTTTATGGGTATTACATCCAAGATTATAAAAATGCTATTTAACCAAAAATATCATTAATAAAGACCAACTTTAAATTCCTAAATATGCATAGAAACAGTACATATTTTCAGAATTGTTTATTCAAAATTTCACCATTGTATCAAAAAATATTTTGAATGCATTATAAGATACATAACTTAATAGCAATTATGTAATTCAAAAATCATCGTAAGTTAATGAATCCTCATAAAAACGGAAGCTTAAAAAATATTTAGTACTTTTATAATAAAATTTTGCTGCTTTTCTAAAATTATTATTTATTAAAATACTCCCTTTTTTCTACTCGAAAGGAAACAGTGAAATACAGCTTACTTCATACACAGCTTTTCCAAGCATTTTCCCAACAAATTCAAATAGTGATAAATGATTTTCATGGATATAAGATGTTGGTGAAGGAAAAAGCCTCTCTTCACTAGTGGCCTGAAATATATGAAAAAAGAATCACTATACACAAAAATCAAAGAAGCTTAAATGCTATTTAAAAGAGATAAGATAAATAAATAAATACACATATGAACATACTCGAAATAAATTTAATGTAGGATCAAAAACTTTTTTAATTGTTTCTTCTAGAAATTCTTTAAAAACACCATCTTGATCAATACCAGCTTCATCTAAACCCTAAAAAGGAATACATGCAATATAAGAAAGAAGAAATGTATGGCTTTAAAAATGTTAAATTTAAAATAAGAATTTGATTTTCAATTAACATACTGTACAAAAAGCACCTTGTACACAATGAAAAAAAAAGACATATTGTGCACTATTATTTTAAAAATATGAATTTTTAAAATTTAAGTTAAATCATAAAAATGATCAAAATGTAAAACAGCAAACAAATGGAAAATAATAATAAAAAAAATAGTGTTAAAAATCAATATTACTATCTAATTATCTACTAAAATGAAGTATGTAAAGTTAAAGTGCACAATTAGTGCTGTATAGTTAATAATGAGTACAACATATTTAAAAAGCATTTATCTATGGTAAATGGATAAATACTTTTTAATGTTATGAAACTGGTATTAAAGCGATTATAATAAGTGCTGGTAGGAGAATGCAAATGCATTTTGATAAAATAGTATTCTTACCTGTTCATTTATAAATTTTACCCTTATGACACCCTTTAAAGACTGTGATGGTAACATAGAAAGCTGCTGATAACCATCCTGAAATAAAAAAAAAGAAGTAGAGAAAAGAAGTTTGTTTTTGACGAAAAATTCATTTACACTGAATATCAAATGTAAAAGAATTATTTATTAACTAAATTAAAATGCAGATGAGTTTATTTAAAAGTTACAGCTATCAATATTATTCAAACTACTTTACCTCCACAATTCTAGATCTATGGACAGTAATTAATGTGCTTTGTTGTGAAGCACAAGCTGATTCAGTTAAACCTAATATTTCTTTTTCGTTGTTTACATACTTTCTAAACAAGACCACTCGCTGGAAAAGAAAAGTAAAACAATTATGGAACACATATTTAAAAAGAAGTGCAAAATATCTTAAGAAAGTAATAAACCAATAATAGGATACAAAATGACATTACTTCTTTGTGTGGAATGATGTGTGGAACTTTCTGCATTAAAACTTGGGCAGCTTTTTTACCCCTTTCCAAATCACTCATAAAAGAACTAACGCGGATCTCTCTAAAAATGAAATGAATAATCAGAAATAAAATTTAGATAACAAATATATTAATAAAATAGTAAAATCAAACAAAAATTAATGCATATTTTTGAAAACTGAGCATAAAGAGTAATTTGCTGGGCACTTATAAGATTTTCTCTCTCTCCTTCTCCAACTTTCATGTGTTTTTTATGTACATTTTATAGTTTTAAATGTTTCATATATCATTTTCCTTGTGTATAGTATTTAAATATTTTCCTTATATGAGTGTGTATGTGCGTGTGCACATCTGATGCTTATTAATGGATGATCATCAGCAAGAAATTTAGGTTAGGTTTTTTAATTATGGCAAAGCACATGAGGGCTATCTGCCTAAAGGGAGGGATGCCTTCGAGGAGGACTTTCTAAGGGAAACTGGCTTGTATACATGTTACACATGGGAAAAACCACGAAAACGCCCATGCAGCCAGCCCGTTCGCGGGATTCGAACCTCGGACCGAACTACCAGTGTTCAGCGTCTTTACCGCTCGGCCGCTGGTGGGCCTAGCAAGAAATTTAAGAAAGCTGTTTAAAAGAAAGTATACATTCTGTGTTTATAATAATTATAAGATTTAAATGAGATAGGCACTTTTCACAGACACTTCATTCTGCATTTGTGATTAAAAATTTAGGTAATGTAAAGCATCATTATGCAAAATACATGTATTTAATTTTCAATATTTACACATAGTAGAATCTTGATTATCTGAGTTTTGATTAACTGAAATTTCATGTTATCCAAGCCCAATGCAATAAATAAATAAAAGTCATTATAATGACTTCGCTCAAAAGGTAAACAACTTATGGACTTGGGTTTTAACAATAATTCAAACCATAATGATAGGAACCCTATCATTACCATACTTGAGGTTGGCAGCTTCCACTTAGAAGACATGCTTTGAATGAAAAATCAATTGGTTTTTAGTTTTTGCCCCAGAGCCAGAGTACATAGCTAACAACAGCAGTATTAACTATTTTGGGCCCTTTTTTTTGGCGGTGCATAAGCGCTTGAATGCTTCCTTGTTGAACAATGACCGGTAGGAGTAAACATGTAGTTTTATGACTAGAAGAAAAGCTTGCTGCTATAAACATGTTACATCACAGTGAAATAATTAAAAAGGTGGTTAGTGGTTTAGACATTGGCAAAGTGATGGTGATCGGAGAAGGAAAGTGGAAGAAATTAAAAAATGGATGACTTAGCATCACATGTGATAGCAGATTATAATGCCATAAAAAGAAGAAAAACAATGAAAAACAGCAATTATGAACAAACATCAGAAGCACTGCTTTTATGGTTTTAACAGATGAGATAGAAAGCAAGTCCACTATCTGGTTCGCTGTCAGAAGCTAAAGTTAGGACTTTTTACATTGCAAAGCAGTGAAGAGGAATTCAGTGCCAGCATAGGTTGGCTTGATTGTTGGAAAAAAGTGGTATGGCAAGCAACAATTAAAAAAATGCAGAGGAGATTTGTCAGCTAACTCAAGTGCCGAGATTTCCTTTATTAACAAATCTGACAACATCATGCAGGGAAACAAAATGGGCTAAGAGAAAATTTACAGCTGTTGACATGTTATCACTAGCATCAAAACAAGAAAAATCAGTTCTTAACTACAAATAAAATAAAGAAAGATAATGTTCACGGCACATGTGAAAAAATCTGGTGATAACAAGCCTAAGCTTTTACTGATAGGGAAGGGAAAAAATACCAACGGCATTTAATAATGTGAACGTTGAAAATCTTCCTGTAAAATATACAAAACAAAAAAGCAGGAGGCAGGAAAAAGTGGTCAGAGAGGTCAGTGATTTTGAAGGTATTGCTCAGCTGCACTACTGGACCTACTGGGTGTACAGTTGGACAGCACCAGAAGTGCTGGCCCAACAAAAGATGCACATCTTTACATCAATTTTAAATATTTTCACACTGAATATGCAATTACACATTGTATACAAGTTGCAATGATCTAGACAGATGAATGTATTATTTACACATAATTCCACTCAGAATAAATCACAATATTATGCTGCAACATGCAACTCATTACTGTCTGCTGTTATGACTAATTACCACCATTAGCAGTGGTATAATGATACTTAAAGCATATTGGCCAGCATCATACTATATAATTTTTTCTGTCTGTATTGTGTGTAAAGTGGGTATCAGTTTACAAATCCTTTTCCTAACTTTTATTAATATTGTACTTCATGGTTATGCAAATTTTGGAAGATTATAAGATTTGCTAACATCTTAGAATGCTTTTAGTGTAGTTATTCCTGTTTTCAAATGCATTTGTTTCGATGAACTTATCTGCTTCATTTAAAATACTTTACAGTGTTTCAGTGGTGTTCTAAGTAAATACTATAAGTGTAGTCATGCTTTTATATGTATTCATTATAGTTTTAAGTTAATGTTAATGGCAACTGTGGCATTGTTGTCGACAACAACATATGTTGGCTTCCTTAATTTTTTATATGCAAAATACCTACTGATTTCAAAAAATAGTATACAAAGTAACTAAGGACTCTTAATATTATAGTTTCCTAACTGCACTTTTAATTACACATATTAAGTATTTTATGCTTTTTGTCAAGGTCTTGGTAGTATTACGAAAAATTCATATAATTACATAAATATCATATTTCTAATCAAGCTAAAGTGTACCAGTTATTGGACACACATTTGAAAGTACCAATAGTTATAATTTTTAGTAGCAGCTATATTAAGTACTTAAAATACTGAATTTTGCATCTTTTGATTATTAAATATTTTGTGAATTTCCAAATACACTGTCATATTCTCAAGGCAAGTATCTTGTCAGAACAGTTCTTTTCCTTTTTAACATGTTTGACAACAGTAACATTCCCAAAATCTTATGATTAACGTTCTCAGGTACAATTTGAATCCTTGCTTTGCGGTGTAGCTCTTTTGTGGGCTGAGACTTAAAAATAAATGCTCTAGGTCTCCCTTTTCCCTGCATATGCACTTATCTGTTTCTCAGATTTCATGCAAACTGGTATGTGGGGAACAGGCCATGACCGGATAAAAAGATATTAATAAAGAAGTTTTAAGAGACTGGATAATAAATGGGATTTTTGAAGAAGTTAAAAAGCCTTCTTACCTACTTCTGCATTTTCCCATTCAAGCTGCTACTTTTTTAATGTAATTTTTTCTCAATATACATTTTGCAGTCGATTTGAGGAATGCAACATTGAATGATGGTAGTGAAGGTTCCTGAGCTGCATCCTTTGCAAGAGCATCTGCCTTTTGTTTTGAGCCTGTCCCTCATGCACTTTTGCCCAATTTATTTTTATATTCGTCCTGTTATACTGTGATATTACATCATACATTTCTTGTACTATCAGTGATTTGCTTTTTATATCATCAATAGCTTTTACTGCCACTTGACTGTCACTGTAGATGTTAATGCTTGTTAAATATCTTTGACACAACTACCGTAGAACAGCATGTTTTATGGCTCAGCTTGAAAAATGTTGTTGTTGTTCCTCAGGTATCCTTTCTATTCTGTTGTTTCTTTTTCTGAAAGGAGTGCTATGAGTCCACATCCTACTCCATCATTTAAAACAATAAAGCACTTGGATGGATTCAATAACATTTAAGTCATGGTTCCATATAGTTTATACCAAGTGTTAAGCTATTTTCTGATGAAAATAATTTGCCTCATAAGGCAGTTGGTATTTTGGACAATACTTGATGATGAACATCAGTTAGGAGCTATTTTTTTATCACCTAATATTACATTCCTAATTCTCCTTTTAGTCCATAGTGATTTAGAAAATCTGGAACGAAACTACCTACACAGAATCTTGAAACAAGTGTTAGAAGGTCTTGAAAATTACAAAACAAATGTTAAAAGCCTAAAACAGGTTAATCTGAAAGATGTCACTTACTGCTACCTGCAGAAATTAAACCAAGTAAAATTATCTTTTCTTAGTTAAAAATGCTAATTTGTGTCAGTAATGAATGCAGTAAATATTCTGAATCAAAATATCACCAGTTGCATTGCAATGAATTAACATAGTGTGTGTCAGAATCGTGGGAAATCGCGGAATGAAGTGAAGCAATCTACTATTCTGAAAAGCTGGAAAAATATTTCACTGAAAGATGAAGACTCAAGAATGACATAAACTTGAAAAGCAGATGATGGAGAATTTGTGGTTATCTTAAACTAGTTACAAGTTACAAAGACAGTAACAATTGAAGATGTAAATTTCTGGATGCAAGATGATGAACAGTTAAAACTGTCAATAAAGCCATTGTAAATTTAATCCCACACATTGAAAGTTCTAGTGATGACAGTGCATGAATTCTTCAAACCAAGATGGGTTACACAGATGGCCTGCACATGATTGAAAAGACACTGATCTATGTTGAACAGCAAGATGACATGTCACCAACCAACATTAAGATGTTGCGATGTCAATACAATATGACAGGAACCAAATGAAACAGCACAATGGAACAGGACGTTGTTCCATTGTGCTGTATTACAAGTATTTGCTTTTAAGTTTGTAGCACATACCATATTTAGTACCATGTTTATATTTGTACATTTGAATGTAAATATGTTTTATATTGCTATGTACCTGCACATATGTAAATTCCCAATAGGATGTACAATAAGCTCACAAGTATTAAATTTCCCTTTATATCAAACCATGTTATCTGAGTTAATCCTGGTCCATATTAGCTCAGAAATCGGGGTTCTACAATTTTATAATACTGAAAGACATATCAAATTTAAAAAGACGAAATTTACCTTTATTTTAACATTAATTTCAATAAAAATGAGGCTTGCAGCATTCAAAAGATAACATAGATTTTTCCCCTTTGTCAAGGATAAAAATTCTTTATTTGAATTTTAATTCTGACAGTGAAAATGAATTTATTCATACATATACACTTTACTATCTTGTAGGAAGAATTTTTCATCTTTTAATTTTTTTTATGGTCATGAAGAAGCTTACATTACATTCAAGGCACGCACCATAAAGTTCATAAACGATCTCAACTCATCTGAATGTTTTCAGCCTACAGGAGGCAAATGAATTCTACATGCTAAGAAGAATTTTTGTACTACTGCACACAGATCAGCTGACCTCATTCCTGGAATTAATCCAGAGTTTTGAGGGATTAAAACAAGAACTAACCTGCAGAAACTAATTGAATTAAGCAAATACAGAAACCATTACAAGCACTATAATTACAAATTAATTCACAATTAAGGAGAAAACTGATTTATAGCAAAGATTTTCACATTTCCACCAGTAAATCTGTTACTGAAACAGTGGCTCAAGGTGAAAATTTGAACTTTTATTAACTAAACACCTGGATTCTAAAGAATGCTTTTAACAGCATACATCATAGATTCAAATTTTGAGAGGGTTAAAGATAACTGACATTAGGTTCTTTAGTTCAGATGAAGAAGACAAAAGCAATATAATTTTCTTAAAGTATAATAAAATGATTAAATGTTCACCAGCTTTGAGTCAATTAAAATTTACATGTGCTGCAGTTCTGAATGGAGGAGAATCTACTAAGAAATTTAGTATCTAACTACACTTCTTACAAATATACATTACACTTCTTCTCTACACTTCTTACAAAATAATTCTCTAATTCTTGCAATGCTATCACAAATAAGTGCCATTTATAAAGCAACTGCTAGGAAAGTACCATTTTAGGTTACAGTTGCTGTGGGTTACTGATAATGAATTACAAGGCAGAAACTATGAAAGATTTTGGTTATTCTAAACAGTTAAAATGACTTTTAACCAGACGGTCAAAACAATTCAGTTATGAAGAACTCCTTTCCCTTATATGAAGTGTTAATAAAATTTATGTCAATGCTTTTATTAGTACCATTATATTTTTCTAAAAGTACATATCACAGAAATGAAAAAAAATATTATTATGACAAAACATTTAATAAATAACAATTATACAATTATTTAATAAACAACAACAACAGAAATAAAAAATATTAATTGCAAGAGATAAAAGCCATACTTTATGAGCCAGTGATCTGGTGGTGTATAGGAATGCCTGCAATCTCTCTTGTACAGCAACATTAACAAGGTATGAGCTGAAGTTAACAGAGCATTACTTTTAACAGCTTTTGAATCTAAATTGAAACAGATTAATAAATAAAATGGAAATCCAATATATAATGTACATGAAAGAAATTCTCGTGTAATGCAATATTGTATTCAGCACTGAATGTTATTGTTCACCAGTAAAAGAACGACATACAATGACAAATCACAAAAGTGATAAGAAATGCTTAAAAACATGACTTTTATTACCAGATGCTACAAAAAAATTATTAATAAATGGCTTGAGCCATTAAAATTATTACTGGCTATTAACAATAACTTGGATTAAAAAATTATCTAGTTGCTTTTTGGAATACAATTTTTACATATCTTTTAGTTTCTAATGTACCTCTAAGATCTCAGTTAATTGAGATTTTTGTTTCCAATATGTAATAGAAAAAATTCCTAATAAACCCATACAAAGATAAGTTTCAATGCACTTTCAGTTAAAGAAATATTATTTATTATTTATTTAAATTTTCTATTTGTTTCTGATAGTAACTTTGAAAGACTATCAGTTACTGATGGAAAGAGAATAAAAAAGCACTTTTTAGAAAAATATATGTTCCTTAATTTTTGGTTGGAAGTTGAATACTGCTGAAAATGGTGTAGCAATTGCATAAGCTATACAATAAAATTAAAAAGAATAAAATATTTAAATTGTTAGTCATAAAATAAAACCTACATTCTAATAAAGAAAAAAAAAAAAAAAGCAAAACATGCTTTCCAGTAAAATGTAACAAAAATACATAGTTTCATATTTCAATAAAAAGGATATATTACTTTTATATTGTCTTGTTTCTGCATACATAAATTTAATTCAGAAAAATGTAAAAGCACTTTAATCATAACTTCCAAGTGCATTCAAACCATACAAGTAATTCTTAAAATAGATGGAGCATATGATTTTCTTTTGCAGGGAAGGTAGCAATATTTTGAGGTCATATAAACTCCTTGAAATTTGCAAGTACAAAACATATTATACTTTCATGTGCCTCCATTCCACTACAGAAACAGTAACTCATGTCCTCTATAATCAGTGGCCCAAACCCAAATTGCATACAAGCCGAATGAATGATTTGAAAGCAGTTGACAGGCCACACTATTTTGCTTTAAATAAAATGAGAATGAATTGATATATATATATATGTGTGTGTGTGTATGTGTGTGTGTGTGTTTGTGTATGGACATCATCCCTTTACAAGCCTGATGTGATGTAAGCATGTAAGTTTATAATATGCTTGGAAATTATATTTTTAAATTTTGTTTTGAATATGATTAATTGAAAATTTATTTCAATAATACTTAATTGCTTTTTATACAATGTTTTCCAGTATATTTACATATTATTTCTCAAACTTATAATATTTCTTTCTCCCCCAGGCTAAATATGAGATTATTTCTTTCGGTTATATTTTTTAAAATTTTCTTTAGGTGACTAATCCCTAAAAATATTTATCAAAACATAATAAACAATAATAATAATAACTTAAAGGAAAAATTAAAAAAAAACTACAATTTAACTTTACAAGGTTTAATTACAAGCATACATATTAATGTATATCTGTATTATTATGTACGTTTGTTAATTCAATGATAAGTTTACTCTTTCCATGAATTCTTTAGTGAGAATATTTACACATCTAGCTAAGTCACCAAGAAATACTAAATCTTTTATTCATTATCACTGTATAGCTGACCAGTGGTTTAATTTATTTCTTTATTTAATTCACTTTGAGTTCCTTCAAGCAATGCACAATACTTAACACATTACCGACCGTCCGTCGATTAATCGACGTTTGCTCCCTAGCGCTTACCGACCGGTCGCCGATTAATCGACTTTTGATTTTTCTGTTAGATTTGGTTAGGTTAGATTGACAAGTAGCAAGCAGCAAGCATTTCACATTCTTTATTCAGATAATAGATTCAGATTAATCGACGACCGGTCGGTAAGCGCTAAGGAGCAAAAGTCGATTAATCGACGGTCGGTCGGTAATGTGTTAAGTGATTTAGCGCTCATCCACAGATAGTTTAGTTTGTTGCTTTAATTATTGTTTCAATAATCTTATCCATCTTCACACTTCTGGCACCACATTTATAACAAATATATAAGTAAGATGCATTGGTGGGTTGTATAACATGGCTTTGGGGGTCATAAGCGACTCATGGGCAGCCAGTCTGAGAAACTGCTCTACCAAATTGAAAAACGTTATTAAGGGGGCAAAACTGTAGATTTCTTTGCTGTTTGGAATCTCATCAATAAAACACCAACTTCAATCACTTAAAAAAATTTCTTATAAATGCTAAATTAATAAAAAACCAAAAATTTAAACAATTAAAACAATTAAAATCGTTGTTGATTCCACTGAAAGATCTCACTTTTTCAAGGTGAATTGGAATCCTTCTATATAATAACCAACAATTAAAAAGGATCGTGTTTTGTCTTTTTCACATTTCTGAATACAATCCCTATCCCAATTTTATATTTGCTAATCAATTTTATAAAATATCTGATCATAGGTCTTATATTATTTCAAATACGCTTTTCAGATTCAAAACTGGAATAGAAATTTTGCTCAGAAATGAGAAAAAGATGAAATGCGATCTTTTTGAATTGTTGCTGACTGTACAGAAAAATTCCAATTTCCCTTGAAGCGTCAGGAACTTTCTGTAGAATCGACAATAATTTTAATTGTTTTAATTGTTTAAATTATTTTTTTATTAATTCAGCATTCATAAATTACAAATTCTAGTTTTGATTTCCATGATAGTACACCTTTACTACCTAAACACCCAGCTAAACATGAAGGAAAACCTTCATGTTTCCTAGGAGATAATCAAATAATTCATATATTATCTCTCTCTATATACATGTATTTCTCATCTTATTGCATAAGATATGAAATTTCTCTTTATTTTGCATGAAATCTAACTGCAAATGTTAAATCTCCAACCCCACCCAAAGCCAAACTGGGAATATTACAATACATTTCGTTTTCTTCTTCTTTTTTTTTTTCTACATTATACCTTGCACATTGTATTATATCTATGTGTTATTGCACATATTTTCATTTATTTTTACTTACAATTTTTAACTTTTACTGCTATCTTTAGTTATGGCTACACAATTTTTAAAATTTCTTTAGAGATAAATATTTTCTTGCATATTTTTCCATCTTACATATTTTCTTATCTATCATTATGTGGCACTTTCTCTTATTAAATACAAATAAATTTTTCAATACGCTTTTGAGAGAAAGAAGAACGAATTTAAGATGTTGAACAACCTGTTCACTTCATTTCTATTTAACCAATCCTAAGAAATTTAAACCATCAAATTCCATCTGATTAAAAAAGTATTGTAATTAAATTATATTAAATACTAAAATTATAAATTCAAAAGCTTTACATAAATGAAATAGAAAAATTGAGAACCAATAAGAACAATTTCTAGAACTAAAGAAAAAATGCAAAAATGAAGCAGTCAAGGCCAAATGACCAAATCATTAGAACAGCCAGATTGTATCATTTTTGCTCTCGTAAGGGGGATGGACAAAAAACAAGTTTATTCACAAATATCTAATTGTAATTAAATTGTATCAAATTTAGCATTTAATACAATTTAATTACAATGTAACTTTGCTTCTAAAGCACACTCATTCTTTTGATTTGGTCAGTATTTATAGTTTAAAGATTTTTCTTAATTCCTTTGACTATATATAAATAACAAAAGAAGCGTACAAACAGAATTTTCGAAACTGAAATCTAGGTCAATTGCTGCTATGAGTGTTATACAATATTTAATTAAAGTAAATTACAACTACACAGTTTTAAAGTTTTTAAATGAAAAACATACAGAGTAAAATAATTAAAGTACTGATTCTCAAAAAGCAAGTTTCATTCTCCCAAATTTATTAGATCCATTTCAATAATCACAATTACAATTAAATTCTAAAATAAAGTAAATAAATAAATATATATGTAATGAAGCCGATTTAGATGTAAGTATATAGAAACACTGATAGCTTAGATGTAGAAGTGTTGCGTTTAGTAGATGATGATCATAATGAACAGTAACTTGTCAGCTGAGACAGATTAAGTATTCATTTTTATTTTGGTAAACATTTTGCAGCCACACACAAATTGGCACATTACTCATGCCTTTTCAAGAACATTTACATTTTGGATAGCTTTGCAGTAAAATGAGAAGCAGCAGTCTATCTAGGCCAAAGTGCAGAAAGCAAGTATCTTGCATTCAGGAAAAAATCTGAGTTCAGAATGAGTTAGTTTTTAATGCATTTTATTGGATAATTAATAATGCTGTAAAATTATCATCGGCTATTAAGAGTTTAGTTTCATTTATGTCACCAGTATTATTTAAGAATCATATAATATGGATTAGTCTTGAAATGCCAGAATACAGGAAAAAGTATTACTATTTTTAGAATACAGAAGAGGGGCTACTGTTAATTTAAATTATAATTTATAATTACATATTTTTTATCTTTGTTACACACACATATATATGTGTATATATATGCTTCTGATCTATGATTCATAAATGATAAATCTATAATTTCATTCATAATCTTAATTAATTATAATTTAATAATGTACTTTTTAATGTACTTTTTGAGTATCAGATGTTGTATTAAGTGACAATATCTCGCTGACTACCACCTGATGAATTCAGAGAGCTGTTGTTAATGAAACAACATCAAATAACAATTTATCACTAATTGCTACACCTCTTATAACAGGAAAATATTATCACTCTCAGAAAAATTGGAAATAAGATTTACTTAAGATAAGAAATAAGATTAAGATTAATTGATAATTCTCAAAGTGAAATTTTATACATTTTCTTCTCCTGAAAAATAAATTGCAGAAATATAACTTCAGTTTGTTAACAATAGTTTAGAAAATATTAGATATAACATTAGTAAAACTGACTTGGAAAATCGGGAGTCTATTGAGAGTGGCTGTTATTCACAAATTCTAAATTTCAGTCAGCTACAACAAGAAAGGCTTTTAATTTTGAATATATTGCAGTTAACACAATATTTATGAACTAGAAAACATCGCTTGTCTCTGTTAAGTTTGATACCATAATTTTAGTATAAGGAGTAGTGGAATTTTAAAGCTTTAATGTAAATCTTACTAACTATTATATGTTGCAATCTTATTCATAATAAGAAAATCATACCAGCTTTTTAAAAATGAATATTAAAAACTTATGAAACATATAAATAATTGGAAAATCACTACCAGTCAAGTAGGAATAAATCAGGATAATACACACCAATCAGATTGTTCCAGATAAGTTTGAAGACCAGTTGATTCAAGAAAGATGATATGGATACTAAATCTTCAAGGCAAAAAGGTTTCTGTTGTTCATACAGTTCAACATCATCTAAGATCCTAATAAATATAAAATCACCTATAATCATAACCCAGACATTTAAGTATACAAAATAAATAACATTCACTTGAGATTTTACAAGTGATACACAAGTCTAATTTCACAGGTAATAAATAACATACTCCAAGTATTTCGTTTTTGTATTCATATTTTCGATGAATTATGACTATATTTCTTTTGACAATTACACAAGCAAAAAACCAATTATTAAAAAATGAAACTCAATTTTGCATAATATACACATTTCTTCCAGTATTATTACTTGGAATTTCTTATTTATGAATGGTGGTATTTCTAACCCTACAGAAAAATACAAAGAATTACAGTGCTTAACATCAGTAAAGTATTATATGGAGGGAGGAAAAAAAAGCTAAATTATAATACTTTTAACTTAAATTATTTCCCATGTAATAAAAAGATAATATAATTCACTGTCCCCCAGAGCAGGGGCAAGGCTAAGGCAACTAAGGCATTGCCTCAGGGAAATCACTAGAACAGGGCAACAAATTAGTGATGTGAATTCGAAAATTACATTAATAACATTAACGTAATTTTAAATTACATAATTACAGAGGCATATTAATGTTTTTAAACTTGTCCATTTTTATTAATAGGGGAAATAAGCTTCAGCAAACTTATATTAATAAAAGAATATGCAAAACCTTGCCCAGACTTAAAAAAAAATTTTAAACAAGGCAAATTATTAACAAATTATCTTTTTCTATAGAACATGAATTAAGTAAAAACATTATTCTTCCCTAAAGCAAGAAAAATTAATTTCTAAAAAAAACTTGAAAATTAATACAACGCATTTAATAGTACTTCAGCGTTATTCCCTATTTATCAAAAAAGGACTTTTTTAACATTTTCATTTCAAAATTATAAATAATAGCTGATTGGCTGTATTTTTTTTTAAAAATGAGAATATATATATATATATAGTATATATGTGCATATGCATGTGCATATATCTCTATATAGCCACTTTGACAGTAGAGTGGTTAACAATGGCGGCTGCCATACTGATGGGCCCAGGTTCAAATTCCAGACGAAGTGTGGATGCTCGTAAGCATACATTGTCTGTCTCTTTTATGATGGCGCTTAAAATGCTGGAGGGACAAAAGTCCTTTTGAGTGGTTTAGTGGTAGAAAAAGAAGAGTGAGATATACTTGGACCATTCCCCAGGGTGTTCTCCATCAAGACTGGGAGTGATGAAGCTGGACAGTTAGTGCAGCGAGACTATACTTATACAACCAATGCCGAAATTCTATTGTCTGCCTACTTGAACCTGTAGCTTTATATGTATGCCGGTTATAAAGAGGTGATACCCTTAATGTGCGACGTATTTGTGTGTGTTATGTGCAAGTTTAATTATAATTTTAAAACTTAATTTGCCATGAATATGTTTTAATTGAAAATTTATTTTAATAATATTCAATTGTATTTTCTCTATAATAACTAGGTTACTATAACTACTATGTTACAATGTTTTTCTCTATAATTACTTTTTAATTCTGATACTTACAAATTTTCCACCTCTTCTTGGCTAAAATTATGCGATTCTTTTGATTTTTTTATTATTCCTTCTAGCAGCTCTTTATAGAGAATATTTAAATGTTCGGTCATGTCACCAAGAAATGCTAAATCTGTTATCCATGTATCATTACATAGTTTATCAATGGTTAAATTTACCTTTTTTATTTATATTTGTACCATGAAAATTTTGATTCCATTTATTAAATCAAAAAGCTCTTTTAACATAGCTAATCAACAAAACTGCCTCATCTCATTACACTAAATAATTTCTCTGTACTCACTTTCAATTTCTTCAAGCAATGCTACAAATTCGATCATCCACAGCTTGTTTGTGGGTAAAGTTTACTGTTTTAGTTATTGTTTCAATAACCCTTATGAATCTGCAAACTTTTGGCATTATATTTACAATGATGATTACAATGAATACATAATTATGGTGTATTTGCAGGCCACATTAAATTGCTTCAGGGACTGCATGCAGCCCACAAGAAACCAGTTTGAGACTACTGACTTACAACACAGATAACACTGCAATGATCGGAATCTTTTACTAGCAATGCGTGAAAAAAAATAGAACATAGAAAGGAACTAAATTTGTTAAAGAAATTCTTGCATTTAATGGTTCAAAACTGCCAATAATAAGTAACATGTCACACATTGTTTACAGCACACATTTTATAATGGCAATAATGCAGCTACAGTGTCAGTCAAGCAAATGGACCACATGAATATCAAGTTCATTTCAGAATGATAGACATTAGAATGCCAGGTTCATTTCAGAAATTTCATGATGGAAAGGGTGGATATATATGTCACTCTTTGGACATCCATCAGCATTCTCTGAAGATGTTCAGATGAAATCATAAAAAATGACTTCCAACTATTTTTTATGACTTGATTCAGAACATCTTCATTTAGCTATCCAAAAACCTCCATTGCTAACACACAGAATAACAACTGAGAGATTAATAGCTGCACCTAGGTTCATCACAAAATTTGATAACTGGGCTCCACACCAACTTTCTGTAAACATAATGAGGATATGGTTGGTAACTATGCTTCTTTGTTTTCTATTACAGAGGTGAATCATTTCTGGAATGAACTGTAATAAGAGATTAGAAATGAGCATCGTATGGTAATGTCGAGCACTGAAGAAATCAATCAATAAACCTATTTGTGTACTATTTTTTAGTTTCCTTTATTCTGACTGAATTTAATGGTTATCACTTTAAGAAAAGATTCAAAGCATTTAATGCCTTTAGCAATTTTGTGGAAAAGTACCATATTACTTTAGAAATTTTTATGAAATTTCTCCCACTGCAAGCACATTTCACAAGTGCATATTTTAAACTGAACTTATGACAAAAAATTGTCTATTGACAATTTATGCATTAAAGCTGCTGGAATTTGAAATACAACATAAAGAATGCATATGAAAATGGTGCTGCTGCTTGCTAAAATTGAATTATTATTACACGCATGGCCGCCTGAAGAATGACAGTGTGCATGGTTACCAGAGTTTGGAGACTTCTACTAAGGCAGTTAGTTGCACAAATATGTAAATACCAAAAAATGAATATCTTAGCAAAGAACTTTTTAAGAGAGACTGCCTCAACATTCGAAACTGCATAAGAGAAACCAATCAGCTGTTCATAACTAGAAAAGAGCTTGAGGTAAACTACTAGAAATTTGTGGCTTTAGCCCCTTAGCCAAGCGACTAAGAGAATATATGGGTCGCCAGGTGACTGGTGGGAAAAGTTGAAGAGAATACATGGGTTGGCTGGCGACTGGTAAGAAATATCAAAGGAACTATATAATATTTTAATATAAAAAAGGCTGAATTTTAGAAACAATTGAGAAGGGTCAGTTTTTTCCTCTTTAATATACCTTCCAGGCAGTAATACTAATATTTGCTGTGGTAATACTAATATTTAAAAGTTAAATATTAGTATTACCACAGCAAAGTTACAGGAAATTCTATAATTCTTTTTACATATTTAAGTTCATTTAGCACAGGCAAGGGATGTTAAAAAATTTAATGGAACTCTATGATCTATTTTATTACAGTTAAGTAAGTAAGTGTATACATTAGTCATACAGATATATAATCTACTGTAAATGCAATCTTAGTATTTAATATAAGTCACATTTCAAATAAATAAACTAAATAAAAATTAACTAAGTGCATAACTACATAAAAATTTCATTACGTTATTAAATGAGTAGCACAATCACAAAACAGAACCAAAATTTGGAATTCAGGACTGCATGTTTTTGTAGTTATTGCTAAGTGATCTAAGAATGCTTTTAAGCCATTTCCAGGACCAAGACTACTGATGAACTTCCAGAGATTCGGCAACACCATATCCTGATAGCAAAGACCTGTATAAAAGTACAAATTAATGAACATAAAACTATGCTAAAATATGAAATAATGACTACAAAACCATGCTTTTTTATTTAAATTGTAGTTTTGACTTCCACAGTATAACAACAGTTGATAATTAAATTTAAAAATAAATCACATGCAATGCTAGAAAATTTGATTTCAAAATAGTGAAATCCATTATCATTATCAAATTTTCTATTTTATAAAAATAACTATACTGCTACAAATGAGTGAAATGTATCTGAACGCATTTGTCTCAGTTTTTGAATTCATAACTATAATAATAAAATTAAAAAAAATATGTTAATTATAATTAAATGGACTACAGAACATAACATTT
Source organism: Stegodyphus mimosarum (assembly GCA_000611955.2). Lineage (NCBI taxonomy): Eukaryota > Metazoa > Arthropoda > Arachnida > Araneae > Eresidae > Stegodyphus > Stegodyphus mimosarum. The sequence goes on along the minus strand of KK115931.1, from coordinate 142,218 downwards.
CCAAATTTCTGGAATAAACCAGAAATCCACACAGTTTGGGATCAGTCGCATGGATTTTAGAAAAACTGCCAAGGGCATACTAGAAAAAACATAAGAAATCACATAAAAGTAGGGTTGACAACCATCCTTTTTTGGAAAGGCTAGTCCTTTAATCAGCTTTCCTCTCCCAGTCTTTTTTTGAGTTCAGAAAAAATGTCATATGTCCCCTATTCAGAAATAAAAAATTCTTCCAAGTTCTCATTTCCTAAGCAGACCAAATGATAATTCTAAAGTGGAGGTTCCCAACTGGAACAGCACTACATCTAGTGGGTGCTGGAGCCTTTGAGTGTGGTTGCGGGTTCAAAGGCAAAAGTGTGTTGGGGGGTGCGTTAAGACAGTCATGACATCACATGACTAAATAGAGACTAAATAGAGCAAATAGAGACATCACAGACTAAATAGAGAGAGATGGCATCTCTCTCTATTTAGGAAATTAATGTAATAAAAAAGCTATTTTACAGATACATTCTTGAATCACACAACTGTGTGCAATATGCTCTTCTTACTTAATTTTATTATTTTACTCAAGTGGTAGAGTTTATATGTGATAAGTTGGTGAATGACCTTGGATCTTTCATTTTTTAAAAAGGAAGTATCCCATTAGGAATCCCATCAGTGGAAAACATGCTTAGCAACCATACTTTCTGCCAGACAATTTGTCTCAAAAGTACTGAGGTGCATTAAAAAAATTGTTTTTTTAAATCTTTGCTGCATATATTTTGCTTAAATATTGGGTTATGACATACACTAAACATGGTGATGGGACAGAAAATATCCTTCACATATCAAGTCTTTTTAAATAACACACTGAAAAACATAAACTCAATGGATGCATGTGTTATAGCATAAATTTTTAAATTGTTAAGTCAAGTGTGAATAGCTTCAATGCAGATGCTGCTGCTTTGAAAAAAATTGCAGATTATTTTTTCCACAGACAAAAATTGAAGGAAATCTTGCAAAAAGCAGATTCAATTTCAGGATCCTAATTTCAAGTATTAAAACCTTATAAAAGCAAAATAAGAAGCTTGTCAAAGTAATAAACTACACTGATAAATTAAGCAACATTTTAATAAAGGCCAAACATAAGTTTCAAATGCTGCACTCGCTAAATTTGAAATTATTTTGAGTAAAATTCAAACTATGCATAAATATCCCCCATCCTGATAGGAGAAGCAGACTTTTGATACTGAAGAAGAGTTAACAATACATCATACAGATTTTTTCAAGTATGCTACAATAACTGCAGTAGATGTTGAGAGAATCTTTGCATGATATAAAAACTTATATACTGACAACCGAAGATCTTTCACTTTTAAAAACATCAAGAAGAACTTTACAATTCAATGCCATTAAAACATTTGTGCAGTAAGTTGAAAATTTGGAAGAAAAAATAAAATTGAAATGACAGGTACATGTAATTGTTTAGGCTTTAATCCACATCTACAAAGTTTGTTAGTTGTGCTACATTTTATATTACTATTTATTTTTGGATATTTTTTTATATTTTAAGGCCTTTTTTTCTACTTTAAGTGCCTTTTCTGGTCATTTTTTAGGTTATCAAAATCCATTGCTTCATGTTATTGTTATCATACAGATGCATACAGTCTGTGTAACAGAAACTTCAACTAACTGGACCAACAAGCCTTTTTCTTACCTTTAATGGTTCAACAGACATATTTTTCAACAAATTAGAGAGATCTTTTAGCTTGTTTCTTAGTTAATAGTGAGGTCTGGTAGTAAATTTGAGTAGCACAGTCCTATACATATTATTATATATCATACAGTCATACAGAAGACAGGAATTATAATCTTACAGTTATGCTGCAAATTTTATGCCTCACACAGGACTAATACTACATGCCATATCAATGTCTGGTCAATCTATTATGAGATTTTATGCTGCTTTTTGCAGTTCATTTATTACATATAATTTGACTGCTGCTGCATTGCCTTCATCTACTGTAGCTAACAAGCTACATAACATATGTAACTGAGTTACCTACCATTCTTCTAAAAGGGTGATAAATTTTTATGATAACCTGAAGTAAAAGATTCACTGCTAAAAGTTAGATTCTACAGACTGCATGAAATGAGACTATTTACCTATCATTTTACAATTCTAATAAAGGATACATACCAACACCACTGGGGTTGTAATTTAAATGATCATTTTTTAGATATTTAAAAAAAAAATCTAACAGATTCCGCACTGAACAAATTCAATAATTTTTCAATATGTCAAATAAGATAACTGAAAAATAATATTATTACCAGTAAGTATATCTAGCTTCATCTGGGTTAATGTAGCAAGAGCTGTCTCATATAAATTGCATGTCAGTGCTACTAGTGTTGTTTCTGGACTTCCCAATCTCCTATAACGCACAGTAGTTAAACGACTAGAAGATGCTTTTTCTAATGCCTTTTTAAATATACCTAAAATAAGAAATTTTTAAAATAGTAGCAAAAAGAAACACATACATCAGTCCTTTTAAATTACACACGCAAACATACACCAAATGAATGCATTACTCAAACAATTTCCATATTTTTCCAATGCACACAATTTCAAAGCACCTACACTTTTTTATGCTATAAAATGCATACTACTATTTGCATCATGAATACATGTATCAGTTCTGTTTACCAGGTCATAATTTCCTGCATACATATAAGCAACAGCAACAGATTTAAAAAAATTAAGAACTAGTTTGGTGCCTAAATAAGCAATAAAACTGGTTACTCAAGGAGCCCAAAATTGCCTAAATAAATGTTACACTCCAGTTTTAATAATATTTGATAATATTTGGTGGCAACAACATAAAACTATTTTTACAATAGTTTCTGCTGAATTGAAGTGAAATAGCTGAATCCCATCATTCATATGTATTCTTACTGGTGATTATAAAATAAATGAAAACAAAATCCGAAAACAAAATCTTTTCAGCATTTATATTATGCTCAAAGGGGTGTTTTTTTCATTTACACATACATACATGCTTCAAAAGCATTTGGGCTGATACCCCTTTGAGCTAAAGTATTTAAAAACAGCATATCTATAGAATTTCTGATAAACAGTCTCACGAGTCTGAGTCTGGAGATAAAAATATTTTTTTCCCATACAGCATTGTTACTGTTCGCTTTGAAATCTTTGAATTTGTTAATAAAAAATTCATTAAAATTTTACAAAATATGAAACAGAAAATAAAACAAATTCAAGCTTTCAGGCGCCCATATTCAGGTGGAGGACTACATTATTCAAAATTGAATGGCTTTGGGTACCATTGTTTTTTCACAATGTGAGAAACATGCATACATTCATGGAGATTCTTAATTATTTAATTTCTTTAAATATAATACATGGTCATAATATTTGGTGGCAACAATCTGAAAAGTGAAATGGACATTTATAGTGAACCGATGCAAAATGCCGTTTCAAGACTTAGTCCTTCTGGGTTAATGCCCCTTTGGGCTAATAAATAAAATTTCAAATTAATTTTAATTACAATTAACTAATGAAAATATCTCTCACCAATTATAAATATGGATATACCTCATGATTTAATGGCCGCATCCTCCATGAACACAACATATATTATTTTATTTTTCACAGATTATTCAGAAATCATTACAGTGCTATAGTTCCTACACTTTTTAAAACATTTATACATGGCTACAATAATATTAAAAAAAAGATGTTTGATGATAATGCCTTATCTTTCACGTTTCTGCATGACGTTAACTACATTCAGATTATTGCATAATCTAATAAAATTAAATCTGGCATGAAATATTTTGAGATATAGAAGTCAGGTAAAACAAATATATTAACTAGTCCTGATCAAGTCCCTTTTACCCTTGAATTAAATAAATATGCCCTTTATTTAAGCTTTATAATAATAAAATAATTTTCTACTTTACTTTTTAAATGCATATTTTTCAGAAGAAACAGACAAATACATTCTACAACAAGAGAAATACAAATACTATAACTGAAATATAAGTGATAACTGAAATCAAAGCCAGCATTTTATTTTATCAAATTGCCATAAATTTATGTGTTATATTAATTTTTATATGTGAAAGACACATACAGTTTTTAAGAAGTAAAAAACTCAGAACAGGCAAATTGCCTTAAAGCATAAAGTTTTTATGAATATATCAGACATATAATTTTAAATCAAAAATTTGCATTTCATCTCGCAAAATTTATATCAATCAAATAATTTAATGTCAATATTAATTCAATCTTTATCTGAAGTTCCTTATTTAAATTAGCAGTGCTGGCATTTAATAACACTATACTTAAAATAATATAAATGACATGTAACTTGTTTATATCAAATGATCACAAAAATTGCCATTGTCCAAACTACATACGTTTATACTTAGCCAATTCAAAGTGTGGTAATAGCTTATTTAAACAGAATGTACCAATATATAATACTCATAGAAATAAACATTTAAAGTTTCAAAAAGTGACCTTAGTGAATTTATGGCCAAACCAAGCTTGTCTTGCAAATTAAACTGAATTTCAAAGCTATTAAAAAACTGAAACCTATCAATACACTGCAAAGCTCCGTCTCCACTAAACACAATTATAAAGTAATTCAGCAAGGTTTGTAACATCTAATGGATGTTAAATGTTTTACTGTTTTGAAGTGAAAATAATATATCATTATGTGAGAAATATTTATTTCTAGACAGAATTACAAGCAGCATACATCATGGAGAAACAAAAACATTTTAAAGAAAGTTACAGTTGCCACTCAAATGAAACATAAAAGTTCAAAACATTTCTGCAGAAGATAAGATTTATGGAAAATAATGAAGAAAAAAAGTGTTAATAAATTTTGCATTGAAACATACATCAGTCAAGCCCACTGTCTTGGGAAAGCAAAATCTTTTGTTGTTTTTTATTAAGATTATGAAACAAGGGTTTCATAAGCCACTCAAAAATCATCCTCATATCCGCAGCTGATGCAGAAAATAAAACATTATAATGTTTATAGAAAAATGCATTTGGAATAAGATTTTGCTCAGGAGTAGCACGTTTTCTTTTATTTTTTGATACTTCAAAGATTTAATATTATTTTCAATCTGAGTCATAATCTGGTCCATTAAAATAAAGACCAAAAACATAATAAGACATAATTATCAACTGATGATGCATATGATTTTTTAATTCATGCATACCTTCTGAGTGTGATAAAATAATTTTTTCTGGACTTCTTAAGACCATTTTGCAACAGATGTTTTATACTTGTATCCAAAATAAAATTTAAAGGGTATGATGAAATTTTCAGTATACACGGACCACAAGTTGCTGCATGTAGTCCTCTCAATTTTGTTCAAATAGTAATACAATATTTAAATACTTATTTGTTTTATTTGTTTATGCCATTTATTATTTAAAAAATGTAGAAATAAATGGCAAGGCATGAAATTTTGGAGTTTTAATTTCAACAATAAAAATTATTTATGTAGTATCCCACTGACCTTGAAACTGTTGCCAAGCAGCCTGATTTAGCACCAAATGTGGATAAGCATGATCTCATGACACATTTATAACATCTGCACCTGATGATGTAAATTTGATTGATTCAAGCCACCTTTTGTTTTTGTGAATAAGAATATAAACTAACTGTTATTACTATATTTCTTCTTGCACTTTGAGGAAAATGATTATAATTTGGGACCTGCCTTCTACACAACAAACAGCAAGGAGTGGATTATTTTCAAAGTTACAGGACTACACCATAAAAAAAGTGTGCATTAATGGGCACAATATGATCAGCTGAATATAGCCAACAAAGCAGTAGTAGAATGGAACAATCACCTGCAGGAAGTTTGCATTCACAGATAGCATGCATTCAAAACAAGTCTTTGGGAAAAATAGGAGGGTCTAAATAAGAAAGAAAAACCAACAAACGCTTTATATAAAAGTAGGTCAAATACTAATTGTTTATTAATAAATAGGCATTAATTCCTTCAGAATTCCACAGGAACGATTCTCGCAACTCTGGCGGGATATCCATCATCATTTATGGCTCCATGACAGCCAACTTTCATGGTCGACAGCATAATATGCAAGTAACTAAGAAAAAATTAGTTTTATGAGTTGGCAATAACGGTTACAATTCTTAATTCAAGGTGTTAGCTAATCTGAAGTTTTCAGATTGTATGCTTATAAATTTTTTCTCTTCTGATTTGTAGTGAAATGAATAAATTTTTTCAATGAAATATATCTTTATTGTCCTTTAATATATTATTATGCAGTCCAAGTGCTTTGTTACAAAAAGACACTTAAATTCATGTTAATTCTAACCAGGTTGGAGCTTTTCATTGGCTAAATAAAGTATATAGAAGGCGATTATGTAAGAACAGCTTTTAAATTCATTACATTCTTGACAATCTAGCTTTTTGAGGCACAGAATTGAGAAAAATTCCACACAAGTATGGCTTAGTTAGAATTCAAGAATTCTCTGAATTTTCATTTAATAATGTAAGAAGAATGTGTATTAATAAAACTTCTGTTAAAATAAACAGAAATTTTCTTAATAACTGAATAACTCATTATGGTGTCCTTACAACTCATAAAACAATATGAAAGGAATAATAAAATGTAGTTCAAAGTACTCATAAATAATTGGATTATACACGGCAAATTATAAAGTGAAAAAATTATAACTGAAAAATTATTTTAAAGACATACTTGTTTTAAAAGGAGAATTTTGAACTGGTGAAGTAGCACTTTGGTTTGATGTTGGACTAGATGGCTGAGGAGGGTATGCAACAGAATCCACTAAATGGGAAAACATGGTTTTGATCATAGAACCACTCCATAACAACTGAACTTGCTTTTTTACAAGTGAAAGAGATTCATTGCGCAAGAGAATTATTTAAATTTAATTTAACTTTACTATATTCTTTTGAAACAATATATATATATTTTCTTTAGAAAGTTAAAACTTGAACGATAGCATTATATATATATATATATTGCTGCATTTAAAATAAATAATAAAATTAGGTGTAAATTAATTTAAATTAATCCTGAAATGTCTGACAATAGATTTTAACACTTATATGACACACACACACACACACACACACACACACACACACCGAACAGCCATTACATTATTACCACCTTGTTAATAACATGTAGGACCACCTTCAGCACTCAAAACTGCCAGCACCTGACATGGCATTGATTCCACAAGGTGCTGAAACATAGTTTGAGATATCTGGTACCACGCGCTCACCAACTGGTTCTGTGATTCCTGTATATTGCAAGAGGGTAGTGTGGCAGCAGAAATTTGGCTTCCCAGGTGGGATCACAAATGCTCTGTTGGATTAATGTCAGGTGAATTTGGAGGCCAAGGTGACTTGAAAGTCACTGGAATATTCCTCGAACCATTTCCTGACGATTCAACCCTTATGACATGGTGCATTATCCTGTAGGTAAACAACATTCCCCACTGGAAATACTGTTTTCATGAATGAGTGAACTTGGTTTGCAACAATGTTCATGTAGTACTCAGACATCAGGGATTGTTCTGTGAGGATTATGGATCCTAATGTGCTCCATAAAAACATTGCCATCACCATAATACCCCAGCAACCGGCTTGCCTCCATCCAAATGTGCATCCAGAAGCCAAGGTTTTGTTTGGAAATCAGTGTATTAGACATGCCCGTTGATGTGATGTTGTAGCTGGTGGTGATTTCAGCTGCTGTAGCTCTTCAGTCACGCTCTCGTTTCACCATCCATGCACCACTTTCAATATGTACTCACAACAACTGCACATGAACAGCCCACTAAACATGCCATTTCTAATACTGATGTTCCCAGTCTCCAAGCCATAATAATTTAAACTTTATCAAAGTCTGATAAAGCAGTTGCTTTTCCCATTATGTTGCTAATCGCACTATGTTTGGAAAGACGATGCACAGCTGCTTTATATATTCCAACATCAGACGCGCACACAGTGGTTTTGTTCCTGGACAAGCCCATTGTTATAGATGGAGATTGGTCATAATGTAATGGCTCTTCGATGTAAAACAATGACAGATTACTTTTAGTCATCCACTGAAAAGTCACAAACTCATTGCTGACTTTCGAGAGAAATGTTTATTTGGTTATCTTTAGATCTATTTCAACGATGCACCTAGTTCAGCCTATTTTCTTCTTTTTCCATAATAGACATGCACACTTTTCGAGCCTCATTTTTTAACACTGATTTTCTTTCCATATACAAAGTAATACAATTTTTCTATTAAAAAATGGACAATTCCACAAATTTAATGTTAAAATCCTAGAATGACAAGAAAAAAAAGAGACACATGATGTCTTTAAGTAAGTCACAGTAGTATGCTATATGTGTGCTGAAAGCTAAGTCACACATTTCGATGAAGTCAAGAGAAAAATTCATATTAAATTTTAAAATAAAAAACTATAAAATAATTTGATAATAAAGAATGCATGCATGCTATGAAAACCTTTTATAAAACACTAAAGATTGTATTTATAAACATTTGTAAAACATACATTTTGAATATAAGCTGAAAATATCTTGATTAATTATGCAGCACAGGCAGTATAAGAATACAGTATCATTCAAAAATTATTTTCTAGTGATCAGCTGACTTAGAATACAAACAGAAATTTCCTTTGATGAAACGATCCAGAAATTTCTGCAATGACATTTCTGAATACCATGACAAGCACTTTAAAAATTATGTGACTAAGATGCAGGGGAGGGAGAAAAAATTCTGAAAAATGGAATGAGTGATGAGTGCATTTAAATCAAAGAATAGGCAGTTCAAAGTGATCATGAATGTAGTATCAGTAATGAAATAATAATAAAAAAAATATCAGTCTTCTTAAAAACGTTAGAAAGGACTAGAATGGAATCAATGCCATTAACTAAAGATGATAACTTTTTTTTTCAAATGTGAAAAGCTTCAAGAAAATACAATTCACCAGCCGCAGAAACTCTATGGATAGTTTTTGTAGAATCAAAAATTTAGATTAACTTTCCAACTATGATTGCCTATGAAAAATTTATTTACTTCTCATTTTTGGACATAAGATTTGTGTTTCTTGTTGCAAAATTTTAACACTCTTTTAGATTGGCTAATGTATCTCAAACCACACAAACAAGACATGTTATAAATTCCCCAGGTATAAAAGTCAAAGAAGGAATCTTTAAGAATTGAATAACTAATTTTACTGATAGGTGAGAAAATGACTTGAAAATTGAACTTCTGACAAATTCACATTTTATAATTAATGGAAGGGTGAAATGGAATGATGATAAGATTATTAAAACAATAGAATGAGAAGAACATGATATACACTGCTCGACATTGAAAATGCAACACCAAGAGGGAATGGTCAGAGATTAGTTTAGTTTCAGAAATTAGAAATATAGTTTAGTTATGCAAATTTTAGAGTAGACGCATGTCACTGAGTTATGCGAATGATGTGAAATGCGCAGCTCTCCGACGCACGTGAAGTAAGATATAAGGGAAGGAATGTGCAGAATGGGCAATATTCATGTCAATATTTCTGCCAGACGAATTATCGAAGAAAGTTGGTTTTTGACCGGTGTAATAGGAGAGAATGCTAGGCTGCTGTCAACGAAGGCACTTCCAGCAGATAGACGATTTTAGGAGGGGTATGGTGATCGGACTGAGAAGGGCGGTTTGGCCCTTACATCAAATCGCAGCTGATACCCACATGGATGCGAGCACGGTGCATCGGCTATGGCGAACATGGTTGGAACAAGGGAATGTGGGAAGAAGGAGGGGTGCAGGTGCATCCAGAGTGATGTCAGCACGCGTGGATCGACGCATCCACTGAGAAGCTATGGCGGTCGCACAAGTCACTTGTACCGCGATTCTGCAGCATGGCAAGATACCCTGGATGTTCCCGTGTCGACGAGAACCATTTCCCATCAATTGGTTGAATGTGGCCTGCACTCACAGCATCCATTAAGAAGACTGCCATTGACACCACAGAACAGATGCCAATGTTTAGAATGGCAAAATGTCGTGCTCTCAGATGAGTCATGCTTCTGTTGACAGTCACCAGTGACAGTAACTGTGGAACGCCCCACCACGCGGCAACGTGGCATAATGGTTTGGGGCGCTATTGCCTACGATTCCAGGTCACCTCTAGTTCGTATTCAGGGCACTATGACGGCCCAACGATACTTGGATAATGTACTGCGGCTGGTGGCAATCCCCTACCTTCAGGGGCTTAGTGCCCTTTATCAGCAGGATAACACCCGACCACACAGTGCTTGCATCTGCCAACATGCTCTTCAAGGTATACAGATGCTTCCCTGGACAGTGTACTCTCCTGACCTGTCACCAATCGAACATGTGTGTGATGTGATTGCACGCCGTTTGGAGACTCTGCCTCTGCCTCATTCAGAAGAGGAACTGTGACAAATGGTTGAAAGAGAATGGAGAGCCATCCCTCAAGACACCATCTGCACTCTTATTTACTCAATGCCTAAACGTGTTTCTTCGTGCATCGCTGTCCGCGGTGGTCCTACATCCTAGTGAGCCGACGCCATTCTCGCTCTGTATTCTGACTATCATTTTGAAATAAAGATCACTTATTGCTGCTTGCTGTCTCTGTTGTTTTTCCAAATTTCATCACTTTCTGACCACTCCTTCTTGGTTTTGAATTTTCAAAAAAAAAAAAAAAAGTTTTTGCCTAACAGGGTGATATGATTTAGCATACGACACCAAACAAACAGATAAAGGTTTATGGTACACAGGGTGCTGAAATCGGTCATTATGGATAATTATAATATCAACATTATGGATAATTATAATATCAAGGAAAAGAATTATCAGATTCATTTACAAAAGTGAACTCGATCAATTGAATTCATAACAGATAAAATCTGAGAAAATCTTCATTACCATAAAAAAGGGTGAATGTGCCATCTACATAGTGAACCCAGAGCTGAAAAGACAGTTTTTCAAATAATTCGACCTCAAAATAATGCATGTAAATGTGGAAAATACTGGGCTCAGATTACCCTTAGCTAGTCTTTCAGTTTGGCAATGATAATTATTTTGGAAAACAAAACAGGTCTGACTCAAAGAAACTTCAGTGAGTGAAAGTATTCAGTATGTGTGAGATAGAATTTGTGAAATCTGGTTTCAAGCTATATTAGTACTCCCTGAACTGGAACATTAGTAAAAAGTGATTTAACATTGAGAGACACCATAACTGAGCACTTAGCAGAAATATCTTCCAAGTCTGTTGATGACTTGGAATAGATGACTTGGAATGACTTGTATAGAATTTCAGTGCAAAATTGCAGAAAAGTACACGGGAAAATACAGAAACTAAGAATTTTTCTAAAAAGTACGATACTGTTCCTAAATCAGAAACTACAGGGTTAAAGGTACACCAACTTTGTGAATTTTAGGAAAAGCACAAAATCTAGCAGAATTAGTGATAGGTAGAATGAGTGATTTTTTAAATTGATTTGGGTTTGGTTTATTTAATTATGAGAAAGCACTCAAATGCTATCTGCCTAAGGGGGGATAGCTTTGTGGAGGACTTTTTTTTTAAGGGAAACTCCCTTGTATAGACGTTACACATAGGGAAAATCACAAAAATGCCCATGCAGCCAAACCATTCATTTGGATTCGAACCCCACAAGGAACTACCAGTATTCAGTGATTTTATTGCTTGACTGCTGTGGGCAATAGTAAGTTGGCAGTATATGAGAAAGTTAATAGCTGTTTTAACTTTCAAAAGGACCTTTAGGATTCAGGCAATATGGACCTTCAATTATCAGTTTCGTGACTCGGTTTTGTTCATCCTTTATCAGCTCTGGAAAAGAATGAATTTCACAAAAGTTTTTCCTTTCCTTCTTGTTAAGATTGAAAGGAACAACTTATTATTAAAATTAATATTATGAATAATTAATAAATTGCAGATTATATCTTTCTGTGCTTCTGAAATTTTAATGAATTTAAAAGCTTTTTTAATAGTGCTCAATAGTTTCAATCTGAAGAGCTGGATATTTTTTGAAAAGCTGAAGTTACATTTAACATGAAGTTATTAATATTAGAAATATTAAAAAGAAGATTAGTATTCATAGCAAGAAGATTAATAGAATAGATGAAGCTAGACAACTGCCAGTGAACTTTTAGAATTTAGAGGCAAGTATATTTTTTATGGCACAGTTTCAGTTATAAACCAAGATTTAAGAACAATGGAAAAAAATTAGCAGTAGCATTGGCAATTTTCAAATGATGATTATATAATTCATACATAAATTTAGATAAATGCTTAGGTGTGTTTCTTACAATGTGATAAAGAAGTACAATTTGAATTTTTGCATAATTTTATAAACATGAAGAGAAGATTTAAGATTACATTTGATGTGTACAAACTTGATGTTCTAACACTTGCATTTAAGCAAAAAATGGACATGGTTAAAAATTTTTGTATATTTAGGGTATAATTTAAAAAACTGGTTCTTAAGGCATAATTAACAAAACTTTTCTGTTGGCATAGCAAACCACATAGGGAAAACACAAAAGAGTGCTAAACAAAAAAGCATAAAACAGCAAATCTAAAAGAACATTAAAATTCAGTGTCAAGGAATATGAGTTTTATGTCTGAAAAGAAGAAATACCCAAATCTTCAGTAGCCAATCATAGTTGGAAACATAATCCCAATTTTGATTTTCTGCAAAAATTATGCATAAAGCTTCTTCAGTTGATGAACTGGATTTCCTTGAAGCTTTTCATATTTACAAAAAATTATCTTGTTTAGTTATTGACATTAATTCCAATCCAGTTCTTCCTAATGATTTTAGAATGCATAACTAATAACTAATATCTTAGTTTTCATGTTTAATTACTATTTTTCGTATCAGAAGGCACTGCATTCATGGCTGCTTTTGCTCCACCTGTTGCTTTGATATAGATATGGTTATTACTCATTCTATTTTGTAGAATTTTGTCTTTGCTTAATTTTTAATTTTACATTAGCATGTTTCTTTTACAATTTCAAACCTGATATCTTTGAAAAAAATACAACTACTCTAGATGCTGTTTAACTACAAAATACACAGCCTTAAAATTTCATATTCCAGAGCATAAACATTAATTTAAAATAGTGAAATTAACAAATCCCCCCTCTGCTGACCTTTAAGTCTTTCTCACCAATTTTGATAAAAATTACTATAACTTAAATCAAATTTTCTAGAAACTCTAGTTACTTCAAAATATAGTTTAGTTAATAATTCTCATTTTAATGCTTACTTCCAACTTTTCTTTTTTTAATATCAATGAGCTTCTCATTCTGAATAAAATATGTAAGAATGTGATGTAGTGTGGGTGACACTAAGTATCATTACACCATCTCACAACGTAATGGCTATGATATAAATCCTGATCTCCTCTTCTAATGCCAAATGCTTCTACCAGCCAAGATATTTTGAGCCATTAAGTGCTTCTGAATAATTCATACTGAAAGAATTGACTCGAAAAATCAAAACTTAGTGACAAGTTTGATTGTGATAAAATTGATGACATGAATAAGTCTGCCTATTCTTGCTCATCTAATCCATGTTTGAATGAATGCTGGTAAGTTTACTCATATTAATGACATGAATGAGTTTGCCTATTCTTGCTTAGCTGTTCCATTCATTATATGTATATTCATATCTATGTATATTCTGTATTTGGATTTGTGCTGGTAAAATCTGAGATCGGCATGTACACTGCGGAGGAAAAAAACAAAAAAAAATTAAAAATAAAAATCTGAAAGTTTTCAGATTTTAAGTTAGTCCAAAGGAGCATTTTTTAAACATTTTGTGCGTTACCTTTATTTATTAAATATCATGCTCTTCCCACTTAAACCATAAAATTCAGTTCAAGAGCAATATTGCAAAATATTTTTAAAATGAGCATATCTTTAGAATGTCCGATGCACAGTCTCCCTCGCTGGAGATAAAAATGATTTTTCTGTACAATGATGACATTGTTTGCTTTGAAATCCATCAGTTTGTTAATCAAAAATTTGTTAAAGCTTTACAAAATATGAAATCAATACTAAAACAAATTCTAAATTTCAAATTTGGGCTTCCAGATGCCCATATTCAGGTGGAAATGTTCAATATTCAAAATTTGACGGCTCTAGATACCATTGTTTTATCATACTGCAAGAAACATAAATACATTCATGCAGATTCTTTCATTATTTAATTTCTTTAAATATAATACAAGGCGATGATATTTGATGGCATCAATTTGAAAAGTGTAACAATGCTTTTAGTGAATCAATGCAAAATGCCAAAATGAATTTAATAATCCTTCTGGGAAAATTGCCCCTTTGCATTAAAAAAAAAGGGGTGGGGGCAGTTCTATATCGCCCATTCCACTGGGGCAACTGATGAAATTAAAATTGCATTTTCCATGTCTCGAAAGCGCGACTTGGGATATATAGATTCACATATAGCATTGTTCTAACATAGGTATTCTGACACAAAATTGGGCTTTTTCTGAACTAACATATAATTTTTTTTTCCATATTTTGATTCCATGACTCAAATTATGTCTAGATATTAAATTTTGGTAAGAAATTTATGAAGAAATTAAAAATTTAATTTGGTGCATTTTTTTCAGTTGCGCCAAGAATAATTCACTTGGCGAACTTCTTAATTTATAGCAACCTATATTCCTAAAGGGGAAAAACCCTTTTCCATGAGCAGAGGAAAATTCACCGTTCATACTTTTAAATAATTTTAACAAAGTGCGCAAACCATCTTTTCATTATTATTGCTTAGAATAAATACGCCCCATTTCAAAATGCACCAAAGTGTAAATTCATGTATATTTTAGGAAATTTTGAACAGAAAAACTCTAATTTTTTGCAGGTATGCTTAGAAATACATCTACTTTAAGTTGATGGCAAAAATTTTATAGGTTTTAATACAAAATTTTTTTCAAAAATTTTTTAAAAATACAAATTTTAAAAATGAATAAAAAAAATGGGGAATTTTATTTGAAATAAACTTAAATTTCAAAATGTGAAAGGAAGAATCAAATAAGTTTAATAAAAAGAGATATTAATATATATATACCAAATTCAATTAACATGGAGGAGCTAAAACTTTGAGAGCTAATTTTTTTAAAAACTACTTGTTCGATTTTTACAAAATTTGGCAGTTTGGCATACTTTGAGTCATAGAATCAAAATATGGAAAAACATTGGTGTGTCATTTCAAAAAGAGTCCAATTTTTCTGTCAAAATACCTATATTAGAATTAATGCTATATATAAATCTAATACATATCCTAAGTCGCGCTTTTGAGACATGAAAAACACAACTTGAATTTCGTGAATTGGCCCAGTAGAATGGGAGATATAGAACTGACCCCCTTTTTTTTGTTTTGCAGTGTACTTGCAAAGAATAATTGCTGCCTTTGACAAATGATAATACCGACCCCTAAAACTGTAAAACTTCTTAACTGAAACTGAAGCTTAAGAAATTAAATGCTTAAATTTATTCAGCATGCACTTCATGCAATTTCTTGATTTGTTGATAATTCTTTCTCTTACTGAAAGAAAGACTTTCAGATTATATACCTGTTTAAAATACTCGATAGCACAAATTAAAACTGTAAAAATAATTACCCATGGTCAATTTTTTGAGCAAACCATCCCAAAACAGGATGCCAATGAGTTAAATTAGACTGTTTGTTCACAACATATTTCTGGCAGCTTTCCATGATTCTAGTTATAACATTCTAGAAGAAATAATTTATGCTTTAATAACAAAAATACAAGGACTTATCTAAAGATGAATATATTTAATGCTAACTCTATTAGAGAATTAATAATTAATTTAATGAATTAATAATCCATTAAAGAATAAATACAATTAAAATTTCAAAAATAAAAAAATACTTACGATGAAGTCCAATAAATTTGATTGCAGATTCTGGAGAAAAAATATTAAATATGTGACAACTGCACATCAAATATTAAATACAAATATATAATTATAAAACGTTATTATTACTTGACAGAATTTACCAATTTTAGTTTTCTATTGCTTATACTAGAGTATTAATTCTACTACAGCAAGAATTTCTGCAAATTTTAAAGCGTTTCCAGAAATTTTGTAAGCATAAAATATTTTTGCTGATAGCAAATAATTGCACAAATTTCAAGCATTTTTTTTCCTTCCCTGTGTTTAAATTTCTATTTTAGATGTCAAATTACTTTTGATATTTACATAATTTTAAGAAAGCTAGATTTTCTATAACAGAAGAAATTAAATTCATTCTGCTCTAAAATCTAAGCATGAACTTTCCATTTTAAATTATTCATTATTTCTAGAGATATACACTCAGGCATGAATGCACTAGGTTTCATGCTTTCCCACATACTACTGATGATCAGGATGGAGATTTCAATCCACATATTACATTATGTTAAGAGTTAGTTGAGAAAGTTGCTTAACAGAAAAACTATTTTCTAGATATTATTCATTAAGGCTGAGAATGAGTTGAAGTGTATCTGAACGATGCAAACAACACAGCAACAGAATACATGCTTTTAAAGAAGCAATGGACGGAAGGCTATGTTTGTGCTCCTTCCAAAAAAGTTTATTCATATTTAGTTATAAAAAAATGCTGTGAAGGCCACGGTTTTTCAGCATCTAAAGCAACGATAGATAATATTATCAATAAGAAAAGAAAAAGATGCCAAAGTTTGGCTTCAAGGAAAAAAATTGTTCAAAATATATATTCAAGGAACAAACAGAATGCTTTGAATGTTGTAAAGGCAGAAACTTTAATGTTGAAAGAAAATCTACGAAGTCAAAGGACAGTTGCAAAATCATTAAAATGCTCAGTGTCAACTACAAATAAAGTGATTAATACTGATTTGAAACTTAACAAGGTGAAAAAATGTTATATGCATCGTCTTTCTCCGCGAAATATCACCGAAAGCGGAATTCTCTAGGAGAAACAATTATTCTGACAAAATGGAAAAATGTTGTTACAACAGATGAATCTTGGGTATATTTTAATGACCACAATAAAAACAGATCCATTCATTATCATCACAGAGAAGAAAAAAATCTTAGAACATGGTTAAAAAAATCTACAGAAAGTTTTTCAAAGGGGCTTATGATTGTTGCTGGTTTTTGATATAATGACAAATAAAAATTAAAGAGAGACTGTTAAGGTCAACTCAACATATTATCAGAAAAATATTTTATACCCAGTTTTCAAATATGAAATACCTTCTCTTTATGCACAGTGCCATCAGTCAGTAGAACTGCATCAAGACATAGCAAGCAGACCCATGTCAAAATCCACTGTTAATTTTCTGGAAAAAAAAATCAAACAAGAAATGTGTATCTAAGCCATACCCTTCACTCAAATCTCTACTATATCTCCTGATGTATCATCTATGGATTTTTGCACTTTTGGACTTTTAAAAAGTGGATTGTCCAGACATCGACCAATAACCCTCCTTGGACTTCAGAAAACTGTTCAAAAGAATGAGATAAAATACCTCTTCCACTACTAAAAAATGTTTTGTTGTCTTGGAAGTTATGGTGTAGAAAGATAGTGAAGAAGAAGGGTTATCAAATGGAACATTTAAAACACAAAAATTTTAGGTAAAATATTTCTGTAAATACAATGAAAATCATTTAAAAAATGTGTGATCAGTCTTAGTATTTCCTGTGAACAAAAAAATAGTTTATTCGTGTTACAACATACCATTTCATTTATTATGAAAGACTAACTATCAAAAGCAGTTGAAGCAAGATGCACGAAAAAAGATGGATTCGAACTTTCAACTGATCAAATTCGGTGAAAAGGAGATTCAGTGTTGCATGTAAACTTTTGGTGAAACAAAGATATCATTAGAACATTGCTGAACACGGTGATTTGAGACTTCTATTGACAAATTTTTATCCTAATACTGATTTATCATTAACTTTCCATCAAGCCAATCTATCCCATTTACGAAGATTTAAAATATCTTTGTTACTATATAACTGATAAGGTATTAAACCACTTTTGCTACTATTAGTACTGTACTGAATCATTTTTACTATTATAATGGCTGTTAATACAGCCATTATAATAGTATGTGAAAGTATTAATGTATTAAGTAAGTATATTATAGTATTAAGTAAGTATATGAAAATTAAAATAAATTAAATATTATGTTATGTATTACTTGCATCGATAAGTTTTTGCAAAGTAATAAATCTTAAGTACATTATCTCCATAAGAAACAATACCAGTTAAATATATACTAATTAAATACAAATATATAACATTAATTAAATTTTATATGTATGCACATACAAAGGTCATTAAAAATATCTCAAACAAGGAGGCAGCGACCTGAGAGATTTTTCAAATTTCTGAATGCAAACAAGATAAGCAAATTTAACAAAGTAATGATCATATACATTTATTAGGGGAAAAAAGTTTATCCGGAATAGATCCATTAAGATATAACTATATATAACTTTTATATAAAGCATGTTATTTATGTAAAAGAAACTTACTTCAAGGTCAGAATGGCCCAAATGAATAAGATTAGCTGAAATTATTTACAAATTAGTAAATAGCAGC
>KK115931.1:27704-123482 GCA_000611955.2 Stegodyphus mimosarum | reverse complement strand
GAATGAAATACACACAAAAATATCTAACAATTTAAATCTGCACAGAAAATTACAAGAATGAAAATTATGAATTTAATGTCACTCACTAACCTATCAGACAAAGAGCATAATTTCCTTCTAAAGCATTAAATAGTATCCTAGTATTTTGTTCTGACACAAGTAAATCCAAAGAATGTTTGAACATCTCATTATTTGAAAATATTGTCAGGCACTAGAAAAGGATACAAAACTGGTTACATAATTGATTAATAAGGTATTTACAATTGATATTTAATAATTAATAAACATACAAGTTACACAATATTATAAGCTTTTTAAAAATTAACTAACAAACAATGACATTTTCAAAAGCCAATAATGTTTAAAGCAATCAAATTTCTATTTTAATTTATCAAAACTTTAGAAAATAATTATTATAATAAAAATAACAAGGTAAAACTTAAAAGTTGAAACAAAGAGACTATAAAATATAGCAGATACCCATATACAGCAGATGTCCATACACATAAGGCATCAAATGACAAGTTTAAGGACTTGGCATATAGGTCCTAACAATCAATACTTTAAAATACCAATGCATAACCACTTTCAAATCATTCCACTGTGCAACAATTAACTTTTATCCACAATTGTACAGTTACTGCTACTAGCCATCTTTTGTAATCATAAATAATAGCTTCACTAATGTAACTTTTACCCAACTATTAACCCAAACTGGCATCCCTGCAGATCTGATTTTATCAGTAGAAAGGTAAAAAATCCCAAGTTAGGGAGGAAAAAAGGACATAGGAACACCTTAGTACAATTTTCAACAAAAAACTTCATGAACTTCACAGACAGATATGCATGTATATTTTTATGTAGAAGATATTACTGTCCACTTTGTCACATCTAAAGTTGTTTAAGACAAATGAAAAGCACTACGGGATGACTGAACACATGGGACAGCTGGCAAGTTGCACTTCAGATAATGTACTTTTAATACACATCTGTACGGTATTGAAGGGTACAGCTTTCCACATTTTCCGACCTTACTATATATAGCTTTTAGTAAAATATTCCTGAAAACTGAAAACTGCAGCAATTGTTCTTACAAGAACTAGCAATTTTATCTGAAATATACTCGCATACTGGTGAATGATCTTAAAATATTTGCAGATGATAGGAGAAAGACTGACTATAAATGTCATTAAAAATAATTATATATATGTAATAACATATATGAAGAACTATACGAAGAAACTAAAATAAAGTATTGGCAATTTTTTTATTTCAATAAGCCTTTTAAAATACTATTTTACATACGATCCATTTTTATTACACAGTAATGAAAAGTTAATACATAAACTAATTTCAAATGATCATATGTAGTACAATCAAAAATCAAACTCACATACTGTTTACTATTTTTATAGTTTTTCTCATATCATATTGTAAGGTTAATTCTAATTTTATTTACAGTTATTTTACATTATGCTTCTTTCCTATCTTTCTAGTTTCAGCTTACAATTTTCAAACAGAATGTAATTTTAGAAATGCAAAGAATGCAAATGAGTAAGAGTACTATTTAAGTCGATGTTTCACCAACTTTGAGAGACAGAGTCTGATTTCCTGACTACCATGTGTTTGTGTTTGGCTATGTCTCTCTTAGATATTACTGTGTTCGGCCATACTTTAGGCCCTTGCTTGGCTTTGCCGATTTAATTAACATTTAGGAGCCAACTACTTAGAATCCTGATAGCTTCAGCTATATCTTTCAGTTAGCTTTAGTTAAGCTTAGTTAGTTTAATTTCATAATTATTTAAGTTCAAGCCCAAGTGGAGGCTTTGTGTATACTCCGGGTTAGGAGTTGATTGTATTTATTCTGAGAAATAAAGGGTAGTTAACCCTTCTTAAGTCTTACATATTTGTTCATACACTTATGCGATTATTCGCTTACTAGTATTTTGTGGGGTTCAAGGTTTCGAACACTGAATTAAATAAGTGAAACTCCACAATATGTTTACATACGAATTTCTAACTTAATGAATGCTGTTTTCCTATTTAATAGCGAATTTCCCTTTTTTAAAGTGCCCTACATTTTATTCTATGGAAATAAAATAAAAAATAGCCTTGCTTATAAGAAACAGATAAAAATTAATTAAATATAAAAATATAAAACCAAAACACTAAACTGCAAACATAGATTAATTTTTATAATAATTATCTTTTCCTCAATATTTTTTGCATGTAATTTACCAAAATTTTATAACTAAATTAAATCTAATAAAAAATTAGCCCTTTAAATATGGATTTTACATTTTCCACAGGTTTATTCTGTGCAACACATATACAAAAATCTTAAGTTCCATATTTCTTTAAAAAATTCTCAAACATCACAATTAATATTACATGCAAACAGTAGTAACAAATGTAAGACACAGAAACCATCCTGTGTTTTCAAGACTCAATATAATTTAAATGCCTCTGTACGCACAGAGTTCATGAATTATATTTAATAATTTTTAAAATTAGATATGCCATGTTTGCAAAAATCTTAACAAGTTTCTATGTAGCTTTAATTAAAAAACACAGAAGAAAATAATATACCTCAGGAGCAGAATTGTGAAAATGTAGGATAAGTGCTGGCACAGACATTATATGAAGGAGAAACAAGTTCATCAAATTATTTGAATATTGTGAAGACACTACAGGACTGAAAAAGAAAAATTTTCATTTGTAACAATTTTTGATCAGAGTTAAGAGCTGTCAGCATACTTGCAAATGTAAAAGAGCTAACTTTAAACTTTAATTTTCTCCTTTATACACATAATGTTTGAAAAAAATGGTTATGTTTTTATTTTTTATATATTGATTCTAGACATGTACTTCTAGGTTCAATGTTTTTTTAAAATAACAGACAGAATTTAGTGAAAATAATTCCAACATTCCAAGGAGAGGAATCTCTAAAAATAAAATCTTTTTTGTATAGTTCCTGATAGGAAAATATTTATTATGTTTTTAACATATAAAAACAAAACATTCTACATCACTATATGCAATACTCAAGGAGAAATGATCTAAATCAGAAAATACAGTAAAGACTACACTGAATTAGATCACTTCAGCAAGTCTGTTACTGATATAAAATACTTTTATGAACACATTTAGTAAGCAAAGCAACAAAAATACATAACAAAAGCTGTTTTTTTGGGGAAATTAATTGTTCATCATGGGTAAAGTAGCCTTTATTATTAAATTTATACCTCACACTTGAAAATATTTATTAGAAAAATTGGTACTTCCTGATTAATTGTCTAATCTTGAAAAAAATTCACTGGGCAACCCAATTACATGCACAGAAATGCAGATTTTGGCTTTTCAAATTTGATGTAATTCTTCTGGTTATTACTAGTTCTAATAAGTATCTGATGAGTTTGTGCACTTTTTTTTTCTTTTAAGGAATCATAATGGGACTGCGGAGTTTGCCAGCTGATGAAAAAGAAAGCACTGGATTTCTTCCAAAATATGGCATTTTACCTAATAATAGAAATGCAAAAATTCAGATTCCATGAAGTTGCACTTCACAAAGAACTGAATTTTTTCACTGATGCCCCCATTTTGGGGAATTATCTGATGTTTTTCAATCTAAAACAGAGTGCTGTGTACATGGACAAGTAAGTATTATAATATGGGTATTTTTTACAAATTTTAATTTTGCTGACTGATTGCTGTTTAATGTAATTCTTAGGGTGACACTATTCTTAAAAATAGCTGCTGTTTTTTGTAGCTTAGGTTGGCAAAAAATTAATCGCCCATGATGGCAACATTCCAGATGGGTTGAATGGATAATCAGAAAGTACCAAAAAATCTTTAGAGAGAAAAATATAGTATTTTTGCTGTAAACTAATTAAAACCTTAACAGTTCTTCGACCGAAAATTTTTCTGCTAAAAGAAGCACTAAAATTTGGGCTACCTACTGATTATCCAAAATCCCAGTTTTGATTTTCTGAAGACTTGCCCGTTTTTGATGTATTTTCAACACATATGACTATAAATAATCCATGCCTGTGCATACCACACATATGTTTGAGTACATGTAGATTCCCATGTTTATATTTAATGGTCATTTTGCTCACCAGTACCCATGAGCTGTAAAAATGTAAATACTGATTATATGGAATTTTTTTTCCATGAAAATTTCTTGCATTTTCTCATAAAATGCTTCTTTTTATATTATATATGAGCAGAACAGTTATGAGTTATATGTTTTACCTATGAGCTATAATGACACCATACAAATGTTCCTTGCCATTTCACAAAGTTGTTAATGAGTTGTAAGGTTTAGTCTAAGTTTTTAACAGTTATCATTAGTTTAAGCTACTT
Source organism: Stegodyphus mimosarum (assembly GCA_000611955.2). Classification (NCBI taxonomy): domain Eukaryota; kingdom Metazoa; phylum Arthropoda; class Arachnida; order Araneae; family Eresidae; genus Stegodyphus; species Stegodyphus mimosarum. Next base: position 119,117 of record KK115931.1, on the reverse strand, counting down.
TTCTCTCCATCCTAACTTCAGCTTAAATTTCCTACCAGAATGTATGTTTAGAATCATGGTTAATGCAAATGAGTGAGAGTAGTATTTAAGGCAAAGTTTCACTGACTTCGAAAGACAGCCTCAGAGTTTCTGATTATCGCACGTTTCCCTTTTGGCTACGACTCTCTAAGCTGTTACTAAGCTTGGCCGAATTACAGGCTCTTGATAGCTAGCTTATTCACTAGCTTACTCCCTTCACCAGCTTATTCGATATTTAGGGGTCAACTACTTAGAATTTTGATAGCTTCAGCAATATCTCTTTAGTTAAGCATTAGTCAAGTTTTAGTTCTTATTACTTTGAGTTCAAACCCAAGTAGAGGCTTTGCTGTATGCCCTGAGAAAAGGGCCAACTGTTAATTCTTATTTTGAGCAATAAAGAGTAATTAACCCTTCTCGAGTTTACATCTCTGTTCCTGAACTAAAGTGAATATTTGCTTAGCTGTTCATTAGCTTTCTCCACATTTAGTTGTTGGATAAAAAGGTGGAACCCCACAGAGTTCTGGCTTTTCATGAGAGTGCACATAATCAGAAAGCACAATTAAATTTTACTTTCAAAGAACTCTCCCATCTTATAACTGAAATTGTTTTCATAAACTCTGCTTTATTAAAAATAAAAAAAAAAAACTCTAATCTAAGTATATATCCAACATCACACAGATTTAATCTGTTGACCTACCACATTGGTCAGTATAGACAATAAAAGGAATGCAATTTATAGTACAAGCAATGCTCTTTGTTGCCAAAAAATGTTTCATTACACTGATAAGTATACTTGTCCAAATTTTAATTTACGACAAGTGTAATTTATGGAAATTTATGGCGAGTGTACTGATCCATAGCACTCAACACGTTAAGCAAATAAAGACCATAGCTACCTTTTTAACATCCCATATAAAAGATTATAATAAAATAAAATAAATAAGTACATACAAATTAAATTTTGCATTCATAAATTACTAATATTCATAAACACAAAAAAGCGACAAAAAGTGTACAAATTTTACAAGAAAATCAACAAGTTTACACCTGTTCAATTTTCTGCCATTTTTGAACTCATGACATATCCCTAAACATTTTATCTAATACTTCACATTTAGAACCAACACTCTAGCTTATCAAGTTTACTCTAACATTATAATACATTCATAGAACATTTATTTAATACTTTTATAAAATACAAGTGGCTTTTCTAAACTGAAAAAATACGTCTGAAGTATGTGGTATACACATCATTTTACAATAAAGTACGCATCAATTGTATAATGCAGAAATTTATCGCTGCCCAACCAGTATGGTGGTTAGCACTGCTGACTGACATGCTGAAGGGCCTGGGTTCGAATCCCAGAGAAGGCATTGGATGTTTGTAAATGTATAGTGTTGGTGCGGCATGGTGGCACTTTAAATATGCAGCGAGCTGAAAGTCCGCTTGTGTGGTTTGGTGGAAGGGGAGAGGGATGGGAGACCCTCGGACTCATCCCCCCTCAGGGTGCACTTCATCTAAATTGGGGTGGAACTAAACAAAATTGCACTATAAGGTGCTCAAGGCTGTTGTCAATGGCAAATGTATCTTGCACTCCCTGCCACAAAGAATTTCGTGGGCTTGGGCTGATGTTAGTATCAGGGCAGTGAGCATAAATAACAGCAACAGAAATTTATCATAAATGCTACAGTTGCAATGCAAAATAAAAATTATTGCAAAGATGATGTAACACTACCTAGTGGAGTCAAACAAAAACATAAACATTCAATATCCTAAGCCATTGTTCTGTAAAAAGGCAATACAGTTCTTAGTGCTTTAAAAAATACTCAACAAGTGGCAGCATACTGCAGACAAGGGAAATGCTGCCCCAATATCAGTTTAAAAAGGCTGCCTCATTTGCAACATGCACCAATGAAGAACAAAGTTCCATCATATGTTTTCTAAGCAATGAAGTTTTGAAACCCATTGATGAATAAAAGCCCAGTATGGTTAGGCATTTTTATCACTGCAGCAAGTGTACAAGTGGAATACAAAGTTCAGAAATGGCATGATTTCTGTGGCAGATGCTACCTGCCCATGTCAGGCACATTACATTATGACATCAGAGACTACTGTAGCAGCTGAAGTCACTGTCATAGACAATTGCTGTGTGACAGTGGATAAAACAACAAACCTGAAGGACAGTTATGGCTCAGCATATCATGACGTTCATAAGTTTTGCAGTATCTGCAAAGTCTGTGCCATGGCATCTCACTCCCAGAATTGAAAGAGCTATGCATTAATGCCTATGAAGAACTTTTGTAGTGCTTTGAAGCAAAATATGTTGGCTTCCTTGCGAGAATCATTACAGAAGACACAACCTGGGTCCACTACTATCAACCCAAAAACCAAGACAGCAAGCAAGGAATGATGCCATTCCTCATCACCAAAATCCAAGAAGTTGTGTTCGCCATCTGTAGGAAAGGTTATGCTGGCTCACTTTTGGGATGACTGAGCCGTTATCTTGGAAAACTACACATCTAGGGAAAACACCATTACTACAAGATACACATCCATTGCATCATACTTCCTTATATGTTGAAAAACCATCTTCAGCTTGCAATCAGACCAAAGTGATGCAGACGTATGACTACAGGTGTCATTTTGCAACATTACCCATGATCTCAAGGTTGCAACCATTACTGTGATACTATTCCACATCCACCATACTCACCAGACTTCACTCCAAAGAATTACCAAATATTCATATCACTCAAAAAGGTGATGGGAAGAAAGAAATTTTATTTTGAAGAGGTGCACCACACAGTGTCTGAAGTGGCTGTACAAATGACATTTTTTCAGAGGAATTCATGCACTTCCTGTGCAATGGGAAGATTGTGTTGAACGTCAGGAAGACTAAATTAAAAAATGATACATATGTATTCCACTTTTGTTCTGTAAATCACATATAAAGAAATATTTAAGGTTTCATTTTTATTTAACCTCAATTCTAAAATATTAATTAAATTGAAAAAACTTTTTTACAGTAATCTGCATTCCACATGTAAGCAAAAGAAATTCAGATTCAGGAAATAGTTAAATTAATAAATTCTTTGTATAAAAATGCTGTCATAAATTACCAATAACTAATAATTTATTAACAATGTTTGTAATTTGCAATTTTTTTTCTCTATCTTTCAATGAATGCTGCAATAAAAGAAGCACAGATGTAGTAAAATAATATTTTTTTTTTCCCTTGGAGAATTTTTCATACTGCTGTTTCTCTTTTTGAGTCCATATCCTTCTAGTTTCTGGATTTTATCCATCATGTAAATATAATAAAATTGGCAGGTATTTTAATCTGCTAGTACTCCATTCATTAATTAGGAGGAATTCAAAATTTAAATTTAGAAAAGAATTTTTTTATTAGGAAAGAGCTAGTTTTAGTAGTATTTAACTTTACAATAAAAAAAAAGTAAGGATTTAAGCTAAGAGACGTAGGTTTGAGTTGCAGTTAAAGTGCTTGATCAAAATTTATAAACTACACCAATATGCTGTACTTCAAATCAAGATGAAACATTATTTTATGCCTTTTTTTTGTGTCTGATCCATGATTGCATTTTTAATGTCATGCAGTTAATCAATATGCTTTAATTTTTAAACAAGATAATTTTATATTTAACCAAGAAAACTATTTTATGCCTTTTTTGTGCCTCTGGTGACCAAAATTCATACTATTTTAGTATAATCACTGTTTTTATAATTACACACTATTTTGGTTGCTAATCTGATTGACTTTTTTAACACATTTTTGCATATTTTTTCCACTTTTGATGAACAAATTTCAGTATGATATAGATCTTGGCAACACGTTTTTTGCCCCAAGAAAAAGTTTCGTAGAAGGGGATCGGATTAACATCTGTTTTGAGATCATTGATATAAACATAAAGAATGATAGACTTAAAATCAGACTAAGCTTTTATTAATTTTAATCCTTTCTAAATAAAAATTTCACAATTTTTAGTCTCTTTTATACAAGCTTGAGACACTAAAAAAACTTTAGAAGTCTGACTTAAAAGCATAAAAAGTTAAATAAAAAGGTTTGGAATTTAAAACAAGCAAAATAATATATTTTTACCGTATTGACAAATTTGTGATGGCAAGAAGAGTAGCTCGTTTCAAGCAAGGTTTTACACGGACCAAACCTTTCAATAAAATTGCTTGTAAAATTGAATATAGACCTTTTGTTACTAAATGGCCCATGATATTAGCACACAGCTGATGCATTGCAGGTTTCAAAGCTTCTCCTGAAGTTAAAAGACATTTAAATTACAATAAATTATAAATATTACTTTTTGTGCAATACATGCATCAAATCTTTGGAAAAATATATTTGAACAAACACACAAAAAAGCTTTAATAAATATATCTTACAAATAGATATTACCTTGCTTGCTATGTAAAACTTTCCACGTCCCTGTACTTGTAAATGAAACTAGCATATGTAGATACAGCATCAGAGATTTTATATCCTGAGGCCACTCAGGCTTTAATAAAAGACAAAAAGCATATATTTACATTGAATAATGAAACATATGTAGCACTTTTAATTCAAGCTATTTATTAATTTACAATAGCAAAAAATATATAGGTCACAAAAACAAATTTTTCAACTTTCAAAAAAATTATTCTAGACTGGGAGAAAAATACTAATTAATATTTTTAAGGTTTCTTAATTACATGGATCTGTTTTTGAATACATTTTAAGATAGTTTCTATAAAATACATTAATGTTTGAGAACTAATAATACCTGATATTACTCAAAAGTATAAAACATGGAGATCAACATAAAAAAGCATTTGAAATTGTACAATTACACCAAATTTATTTATTTATATGTTATTTAAATATGCAAAAGTTTTTCTTGATAATCGTAATTAAGTAAGATTTTACTACCAAAAGATACTTCAGATTAATTTAATAAGCAATTAAAATTAACTTTGTACATACAGTAAATAAGTGCAGTAACGGAATTAATGATACTGAAGATCTAATTTTAAATCTTAATTTTCTTAGAATAAGTTATACAGCAGAACCAATACAAGAATATAAATTGAAATAAAGCCTGAAAGATGACAGCATGCTACAACCTCATCATTATGCCCTCATTTTGTAAATGACATCAAGATTATCAATAAATCAATAACACAAACCATCTTCAAATGGCCGGTAATTCTGACGAGGGCTGTTTATAGTTTGCTCATGACATAAAGAGCTCCAAATAAACCATATCTTAATGCTTTTTCTTTTTTCATGCAAAAGTTAACAATTCATAATCACTGATTATTTTATCATCATGAGAACATCAATCCATATGTTTCCATGCACTTAAAAGGAAAAAAAAAATTCAGATGTTATATTACGGCCAAAGGGACATTTTTTTCATTTACATATACATACACGTTTCAAAAGCGTTTGGGCTAAAAATATTTAAAAGCAGCAAATCTTTAGAATTTCCGATAGACAAGCTCACATGCTGGAGATAAAAATATTTTATTCCACACAGTATGTTGCCACTGCTCGCTTTGAAATCATTGAGTTTCTTAACCATTCATTAAAATTTAAAAAATATGAAATAGGTAATAAGACAAATTCAAGATTTGGGCTTCTAGGTGCCCATATTCTGGTGGAGCACTATGTTATTCAAAATTGACAGCCCTAGGTACTGTCATTTTTTTACAATGCGAAAAGCATGCATACATTCATGCAGCTCCTTCATTATTTAATCTCTTTAAATATTATACAATATTTAAAGAAATTAAAAAAAATAAAGTCAATAATATTTGGTGGCAACAATTTGAAAAGTGATACAGCGGTTCATAGTGATTTGATGCAAAATGTCATTTCGAGATTAATAGCCCTTCTGGGCTAACACACCCCTTTGGTTAAAAGAAATGCTATGAAGATAGCTGCATTTCACTTTGCATTCAAATATACAAAAAATGTCCATTAAATAAAATTACATATCAATGAAAAAGCATTTGAAGGTGCAACATGGGAAATTCAAAAGAATATGTTTTAGCAACTGGTTCATTGGTTTCAGAATACTGTTTACAATAGTACAGCAGTTTATTTACTGATGGATACAGAAACTAACAATGATTATATGATGGGGGCAAACAACTTGGTTTTTACAAAAATACAACTATTGGTTGGTACAGTTTTCAGGAACAGGAGAAGAGGTGTATTCTCCACAACTAATCCAAGAGCCATGAAAGTGAAAAGATGACCCTAAAAAGAATTGTGAACACAAAAATCTGTTCGTATGGGGAAAAAACAAAGCTAGAAAATGTTTCCATAATACTGGATATTTGGCAAGTTATGCTAAGAAACTGCTGAATTCTTTCTCACTCAGGTTCACAATACAGAGGCAACCAACCACACTTTTGGCAGAACTCATTGACCATGTACAAAAAAGATCAATGATTTATTCAGACTGTTATTGAGCATATGAAACAAAGGAACTGGAAAAAGCTGATTAAATATATTTTTCAGCTAACGATAAATGCCATTTTGTTGATCCAACAACAGCTGCTTAAAAACAATATGTTAAAAAATCACGGCACTCTGCTAAGTAACAAAACAAAAATCAAAAAGGCACATTTTGTTACCATCATGAGTTGTATTTGGCGGGGTTCATTCAGAGAAAATCCTTCAGACTAGAAAATGTATCAGTGCTATACTGAAAGCAATTGTAGAAACATCCACAAAGTGTACATGAGAAATAAACATGAACTTAACAACAATCCTGGCACCAACCTCCAGTTTAAAAAATGGAATCCATAATAATAAATACCAAAATTTCAAGCTAATAATTTCATAAATTCTGAATTTATGGTTCAGAAGCTATTAGGACAACCTGAAATATTAGACTGCTACATAAAACTCAATACATTTTAGATGCTTTATCACGAAATCAGAATTTACAATTAAGCATTCCAAGCTCACAAGCATACCAGATTTCTTTTTTAAATATTTGAAAGGCCCATGAAAAACTTTTCGAATCAGCAGACTTAATATCACAGTTTGACACGAGACATAATGATGACATGCAGTTGGCCAGATGTAGAAATCACTTGTGTATAAATAGAAAAAAATACAGATAAATCCAAAGAAACTATTCATTATTTTGCTGCATAATTAATTACTATATGCTATAAATTTTATTTTAAGTTTTTACAAATTGTACTTTTAATATAAATAGTTATAATAAAGTTTTCAATACCAATGTGAATGCATGCCTACAAAAATCTACACAATTTTACAGTTTTGATTGCATGTGAATGAAATTGAAATAAATAAATACATAAAATATCATATTTTTAATTATAAAGAAAATTAATCTTATTCTTCTTAAAAGATCATAATGATTATAACTTTCTATTTAAAAAATAACAGTCATGAATAATAACAATTCCTGGATTAAATTTATTATGTAAAACATTAATTATAATTAATAATTACATATTAACTAGGAGTCTTTTTCATTTTGACATTTACCTTCAGAGTTTTCAAATACAAACAGCACTGCCATAATAATGTTTTCAGGTGATGTATCCAGGCTACAGCAAGTTCTTTGTTGAAAGCTACTGAAATGTAGCTTTTCTGTAAACAAAAACACACTTAAAAAGTATAATAATGACAAAATTTAATTCAAGAAACATTTCACTACTTTAATCTGGACTGAAATTTATCTAAAAATGATTTGCTACTTTCCAAAAATCCACAACCCCCAGTTTCATCTGTTGGAAGAATTATATTTTTGAGTAAACTTGACAATAGTCAACCAAGCATGCACGTACTTAAGATGTGTTTGAGTACACATGAATTTACATAGTTTGCTTTTAATCATTATTTTTTTTAACAGAGTACCCCTGCCCAAACAGTTTCCTTTTTCTTTTTTTTTTGTCAAAATGGATCATAATGAGACCATAGGATTAATAAAAATGCTCTTTTTCTATTTGTGAACAGAGCAGTATCCATGATGCTGTAAAGATAGCCAAAGGTAGCCAAGTAGAGCAGTATCTATCAGCTGTAAAGACAGCCAAACAAATGTTTTGAGGTTGTACAGATAGTTAGAAAGTATAAATTTTTCTTGTAATATTTAAATAAAAAAAAAACCACTACACATCATTACATTTAATTCAGTGTAATATTTGTAGAATAAAAATAATACAAATACCACAATACTATAAATTCTACAAACGCTACGATGCAATTTAACTACAGCATAAAAATCAAAGAATATATAGACATAATCATAGGCACAATTTAAATTTTGCTACCTATTTCAGAACTGCACTGTAAATATTTTAAATAGTTACAATGCAGTTCTGAAATAGAATAGTAGAGTGGACACAAAAACTTTTATGTTAAAATATTATGTATCATACTTTACCTTTAAGGAATCACTATCCACACTTGCTATGATATATTTGCAAACTTTTTCAAACCTCTGAAAAAGAAATAACATTTAATAAATAATTTCTTCAATAAATATTCAAGACATATAGTATTTGACAATTTTTTTTCATTTCATAAACAGGTACAAGTTGAAGCAAAGCCAACATCTGTGCATCCAAGTATTATATTAGATATCGCCAGGCCTTGCTAACTGCTAAGGTTCTGCCCTGGGTGGAATTCCAGGGAAGTATACCCCAGGCTGCAGTCCGAGGGTCTCTCACCCTTCTTCCCCTACCACAACCTCTCAGATTTTGGCTGGCCATGTACTTTGATTGCCCCCTTTCCACTCACACAACATATCTTCCCAACGCTATAAACATACTATATATATTCCCAACGCTATAAACATACATATCTTCTCCGAGATTTGAACTCAGACCATTCGGTATGGCAGTCAGTGTCACCAACCATTATCCCTTATGGACAGTCATCTCATAAAAAATAAAATTCTAAACTTAGAGAACATTTCAAAAGTCTCCATCCTTTCTTTTCTTAAATCCAACAACTAAGCATTTATTAGGAATTGGAGAAATCCACCAATTATTTAATTTCTCATGACTGAAAAAGCTCCTAAAAGTATATGACAAGAAACAACTGATACTGAATCTTAAAGGTAAGTTAGAGTATACACCTAAATTTTACATGGAACACATACATGGAAGGGAAAAAGGAACGGGCAACATCTGATAGTTGAAAATATGACCTTGATTTCAAAATGACAATCAGCTTCTGTTAATCATGTTTCCTCAAAAATTTGTTAAGGGTTTGGTTATGTAATCCAACGATCAATAAAAAAGGAAAAAAAAAAAAAACAACTTTGGTGATAAACTACCCAGTTATTGTTTCTTCATGTGGAAGTTCAAGGCAAAGAATGAAATTTTGTACCCAAAGCTGGTTTCAACTCAAATGAAGTTTCAAATAGAAAACAAAGCACACAAAAGATGAAATTTCTGTCCTGATGGCTAATGATCTAGTATACTGTATTAAAGCTATGAAACCTGTTTGTGTATTCTGTGGCAAAATACATTATTCTCAAGACTGTTTTAGAGTCCAAAAAATGCTTTTTGAGGAAAAAGGATATTTTAAGAAAAAATAAAGTCTGTTTTGTATGTGTGAGAATTGGTCAAATTGGTCATTATATATATATATATATATAAAATGCAAGGCTAATGTTTGATGTATAATTTGTGAACAGAAACATTGTACTATATTTCGTCCTAAACTATTTAATGTTGAGAAGAAGATTAATTCAGAGACTTCTCATGTTGATGAAAATGTTATGTTGGCAAAGCAAAACAGAAGTTCTGCAAACTCTGCTTGCATCCCTTGAAGGGAATGGAAAGAGAAGAATGATAAGAGTTTCATTTGACATGAGATCATAGTGGTCATTTACTCTTAAATCTACCATAAACCAAATGAGAACGATTGCTCAAGAGTGAAAATTTAACACATGTTTGGTGGTATTCGCTCAAGAAAGCAACATTAAATAGTACAAGGTATTGCAAGTAATTTAAAGAACAATTACTCCTGTAAAATTTAAGTTTTGGACCAGCAAGTTATTTATGGGTATATTCCTAGTGTTCAAGATGGACCTTGGATGGTTGAATTATAGGATCAGTCTTACTTTTGTAAGAAAAGACTCACTATCTATTGAACTTCTGCTTACAGCTGACTGTACTGGAAATCTTTATATTGGGAACACTTTCCATTTGTCAACTCATCTTGTTGCAATTCAGACACTACTCAGCTGGATTGCTATGGGCAAGATAAACAACTGTATTTCCTGTCAAATACTTCATGTTTGATAACTAGTATGTTAAGCCACAGCAATAATTTAGAAAATTTGTGGAAGTTAGATGCTTTAGGCATAGTTGATCAAGCGAAAGCAAGTCGAGAGTAAAATTGGAAATGACTGTAGAGAAAAATGATGATGGTAGATATGAAGTAAGTTTACCATGGGCCAATGATCAAGTCAATTTTCAGTCAATAGTGACACTACTGAAAAGAAACTGCTCACAACCACTACAGAAATTTAGTATAGAAGGAAGATTTGAAAACTATACAGTGGTCCAAGACTGATTACAATCAGGAGTGGTTGGAGAAGTGCTGAATAATATAACAGAGAAAAACACATTACCTCCCATTTCAACCAGTTTTCAAAAAAATTCCTCCACACTGGTTAGACCAGTATTTGGCATATCCTGTAAAAAAGAAACCATTTTCTTCCCTAAATGACTGCTTAGCAAAAGGACCAAGGCTTCTATAGTTGTTCCTAGCAATATTGTTTAAATTTACACAGAAGATAAGCATCATTTCAGATACAAGGAAAGAATTCTTTCAAATTTCCAGAAATCAAGATGATAGAGATTTCTCTGGTCAAAGGCTGTTGAACAGTTAAAGATTAAAAAAAAAAAAAAAAAAAAAATTTAAAAATAAAAAAAAAAAAAAAAAAAAAAGTATTGTTGAAGCTTAAAGCTTCCTTTTATGTCGATAATTGTGTGATTTAATTGTGTGGTTGATAATTGTGTGGCAGATTCTGAAGAAGATACAAATTTTTTCATTAAACAGGTAACTGAAATAATAACAAATGCATATTTCGATTTAAGAGTATGGTAAAAAACAGAAATGAAAGGGATTTACAATGAATCTGAACCTTTAAAAGTAACGGGACTATTGTAGGATAAACAACAATATCTTCTACATCATGATGTTTGAAATACAAGATCAAACCTCCCAGTGATCAGATGGAATTTGCTATCTGTTACACAAAAAGTGCTTGATCCAATAAAAATTAGCTGCCCTTTCACCTTTCTTCCAAATTTATACTTAGAAAAGACTTTGCAGGGAAAAATGAGTTGGGATGCTGAACTTATTTAAGAAGATCCAATAAAAATTAGCTGCCCTTTCACCTTTCTTCCAAATTTATACTTAGAAAAGACTTTGCAGGGAAAAATGAGTTGGGATGCTGAACTTATTAAAGGTATTAAAGAGAAAATTTTAAAATGGATAAATGATAAAACTTTGTTGTCCTCGGTAATGATTTCTAGATGAGTAAGATTAGATAATGCTTTGTCATACAACATGTACACTTTTACTGATGCCTTGAAGAAGTCATTTGCAGATATAATTTATTTGAAAAGTGAAAATGAGGCACAAATAAAAGTGCAACTTCTTCAAACAAAGTCCAAAGTAGCTCCATTGAAAAGATATGCTAGATTTTAGTTACTATGCAGTTTCACTGGAGCTACAATAACTTTATTTGTGGAAAAAAAAAATCTTGGGCTTGAGATTTTGAAAGAATACTATTGGACTGATTCTACAACAGCTCTCCAAGGATTAAAAATAATGGAACTTGGGGAACATACCAGAATAATGGTTTAAGGAAATACAAAAACTGAAGACTGATACCATGTTCCATGAGATAAAATTAACGCAGATTTACCTCTAGAGGATGTCCCATGAGATAAAATTAATGCAGATTTACCTCTAGAGGATGTTCTGCCAGCAAAGTAATAAAATTCAAATGGTGGGAATGACTACAATGATTGGCATTGGCTGAAGATAAGTGGCCTACCTCAAATCTAGATGAAAATAACAGCCCAAAAGAAAAGGGCCATAACTTTCAATATTAAATTATGATAACAAGATGAATTCATGCATAATGACTTATTTTTTGACATATACAAAAATTTTAAGAATGGTAGCATAGATTCATTAGGAACCCGGCAAGAAAATAAAAGAAAGTGGAGAATTGAAAGTACACAAACTGTTTGCAACAGAGAAGACTCTTGTCAAGGTTTGTTAGACAAAGATGAAACATTTATGAGGTGAAAATTAGATAAAAAGACATCTAACGAATTAGAAAGAAAAAGTACATCAAGAAGTTTCAGATTTAAAAAAAATCTTGAACAGTTACTTTCTACAGATATTAACTATGATACACTAACCATTTACATTTTAATGAAAGCATGCATTAAAACTTGGGGATGATTATGATTCATTCTTTGCAGGAAAATAAACTATAATTTTAAAAATCAAGTATACATTCACTATAAATTACAGCATTTTTTACTTGAAAAGAAAAATAACAGATACTTACTTCCCTATCATTGCAATCTTCATTTATAATAAACATGAGTTTTCTTATTGTTTTGTACATATCAATGGCTAAATGAAAAGAAGATATAAAAGTTAAAACAAGTAATTTATCATTATGATTTAGGGTTTGCTTTAGTTTAATATGTATTATCATAACAATGACTTGATAAGTTCTAGTTGCATATCAACAGTTTGAAATAGTTGGCAAATGAATACAACATTTTTAAGAATAATGATGAATCTAAGCTTGAATGTTTTGGTTTAAGATTGAACAGAAGGAACAATGATAAAACAATTATATATTACTAAATTATGTCCTCACTACAAAAAATTTACAATAATAAAAGATGCCATTCAGAGATTGAATGATTTATTGGGTTGGCAACTAAGTAATTGCAGAGTTTTTTTAGAAAATCAAAGAAAATTTTTTTATGGAACTAAGTAACTTTATTCTGTAATGTATTGCCCATTTTGATCAATGACCTTTTGCCACCTTTCAGGCAGCATCATAATCCCACGTTCATAAAACTTCTGCTTTTTATTAGCAAAAAACTGAATCAGGTACGATCTGACAGCATCATCATTATTGAAATTTTTACCATTCAAGGAGTTTTGTAAAGATCGAAACAAAACGTAATCATATGGTGCAAGGTCAGGACTATATGGTGGATGTGGCAAAACATCCCAACCAAGCTCCAATAATTTTTGCCGAGTGACCAAAGATGTGTGTGGCCTTGCATTGTCATGATGGAATACAACACCTTTTCGATTTGTCAATTCGGGCCGCTTTTCTTCAACCGCATTCTTTAATTTCGTTAGTTGTTCAATGTAGAGATCTGCATTGATCGTGCAGTTGGGTGGTAAGAGTTCAAAGTGGACAATTCCTTTGTAATCCCACCAAACTGATAACAAAATCTTCTTTTGATGAATATCAGCTTCTGATGTTGTTTGGGGTTGGTTCACCTGGCCTGCTCCACGATCTTTTCCGCTTGATATTGTTTTAAACAACCCATTTTTCATCGCCAGTCATCAGTCGTTTTAAAAATGGATCATTTTCATTATGTTTCTTTAGCAAATCGCAGCTGTTAATGCGTTGCGTTAAATGCGTTTCTTTCAGTTCGTGAGGAACCCACGTATCGAGTTTTTGAACATAGCCAAGTTGTTTTAAGTGATTTTCAATGCATGTATGTGATACATGAAGCTTCTCTGCAATCTCACGTGTTGTACTGTGACGATCCGAATCGATTATTGCTTTGATTAGGTCGTCATCAACTTCAACTGGACGACCAGAGCGTTTTTCATCTTTGAGTGAAAAATCACCAGAACGAAATTTGGCAAACCAATTTTGACACTGCCGTTATTTTGAGGCTTCGTCACCATAAACAGCACATAACTTCTTATAAGCTTGCGATGTGTTTTTCCCTTCGCGGAAATAAAATAGCAAAATATGACGAAAATGTTCCTTTTGATTTTCCATTTTTCAACGAACGCCAAACGAAAACTACACAACCGATCAAAAAACTATTTTTACTGATTCACAGCTGAATTGCCAACTATCAAATAACAAAATGTGTTTTACATTTGTACTACGTCTGCAAACCTAAAAATTCAACTGAAGCCATCTATGAGTGAAATCCGCAATTACTTAGTTGCCAACACAATATTTCACAGAAGACACTGAATGAGTGCAATCTTTTACCAACAAAGTGTGCAGCAACAGAGAATGCGAAGGTCAGAATCTGTCAGAGAAGGCTAGTCCAACCCAAAAGATGTTATGAGCTTCTTTGGAAATGCATTTTATTTTAGTAGGAGACATTATATATATATATATACATGAATTTTTTAAGTGAAAATTTTAAACAGAATACATTTTATTATTACATTTTTTATTATTATTTATAAATTAAAAATAAAACAGTTAAACATTTATGACTATATATAAATAATTATAATAATAATAATCAAATAATATTATATTATAAATATTGTACTGATATATTACTATAATCAGTACAATATTTATTTCTCCTTTCTTTAGTTTTTTCAAGTCTACTTCATCCTTGTATTTGCAGATAATTATTGATGTTTCAGGTTTTCATCAGTTAAGGATGCTTGTGATTTATGTTTCATGAATTTCACTTTCAAAAAAGGTCTGCAGACATTAAGTTCATTCAAAAGCACTCATAAGTTTTGGTGCCACATCTCTCAAATTAAAAAAATTTTCTTTTGTTACATAAGTATTATAAAATTTGTAATTTTTGATTTTCATGTTAGAAAAATATGTTTCAATTTTTCACTGCACTGCATATCCATTATTTCATTTCGGAGATTTTCTGGAGCTGACCCATGGGATGGCAACTGAATTATTTCAAATATTTTATTGTGTTTACCTAAATTGCTGAAATGAATATGAAAAGCAGTTATAACTTTTCTTATTTCTTAGGCATGTTTGGAATTATTGTCACATTCTGAATTTATAAATTCTTGCAATAATGGGAAATACTCTGGACCTTCCGACTGCCATCCAGATGTGCCTCCAACATATTTTTAATATAACTGATCAATAATTTATAATTGTAATATAAGTGTAAGGAAATATTAATTTTTTACTATAATTTTTAACATAACTGTTAAGTAAATATATTTTTAATATAACTGATCGATAATTATAGCAATTTCTCTAATTTTTGTTTTTCCATACAAATAAATGAACTCATTTATCCATATTACAAACTTCATGTTTTTATACAAATTTATAAACATTTGAGATTTTTTGAAATACTGACAGCACTGTTACATAAAATAAAGAATAATATTTTTACATCATCATCATTTTTCAGTAACAGTGAAGGTTTCTAATCTTATTTAACACTGCAGAAAAATATTTGGCTCTAGTGTAGAATTGGGTGCCCCTTGTTTTTTGGCGAAAAATTTTGTTCAGTTTTGGCGATGAAACCCCATTTCTGTTTACCATGAGAGTTTTAACATGGTTTTAGCTTCTTGATTTATTTAATTGAAAATAAATCGATGTGCACACGGGCAAAGTCAAAATGTGCAATGACTAAGTTTGTGCAATTCTCTGATGTTTTTTTTAAGTGAAAATAGGTCGATGTGTACATGGACACGGAGTTTGTGAAATTCTTTGACTTCTAGTTTTGGTTTTGTGTAGCGGCCATCTTGAAATTGTGTCGTATTGGCGCCGATCTTGGCATCAAAACAGAATCGCCAAAAAACAAGGGGCACCCAATTGTAAACTTTTACCAAATATTTTCAGTTGAAAGTATGTTTGATGTACAATATGATAAATATGATTATTAAAGTTCCAATCTAAAAAACGTCTGTACTTTAAAATGCAGTTTGTTGACTATTAAGAATTATCATACATCTCATTTAACACATCCATACAACATGGAGTTGTAATACGCTGTTGAACAAACAAATACAATAAACATTGTCACTTAAGTATTTAAATTTCAGATTAAGAAATTTTTATTTAGCTGAGATTTTAGGGCACTTATCTTATATCACTCTACCTCCTGCATCTGATTAGACTTCGTAAAATTTCTAATCAGACATGTGAAGGGATACAACTGCACAGCAGAAAGAAAGGATTATTTGAAATACACTGTTGATTAATGCACATTATGATACTGAAAAAAAAAACTACTCTGAGTTTTTATATGATATAAAGCAGCATTTACTATTTTACCGATTTTCTTGAACTGACTCAGACAAAAAGATTAATTCTGCGATAAATTCTTAAAGGAAAAGGCTAACAAATATTAACAAACAAGATAAGGTTAGATTCCATGCATTTTTGAATTTTCAGATATTGTTTGCTTACACATATCACATAACAGGAGTTCACTGCCTAGGTTAATAATTTTGACATAATATTTTACAAAGGTTAATATAATAATGAATAATATAGTGTTCTGGTTGGTCAGAACACATTACAAACAGACATATACAACTTATATTAATCCTTTGATATATCAACATTCTGTAAATGTCGAATATAACAAAAAAGAACACAGTACAGTAACCATCACTTCAGCAGTTTCAATATGCCATTTTTTATGAAAACCTCACCATGATTATAATAATATTTCAATGATTTTGTTGCGTAAATATTCAGTGAAGAGAAATTAAAAATTTTTTTGAATAAATTAAAACAGAAAAAATAATTTTGAATTCTTCAGCAAAAGTTTAAGACATTAAATTTTTGTAATTCACAAATATATGTGAAGAACAGAAGCATATGAAACCTTGCGAAAACTAATGAGCTAAATTTTATTTTGAATGGTTCTACTACAGAATTTTATATAAAACAGGATTCATTTGCATTTTATACTTGAAGAGACACGACAACATTTTTCTTTCAATAAAAGAGTGATTGTGGAGAATATTTACCTGGAGGTAATTTATTAGATTCTGTGAAATCTTTAAAATTTTCATCAAATTCATTTCTGATATCATTTTTTAACCTCTGCCTTGCAAAATAACCCCGTGCATAAGCCTACAACAGAATTTTAAATTATATTCATTGAGCATAATATATCTTCAAAACAAAAAACATCACACAGTTTATAATGTTACACACGACTATATTATCATTTTAAGAATTGAGGTAAAATAAGTGATAATTTAAGGGGAAAGAAAGAAATTCGAATAAATGTAGAAATAATAATCATTATTTTTAAATTTCATGTGACAGCGAACTCTAAAACACGTACTTGAATTGTCAAAGCTGCTTGTTCTCGCTTTTTTTCCAATGCTCTCTCCAATCGAGCGGCTTTTGTTTGCTCTAAAAACTGATCTTTGCTGTTAACGTTAGATATTTCGAACATTTTTGCAAGTACTGATAACCTTCAAGAAAACAAAATTGATGCATTACTGAAAAAGTCATACATTACATTAAAATTTACAAAACTGACATCTGAAGATACAGAAAAATTACTTTTCAATGAAAGTGGAAATGAAGGTAAAATCACAGATAAAAATATATTTTTTGCATCACAGGAATATAGAAGTAAGCTATTTATGATTATCTCCTTTTGATAAAAATTAATGCAATAAATAAAATATTAATGACGTTTCACTTTATTATATACATATTTAGGTAAAATTGCATAGTAAATCCTATGTCAATGACTGACACGGAAGTCGTTAAAATATTATTCCATTACGCATACAGACATGATATGAAATCAGTGTTTACAGTTTTGACATAACAACAAATTTTTGCACGCAAAAATATCGCACTTAATGTTTCCAAAACATTCCACATGTTGCCAACTATAGTTTTAGAAATACTGAGGTTTTCCTATAAAAGCAATTCGTCTACTTTTATCCAAATCCTTTCATGCGTACAAATAATCTAAGAATTAACAAATTTTCAAAAATTGATATTTTACTAGGTTTCCAGTGTAACTAAAATACAAATGCAGGTATTTATGGGATTTAATTAAAAAATTTCGACATAAAATTCTTTTTTTTTTAGAATTATGTCCACCTAATGAACTTCATAATAAATGATAAGTTAATAAATGATTCTAAAGTTAAAAATAACTTTATAATAAATGATGAATATAACTATCATCTTTATTCTTTTGAAAGGAAATATAATACCAGCAGAAAAGCACTTGAAGATATTTTCAGGACTCACCTTAGCAATTTTGATCCATTGACAATTAACTAATGCAGACTGAATAGCTTAGATAAGTGTTTTCCAATCTGTGATCCTCAGACTACAAATTCTGCTCCTAGATTCTTCTCTCCCCCCCAAAAAAAACAAACCACAAACGATAATTCAAATTAACTGCGTGTACCACTATAGCTGAAAATCTGAGAATTTGGATATTACAGACGGCAATCTTTATCACTTTTTTTGCTAAGACTAAAATTTTATGAAATTCCTTACTGATTACCCTACTTGCGGATTTCTTACTATAGTAACAAAAGAAGGATTTAAATTAGTTTAACTGTGGTACTTTTTACCCGTCTATATCTTAACAAACAACTATGCAAGAAACAACTTGTTCATACCTCTCCTTAATGTGAATATCAATATATATTTAATTTTTAGTTAATAAGATAAATATTATTCAATAGCCTTGAATTATTAAAAACAAATATAAATTACCTTCTATCAACTTAATTACTTAATACTGATAAATTTCTAGGTACCTTTAATCTCTAGAAACTTTGAAGTAATAATGCCCCTCTATAAGCAAGTTATGGAGCTCTTTTCCATCGGTTTGCCACCACTGTACCATAACTATGTAATGAAAGCTTCCTCCTCTTGGGGCTTTCCTCCACTTCCTCTAAATCTAGACCAGAAGCAGAAATATTGCAAATAATAGATCCTTTTCTGATAAATCTTCCGAGAGGCCGAAAGGCTCAGTGGAGAAAAATGCTAAAAGTTCAGATAGTATTATCTGCTAATTTCGCGAATATACTAAAAGTTTACAACTAAAGTTTACAACGAAATTAAGTCAATCGTCTCCGAATTTTCAATTCTTGATGTAATCTAAATTATCACTAGTAGACTTGATGAAATAAGGGAAGTCCCTACTTTTATTGACATGATGTTTGTATTAATTAAAAGAATTTTCTAAATAATACAAGCATCTTGAAGGAATCTTTAATAGGGGAACTTCGGGGGGTTTCATTTAAAATATTTCTTCCGTTAATATGGTTACTTCAAATGTGCTGAAGTTGTCAGTTTTTGGCTGTTTTTATATTGAATCTGGTAATTTAGTATGTGGTGTATATTTGTACCTAGATTTTCCGTTTTGCATTTCGAATCCGTTTATGATTTTGTTTTATTTTAAAATTTCTGCATTTACATGTTTAACTTTATTTTTGTTAACCTGCTCACCTGTCGTAAGAGAAGTGCTATGTGATCGCGGTATTTTTATGCTTAGAACTTTTGTCACTCCTCAGCATTTAGAAGCACCTCTGCTACTTCGCAGTAAATTCGAAAGTAACTATTTGCTCGATGAAGGTAGGTCGCCACCATGGATGTAGGAAGTAGAAGGAGAGGCCCCTAACCGGTTTTCCCCATACACTGCTTTGAGGCACTGGCGATCCCTGCATGGTGACCAAAACATTTGGTCATTTACCAGCAAGATCAATGGTTTCGACACGACCGGATGTAAATGTTTTGTAATTAAGTCGTAAATATACATATAAATGTATATATATTTTCTTTTTCTACAATATTTCAGAGTCCAAAGTATCTGAAAAGAATACATTTTTAAACAAAATTTCATTCTGAACGGAATTAAATGCTATAGTTTTCACAGAACACTTTGCTCAGAACGGTTTAATTTGAATGAAATATTTTCACAAATTTGAAAAAATTTAGAATTAGAAATTAGAAAAAATTTTTAAGGTAATTCGATTTTATTCAGTTAAGGATCACAAAAATTAAGATCAAAGTTTATTGTATTATCAATATTAAAATTATGCATTAGTTCTTTGCTATTTATAGAGCTTCTTAAAATACTTTTTCAATTATGACATGATTTTTTAGCTTCTGAGGCATCTTTTAAATCGAAAAATCTAAGTCAATTTATAATTAATGCTCTATTCGGTCCATTTCAAATTACAGCACCTTTTATTTTAACAGTGAAATATATTAAATAGCATTTAACTTTCTCTGAATATTTTTAAAAGGGAATAAAAAAAGGATTTTCTAAAAATATTATTTAAAACTTTTAACTGACTTATTATAAAACGTAAGGGAATAATTCTTTTCATTATACTTATCAGTTTTTTACCCTTAATTTCAACAATACGTATTCTAAAACTCTTCTTTATTACTTCCTTAAGTACGCATCTTATAGAATTTGCTTTACAATACCAGTTAACAGATTGGTTTCCGGTACGAAAAACTCTTGCTTAAATAGTTTTACAAACGAATTTGTCAACAGGATTTCAGTTTATGTTTACAATTCAATGTTAAGGTTATTATATATTTAGCTAATATTTATAATCATTATAAATTTAGATACATTTAATACTTAGATTTTTTCACAGTAACTTTCACAACAGCTTATGAATGAATAAATCCTTCATTTCAAATATAAATAATTTAATAAATATTTACGTATTTTGTTAAAGGCAGATTCACCGCTTTTTCGAGCATATGCATAAATACCCATACATATTTTTTTTTTCATTTTCGGCATGTACAAATCTTTAATTTCCGTGTATGCACAATATTTTTAGTAAAGTAATTTACAATAATTTTGCACATACCAGAAATTTTTGCATGAGAAATAAGTATAAATATAATTTGAATGAAAATTACTTGCCTTATTTTTAATATCCTCTCAAAACTCAGTTTTTCTTCGAAATTCCTCCACGATGGCATCTCTTCCTTTAAGCAAACAGTCCTTGTATGCCTTACCCTATTTAAGAAAAACTTAACCTAACCTATGTGCCTAATTACAAATATTTTAACATGCATAATTTTATATTTACATTTAGCCACCAAGTTTCCAAACTTTTGACTTAAAACATGTTTTAGGATATATTCATTATCAAAATCAAATCTTCTGGTAAATATATTTTCTCAGAGCACTAAATACCTCTTTTAGCGATTTTACCCAGTTTAATAATTCTCTGATAATATACTAAAAAAATAACTATCCATTTCACATTTAAACATGAACCGCATTGTCATCAGATCGCAATCTTGATTGCCTTACCCTGCATTACAGTTTCATTATTTAAAACAGTTAAAATAACGAAATAATCCAAATTCACTTATTTCAAATTTTCATACTGCGAGGTAATCCAGAAGGTAACAATATACAAAGTATATTGATACACCAATTAATAACACTTTTTCATGCCTTGAAACTGTTTCAAAAATAGAGGAATATTTGAATTGAATAACAGAGATTTTTCGTTCGTAATTTTGTATTACATTTAGTCATCAGTTAAACATGTTTCTAAATAAAATTTTAAGATAGAGAGACAAAACTTTATTTTTTTATCTTACAACTCTGTTAATCATTGACCATGAGATATAGTATATTTCATTATATTATTAATATAGTAGCAAGTTTTGTATACAACTGCCGCATAGATACTGAATTATTTACAATACAGGCTGTTTATAAAGTCCCGGAACCATTTTGTTGTTCAATAACTCATTAAATAATAAAGGCAGATTAAAATTAATAACATAAATGATTAGATAGACTCAAAAAGTTTCATGATCCTTGTCAATGAGCTTCCACGTGTGCTCCCTTCGTCGCACGGAGAATATCAAGTCGATATTCAATTTCACGCCAGGTACCGGCAAGCATGTCGGCATCCACAGAGGCTATTGCGGTTGTAATTCTGGCTTTAAGGTCATCAATGTTCGACACTCTCCTCCTATAAATATTGTCCTTTACAAATCCCCAAAGGAAAAAGTCCAGCGGCGTTATATCAGGTGATCTGGGTGGCCAAGGAATTGGACCTCCTCGCCCAATCCATCTTCCTGTAAAATGGTCATTCAAAGAACTACGAACGATGGTATCCCAATGAGGTGGTGCACCAGCTTGTTGCAAAAAGACATATGACAGAAGCTAGTTATGGAAATACGAAGTTTTCCAACATGTCTAAGTATACGACTGATGAAACCGTCTTTTCTGTGAAAAAGAAAGGCCCAGTGACTCGGTCGTGCATTAGTCCACACCACGCATTAACCTTTGAGGAATCCATTTGTGCCTCACGGTATTCATGGCTGTTTTCAGATACCCATATGCGCACATTATGGCGATTAACAAACAAAACAAAGAAAAATGCAATTAATGAGCAGACGATATTTAGAAAAGACAGCTTTTTAGACTGGAAAATGAAATTATCTGAAATTAACCACACATGCAGACAATATTTGCAAATGTAAAGATATTCAAACCTGAAAAGGAAAATATATAAGTTATTCCATGAATAAATGCCATAAGTTTGTTTATATCTTTATTATTTTATGAGTTACTAAACATCAAAATGGGTCCGGGACTTTATACACAACTTGTATTTTTTGCAAAAATAAGCGTATCTTACGTGTAATATGTAATACTGTAATATGCTCCAGTTAGCCATTCTTTGCCTATGAATGAGACCTGCGTACGTTAAGAAGTGAGCATAAACCTCGAATTTGCAAGAAAGAAAGACTTGCGTGGGAAACATTTAACAATCTGGAATCTTTAAGAGGACCATTCATGATCGGACCTCCTTTGACAGGATACACAAATATTTTCACCTCCGTCGATCATCCTATTTTCAAATTCTTAATAAGCTGTCTTGTTGATACGGCACGTTCACATGGTCTCATCGTCTTGACCGCACATGGTACTTCCGCCGAATTCGCAAATGTATCGGTCTTCTGTTCCACACATTTATGTAAAACTGTACATAATTTTACACAAATGTGCGGTTACAAATCAAGGAAAAGTTAAGTTATTGGCATATCTGGGTACATAGTTATTTATTCTGACGAGGATTGCAGCATTTGGTGGTAATTTTATTTTTTAATTAACCCAAATAAGTAATTAACCCAAATAAATAAAAAGTGTAAACCCAAAGTAATTATTTTTTAGTTATGTAAAAATCAAATGATGAGTTTAAAATGAGCAACAATAAAACTTTAAAAAATGTTTTAAACTGCATGTTACAATAATATATGGATGACAAAAAATTTTATTTTATTAAAAACATTTTGACATTTGGAACATAAAATAAAAGTGGCGAATTGTCTACCAAGGGTATTGAAAGACGTATACAATTCTAAAGGTACCGTAAGTATTTTTCATTCTTTAAGCATAACTTTTTTTATAAAATCTATATTTTTGTAGTTCAACAGCTTAGAATTTTATAAAACAAATTCATAATCAAAATCGCTGTTGTTAGTTATCGAAAAATAACCAAGATGTGATTTTTTGCGTAAATGTCACTAAATTATACAAATTGCTTTTATCCATCACACAATGAACGTTTCTTTTAAGCGGAAGTGTCCCGTTTTTAGATTTGTATGGAATTGTCGTGTATCGAATTACTATCAGAGCGTTGTCAAGGGAGCTTCTGAACGTAAACAGAAAACACCCTATCTGGAGACCGAAGCCTTGGAGGAGAGTTTCACTCTCAGGGCAGGCTTGGTCCCTCTTTCCTTTCTTACCTCCATGGTCGCCACAGAACAGGTACTCCGGTGTTTATACCATTCGAAGAAGCCGAAGTTTTCATCAGAGACTGAAAAAAAAATGATGGTTATAATGCTTCTGAAAAAGTTTACAGGAATCTACGAAATGTCTGATCAAACTTAAGTAATTTTGTTCATGATATGAAAACCTGTTTTACATTTCTTAGAAAAATAGACTGCGTTCATTAAGTTTTGTGTAAATAAGTTTAAGTTATGTTACTAAATTGTATAAAAGTGACAAATACATGTTGAAAGAGATTGTACCGCTTATCCATGCGTACCGCTTAATCCAAAGAAATACATATACAAGCATGCACTGCTGTTTACGGCATTTACTAAGAAAGCCACGCCGTCACATTGTAAAGTACATTGGTTATCATAAATTAAGGAAAAATCACAAAAATACCAGTAACTCCCTCAAAAATAAGCCAAATCGTGTAAAATTTGAATATGTTTCCAAAGAAGAGTAGCTGAGTAAAACTGCAATATGCAAATTAATGGCGCTGCATTCGGAATACGTCATCTACGAGGTGCATAAAAGTACATGTTTGAAAGCAAGCCTACATATTTCTCTGTGATAGTGACATCAGAAATCTGAGATAACCAATTCGTAACAATGATCTCCAGGTATCATTTGCCTTCAAAACTACGATGGAGAGCTATTGGGAGACTGGAGGCAGTTCAAAGTCAAACAGAAGTGGCCGGATCGCTAAATGTGAGTCCTTCTGTGGTTCATAGGCTTTGGAGGCTGTTTCAAACCACAGATTCAGCATCTAGGAGGTTCAGCCAAGGACGGCCAACTGCTACGACGAGCGCCGATGACCGATATTTGACATTATGTGCCCGCAGGAATAGAAACTCTACTCCGACTCATCTTAGATCCTCCCTTGCTGCAGCCACCGAAAGGTTGGTGTCAACGTCAACTGTGCGTAGAAGGCTTCACTGAGGTGGTCTGTATGCGAGCGATTGCATGCCGCTCACGTCACGCCATAGGAGAAACGGTTTGCAGTGGGCACGACATGTCCACTGGACGCCTGATCAATGGAGGGCTGTTCTCTTTACAGATGAGTTCAGGTTTAGTCTAGAAAGTGATAGTAGGCGTTATTTGATATGGAGAGAACCAGGAATCCGTTAAAACATCTGTGAAAGAGATGCGTACGGAAGAGGCAGTGTCTGTGTTTAAGGTGGCAACTCTTTGGGTGGACGCACAGAC
The DNA here is from genome assembly GCA_000611955.2 of Stegodyphus mimosarum. Lineage (NCBI taxonomy): Eukaryota > Metazoa > Arthropoda > Arachnida > Araneae > Eresidae > Stegodyphus > Stegodyphus mimosarum. The sequence goes on along the minus strand of KK115931.1, from coordinate 94,084 downwards.
CTCCATGTCTTTCCAATGGGAACAGTGAATGTTCAGGTTTATATAGCTGACATCCTTTATGTTTATGTGCACCCATATGCCGGGAATATAGGTGATGGTTTCCTGTTACAGGATGACTACGCAAGACCACACAGGGCTCGCATCGTAGATGACTATCTTCAGCAGGAAATCAGGAAACAATTATGCGCATGGAGTAGCCAGCTGGATGCCCGGACTTGAATCCTATCGAGCACGTCTGGGATGTTTTTTGGAGACGTCTAGCTGCTCTCCATCCACTCCCTCAGACCTCTGCCGCGCTTGCAACTGCTTTGCAAGAGCAAGGACTCTCGCTTGCTATGGAATTGATAGACCCCATAATTGAAAGCATCATACATCGTCGTATGTGCTGTATTGCTTCGAGAGGCGATCATATTCAATATTGAAGGTACTTTTCCTATAGCAAATTGACACCTTCGATTTGTTCATTTTACACTTGTGCTGATTTCTGTACTACCATAATTGTCTGGTAATTTCATGTTATTTGATGCCTACTATGTGTTTATATTGTAGGTAAGTTTCATAAAATTCTACATGTAACGTTTTAGTAATCGTGATTTTTACTTGATATATGATAACCAGTGTGTTTCAAAAGTAGAAGGTACGTTCATTGAAATTAAGGCATTTGAAAACAGGTTGTTGCTGTTGTTGTTACTCATGCTCACTTGTCTGACAAAGTCAACCCAAGCCCACGGAATTTCTCGTGTCAAGGAGCGCAAGATTATGCCTGTCGTTGGCTTTGAGCACCAAGCAGGTGACAGCGATTTGAAAACATTAATATCTATACTAAAACCAGACTAGGGTCTTCACAGGTCTTATAATCTTCCAAAATTTGAGTAACCAGGAAGTGCGGTATTAATAGAAAGAAACTTTTAATTCTGAGCCAAAGAAATGCGATCCAGTTCCTTTTCAATGGAATTACTAGCTTCATGTGCTGGGGAAATATTTCGTACTTTAAATTCTGAGGAACATAATCGTTTAGGTCAGTGGTCTGAAACTGGCTGCCTTGAAGCAATTTTATGTTGCCCGCGTATACATATCAGTTATCCAGTGCTGCAAAGATTTCATGTGCGCAAAGATTTCAAGATTTTAGTTACTTGAAGTTCGAGTTTATATTATTTTCATGATATTCATGATTATTTCATGATGCTCAATTGAAGTAAAATCAAACTTGAATTGAGAATCAAAATCTATAAATAGAGTAATTATTTCACAGTGTGATATATATAATTCCAAAGGTTTGAAGATAAAGCTATTGTTGGGTTCTACGGGTTCGTGGATTTAGAGTGACTGATGACAGAACTTGATGAAGAATCAAAACACAATTTTTTAGCCAGTATTACACAGGACAATTCCGAAGACGCGTTACACTCGTCGAAAAACTACGACAAACACGCTGAAAGTATGAGCAACACAGCCTTCAGGCTATAACGGGGAAGACAGCTTCACGACAAAGCACTAAAAGTACAGCTCCGATTCAGTCAATCGTTCTCGAGCTAATCTCTGAACTCAAAACACTACTAAACTTAACGTACTCCTATTCTGCGTACAGGCAGGGCATACGTAGCTTTGAAAACATTCTCGCTAAAAATGCATTCTAGAATGTTCTCGCTCTGTCTACGGCATATCTCCAATTTTGTGTCAAATGTCACCAAATGGGCGATTTTGCGCCAGGAACCCCGCCTTTCCTTGTCACTTTCTGGCAACCCTAACCCAGCTTTGTGTGGAAGCTATCTTACCGCAGGTGGGCATTTCGCAACACTATTATTAACTTTTATTCGTATATGTCAAAAAATAAATAAGTATAGTTACGCATTTTTTTCTAAGAATTAAAAGTTTTTTTTCAGAATGCCTTTACATATGAACAGATTTTTTTTTCACAGTTGAAAATTAACAAGAAAAGAAACGGATTCCAAGATGAGCATCTGCAAGCTATGATGAAAATAATTTCTAGTCATTTCTCTCCAAGACAATAAACCAGAATCGAAACGGCATCAAGTGTCAAACTGTAGTAAGAAATAGAGAAGTTTATAATTATTTACTTACAAACGTATGTATTTTTATTTATGTGTGGAAGAAAAATTTAATAAGTAGGAACGAGAGACTAGATTGTCATTATTTATTCTAACATTTTGGCCCACTTGTACATAATTTGTTTATTTTTAGTTTAAATTAAAGTAAGTTGCTGAGTAATTAATTAAACCTGTTAGAACTATTTGAAATAAATGTCAATCTAAAATTTAATATTTAGCTGTCAATGTGTTTGAATTACAAAGTGTAACTAACAAAAATGTCTTGCAGATACCAAACTTAAATTTCAGCTAGAAAACATACATAAATTTGAATTTTTTCTTTGCGATATTAATTGTTTATATATGTTTTGATAAAATTTAATTAGCAATATTTAAAATTTATATAAAATATTCTATATTTTATTAATAAAATATTTTCACTTTGTTAAAAAAGGAAAGAAAAGAAAAGAAAAATCTGGTCGTCAGCTGCTTTTAGATCGTGCATTTGCCCAGCTTACAATTTGAGTTTGAGATCAATCGTGTAGGCTGTAAATGCATAAATAATTATGCAGTAAATGAATAAGTTCTCAATTTTATCTCAGAAACCGTAAGTGGTTTTCGTTTTCTTGAGCGCAGTCATCAACTTCGCCAGAATTTATTGGTCTGAAACTTTAGCTAGTGTAAATGGGCTTTTAGTGAGCTCGTGGGGATTCTCGCGAACTCATTGTTATATTTGTCACTGATTTGAATGTCCCATGTCATTCCTGTTTGATTGTTTATTTATTCAAGGAAAACGCACGTCTTGAGAGTATAATCGTATTTTGACTTACCACTGAAGGTAACATAAAATTAGACTATTATTAACTTTTATTATGTGTGTCTTTATTTCTGTGAGGCGCATATTTTAAAAAGATTCTATGGATTTCGAGGGCAACAAGTGCAGGTCCTTCATCATCAGGAGAAAAGGAATTCTGCAAACAACAAGGCTGTATTTACACTGGTGTGCAAAACTTAAGCAACAATGTAAAAATTTAGCAGATAGCCATGAAATTGTAGAAAAGGAGGTTTGGAGATCAGTACAATGAACACGTAAGTTAGTAGAAACGTCATGCGTATGCAAATATCAGGAACGAAACGTCAGAGGCGACGTGAGCGTACACAAAACCCGTGATGTCGGCCCGCGCAGCTCAGCAGTAGAATAAAAGGAAGGACGGAGACGCAATTAAACATATTCGCTGCAAGTGCCAGTGAGTCAGTTGGTGAAATATGGCTAGAAGAAATCACCTGGACGACTTCGCACGTGGAAAAATGATCGGAAAGCTGGAGGAGGGGCGTACTGTCACGAGTGTAGCTGCAGAGTTCGGAATCAACAAAAGTGTCGTTTCGCGCGTTCCAAACCACAGGTACAGCTGTTAGAAAGGTTGGTGGTGGCCGCCCGAGGACGACATCTGCAGGGGATGACCTATATATCGTCCTGCAGGCGAAGAAAGGCCGACAGCAGTCAGCAAGCGCCATTGCTCAGCAACTCTGTACAGCAACGGGGCGACAAGTGTCGCGGTTTACTGTGGCTAGACGCCTTCACAAAGGGGGCCTATTCGCCCGCCATCCTGAACGCTGCCTCCCGTTGAAAGTTGGCCACTGACGAGACCGTTTACAGTGGTGCAGAGAGCACAAAACTGGACAACTGATCAATGGAGTCGTGTCCTCTTTACGGATGAGAGTCTGTTCAGTACCAGAAGCGATTCTCAACGCGTTTTGATTTGGAGAGAGGTCGAGACCCGGTTTTATCCCAGTAACATCAAGGAAAGACACCGTAACGGTGGTCCTGGAGTTCTTGTCTGGGGAGGCATTATGCTGAACGGGGGAACTGAGTTCTACGTTTTCGACAGAGGGTCTGTAACCGGGGATCGCTATTGTGAGGAGGTGCTCCTTCCCCATGTGCGTCTGTTTCGATGTGCCATTGGCCCAGACTTAATTTTTATGGATGACAATGCACGGCCACATCGGAATCTTGCTGTTGAGGAACTACTGGAAAATGAAGATATCACTCGAATGGATTGGCCAGCGTAATCCCCAGATTTAAATCCCATCGAACATGTGTAAGATGCTTTGGGGAGACGCATTGCAGCACGCTTACATGCTCCGGAGAGCACCCAATAACTCAAACAGATGCTGATTGAGGAATGGGCACTCCTACCGCAAGAAATGTTGCACCAGCTGGTTCTGAGTATGCGGAGGCGATGCGAAGTAACCATTGCAGTGAGGGGAGGGCATATCCCATATTAAGGGACATCTGCTTGGTGTTCTTCCTCTTGGATAGACAATCATGAGTCACGATACTATGCGTTCAATAAAGCTTGTTTTTGTTTGATTCCATACCGTATGCATTGTATTCCTTTTTCAGCTCCGATGCTTTCGTCATCCTTTACGTACATAATACTCTCCTTCATTTCTGCATTTCATGTCTCTCAGTTGATTTCGCGTGGAGTTATGGCAAAAAACCCTGCTGTTGCTTAAGTTTTGCACACCAGTGTATATCAAAAGCCAAACAATAAAACGAACAGGGAGGTAGCCCTAAATTCATGGAAATAATAACGAAACATGAAAAATTGATTTCATAGCGTCTTAAAAGTGTTAGGAAAACTAGAATTGGACTGTAATGTAGCAAAAGTACACTAGATTTTAGCAAAAATGTTATGCTTAAAGAGTGAAAAATACCTTACAGTGCCTTTAAAATTGTATATACCTTTAGATACCCTTCATAGTGTATTCGCTACTTTTATTTTATCTTCCAAACGCACAGTGAATGCACAGATATTAAAGATTTGTACATGCCGAAAATATGAAATATGTATGGGTATTTATGCATATGCTTGCAAAAAGCGTTATCTGCCTTTAACAAAATACATAAATATTTATTAAATTATTCATAAATGTATCTGAAATGAAGAATTTATTTACTTATAAACTCCTGTTACTGTGAAGAAAGCTAATTATTAAATATACCTAAATTTATAATGATTATAAATATCTAAATATATATAACCTTAACATTGAATTATAAACACAAATTGAAATCCTGTTGACAAATACATTTATAAAACTATTTAAGCAAGGATTGTTTATACTGGAAAGCAGTCTGTTAAAAGGTATTGTAAAGCAAATTCTATGAGATGCGTACTTAAGGAAGTAATGAAGAAGAGTTTTAGAACAGGTATTGTTGAAATGTGATAATTAAAAGAATTATTCCCTTACATTTTATAATAACTCAGTTACAAATTTTAAATAATATTTAAAACAAAAATCCCTTTTTTATTCCCTTTCAGAAATATTCAGAGAAAGTTAAGTATATGCAAATGAGCACTAATATTTAACGTATTTCACTATTGAAATAAAAGGTGCTCTAATTTGAAATGGACCGAATAACATTAAAGCCATTAGGAAAATAAGATAAAACTTTGCGAATGTGGAAAGTTTCAAGGAAATCCAATTCACCGACTGAAGAAGCTTTTTGGATCATTTCTGTTTAGTTAATGACTTTAATTCCAATCCTAATGTTTTTAAAATGCTAATATGGTAATTTTCATATTTCATTACTGTCAAAGTGGATGGCACTGCCTCCCTGTTCGTTTTACTCTTTGGCTTCTGGTATAAACACAACCTCCTTCTTTGCAGAATTTCTTTACTCCTGATCTGTCTTTTCTCCTGATCTGTCTGTCTCGAGTGACTTTTCTCTGCATTAGCTTCCTCCGCTGCAGTCTCTATTTTTCTGAATTATTTGTAGGTCCTTCCAACTGGAAAGTTCCCTGAGGCTCGAAACATGTGGTAACTCCACTCAGAGATTATCTGAGGTACGGGAAAAGCAAGAAAAATTCTTGCTATAATCGGCAAAGACAAAAGCATCAAAGTGTCAAAGCGGAATTTCTTTTCCCCTGATGATGAGGGACCTGAAATTGTTACCCTTGAAATCTATATGCTCTTTGTTGAAATATACGCTAAACAGAAGGTTGATGCTTTGCCTAATTTTATGTTTTATTTCATCGTGTTTCTCTTCTCTCTTGATTGTAGATAGCTTAACATTCAAACAAGTGCTCGAAAATGTTGTCAGTTTTCAATAAATTTATTTATTTTGTATCAAATTATTTAACACCAAAACGACGGGTTGAAATATCGCTGTTCATTTCCATAGAACGATGACAATAAGTACGTTGTTACTAAATGATTTTAAAAGTTAAATTGTGATCATTAAATCCAAACTAATAAACGCTTTGATATTTTGTAAATTTTTTATTGTTTAAAATTGTTTTTAATTAAAAAAATTATGACAATTAAAATTATTTTCTAGTTTTGTGAAATGTAAAACATTTAATTAGAAGTTAATACCATTTCATTTTTAGCGCAAGTTGAAAGTTAAAATTTTTTGTACGAATGTTAAAATTTTCACACTTCACTACTGCCTTCACAAACATAGAATAAAGGCACAGTGGCAACATTTGCCAGGGGTTTCTTCTCGATACGGACATTATCTTGCCATTGCAGGGTTTATGTTATTCAAGCTTACAAAGTATAACACCTGTTTAATGAATACCATTATACACACAAATTTACGTAATTAAAAAAAAATAAAAGCAATTTTAACCTCGTATGTTGATTCCAGCTTAAAAAATGGAACAATTTTAAACTAAATTGCTGTAGCAAGTCAAGCAGTTGAAATTTCAGTGGCCAGAAAATCAAGACAGAACATGAAATTAGCTCTCAAAATTTTAGCTCCTCTATGTTAATTAAATTTGATACATATTTACTAATATCTCTTTTTTTAATAAACTTTTTGATTCTTCCTTTCATATTTTGAAATTTAGGTTCATTCCAAGTAAAATTCGCTCATTTTTTATAATTTACTTTGAAAATTTGTATTTTTAAATAATTTTTATAAATTTTTCGAAACAAAATTTGGGTTATAATACATAAAATATTTACCATCCTCTTAAAGTAGATGTATTTCGAGCATACCTGCAAAAATTAGAATTTTTTATTCAAAATTTCCTAAGATATACATGAATTTACATAATAGCGCGTACTGAAATTTCGAATATTTGTTATAAGCGATAATAGCGCCAAATGTGATTTATGCACTTTGTTAAAATTATTCGTAACTACGAACGCTGACTTTTTTTCCGGTCGTGTACAATAAAAAAAGGAAAGTAAAACAGGTTGCTATAAATTCAGGAATTCTCCAAGTGAATTATTCTTGGCGAAAACTTAAAAAATTGCGTGCTAAGATAAATTTTCAAATTTCTCCATAAATTTCTCCCCAAAAATTACAAAATGTAATATCTAAGAATAATTTGAGTCGTAGAATCGAAGTATAGAAAATAATTGGCATGTCATTTCAGAAAAATTCCGATTTTGTGTCAAAATACCTATATTAGAACAATGTTATGTATAAATCTAATATATATCCTAAGTTGCGCTTTCGAGACATGAAAAATGCAATTTGAATTTCGTCAATCGGCCCAGTAGAACGGGAGATATAAAACTGTCCTTTTTTTCAGTCCAAAGGGCTTTTGTCCCTGAAGGAGTATTGTTTTCACTTTGCGGTTTTGCGTCGAATCATTCTGAATGTCCGTTTCACTTTTCAAATTGTTGCCAGTAAATATTATTGCCTTGTATTATATTTGAAGAAATTAAATAATGAGGAATCTGTATAAATTTATGTATGTTTCTCGCATTGTGATAGAACAACGGTACCTAGAGGCAAACATTTTGAATGACGTAATCCCACTGCGAATACGGGCATCTGGAAGCCCAAATTTGGAATTTGTTTTATTAATCGATTTCACATTTTGTAAACCTTTAACAAGTTTTTTATTAACAAACTCAAGGATTTCAAAGCGAGCAATGGCAGCGTTGTACAGAAAAAAAAAAAAAGCATTTTTATCTCCAGCGCGTGAGACAGTGCATCGGAAATTCTAAAGATATGCTGAATTTAAAATTATTTTGCGATATTGCTCTTGAACTAAATTTTATGGTTTAAGTGCGAAGAACATGATCTTTAATAAATAAAGGTAACACACAAAATGTTAAAAAAAAAGTTCCTTTGGACGCAATTTAAAATCTGAAACCTTTCAGATTTTTAGTCCAAAGGAGCTTTGTCCCTAAAGAACTTATAAAAAAAAAAATTTCTTTTTATGCGCAGTGTACATCACTGTCAAGACCGAAATTTTGTTCAGGTTAACCGAGTGTTCGCCTTAAGCGAGTTCATATTAAATGATATTTCTTCTATATATTAATTATTTATTTATTCATTGTATGCTGGCTAATTTGGGCCTGAAAGTGTTTTCTACATATGTTTATTTTTTAGACGATTTTGGTAAACGGTAATAAAAAATCGTTTGCTGCAAAAGAAGTAATTGCAATTGTACTATGTAAAAGTCAAAATTATCGTCTGTGGCTTGAGAGTTTGTTTTTATTCAAAATGGCGAATTTAACAAAGCAGTGGTTCGAAGGCTACATTTACGCTCTTTCCGAAGAGAAATATGCATACTCCGTTATCCAAAAATGATGTGAGAGTCATGGTTTTGTGATATCTAAAGCATCGATAGGTAATATTATCAACAAGAAAGGAAAAAAATGTCAAATTGGAGCCTCAAGTGGAACAAAAATTCCAAACAAGTATCCAAGGAAAAAACGGACATCTTCGACTATTGCAAAGGTACGTTGTTTAATGTTAAAAGAAAATCCCCTTAGTCAAAGGACAGTTGCAAAATCATTAAAATGCTTGGTGCAAACTTAATAGCAATCATTAAAGAATGAACCGGGATGGTTTGTTATTATTCTTGCACAACAAAATCAAAATTTTGAACCTTCTCGTATAAATGCTGTTCCATGGCATACAATATATTTATTTGAACACTAACGTATTAGAATATAGAAAATATCTTAAAATTTAATTGCTGTACATGTATTTTTGGTACAAATATACTATTTACAAAGTTTCAAACATTTGTACAAAAGAATTCTACACTTAAAATCGTTTGGCATGGATGTACCAATCATTATATTGAATCTTGTTTAATACACAGGCACTAACATACCTCTCAGTATATATATATTTTTTAAACACAGTTTTCGAATACAGCTGAAAAACTGTATAATCAAAATGGTTGGGCACGGATGCAGTTTTCTTTAAAATTAATTAATGTTATTTAATATGCAGCCACTGATGTACTTCTTACATTTTTTTTATTTTAGTTACTTTTATAAAACAAAACTCATTTACTACTGTCATTATCAGGGCTAAGAAGTTTTCTTTGTTGTTATTAGTATTAGTGAATGTCTGTGTTTTTGCAAACTTAATAGCAATCATTAAAGAATGAACCGGGATGGTTTGTTATTATTCTTGCACAACAAAATCAAAATTTTGAACCTTCTTGGGTAATAAACAATTCGCTATATCATTTTATCACAAACAAAATGAGTCTCGCCCTATCTCCTCTATTTACATCCCAGTCTTGATAATGAAACTAAAATACCATTTTAATTCGTTTAACAACAACTTTAACATTTAGAGAAATAACCCTAAATGAAATCAATCACACAAATGAAGGAAATTAAATGTAGGTACATCAGGACAAAAACTCGAACTGTGCGTTCCCCCTACACTGAACTTTATAACAAAAAAGGAGCAGGCCAAACTTTACACAAAAAATGAAGAAAGAAACTGATAATAAAATACATTTCCTTTTTAGACATTTTTGATTATTTCCCAATATCATTTCAATGAATTATATCTTCAGAACAGTGTTAGATCTTCAGAGCAAATTTAGGGGGGCAGTTAGAGAAGTCTTGTGATGGAGACGAAAAAGTTCTAACAGATGTGTTTAGACCACAGGGCAATACAATGCTTCCAAGGCAAATATAGTCTGAAATATAGGTCACTGAAAGATTCACCAAGAACTTTTTAATTATCTTAAGTAACGTTAATAAAATTTTGCTACTTTAAGAAGAATATTTTAAAACGGTTCTTCTTGGTGTGTCTCAGTGTTGAAAGTAAATAAGTGTAATCTTTTTCTAAAAATGAATTTTTAAAATTTTGTGGCTAATTTGGAGCCTCTTATAGTTTTTCAATCGATGCAAGTACCTCAGTTCCTTGACCTTTGCCCAGGCTCTGGTATTCAGGCATAGATCTCTATTTTTCAGAAGCAAAAAAATTTGCTTTGAAATTTTGAAAAGTTGCGTTTGTTTCAATCTTACTTCTAATTTTTTAGGGATATTAAGCTGTAAGGATCTTAAGTTTAACTAACGTTTATTTAATTTAAAACTTTACTATCATCTCTTATTTTGCACTTCCGGCCGGAATTAACGCGTGAATATGTTTATGCAAATTAAACTTGCTAACGCTTAAGTATTTAAGTTGTGGCTTTTTGCCAAGAGAGTAAAAGGAAGGAGTGCGAACCCTCTTGCTACGAGTCTTCACGCGAGCTTGCCGTCAGTTACTGTCCGCCTTTAAGGCCAGAGGTTTAACCCTCTTGAAAGTTAAAGACATATTGTAGTTTTCCGCAGTTTGCGTACTGCAGACGTAGTCATTTCAAAGGCCAGTCTTAGTGCTAGTTATCTGTGTAAAATATTAAAAGTTCGCTCTTATTTAAATTTTAGTTAGTTAGTAGTCTTATATTCTTTTACGTTCAGGCCACAAGTGGTTGGTCTTTGTATCCCGAAGTACGAGAACGTCTGTAAAATCGATAAGCAAATAAAGGGGAATTTGAACCCTTCTTATCTTTGTTGTATCTTCTACACACGCACGAACATAGCTTTTAGTAAGCTCCCTGTTCCTACTCAGGACTCCAGCCATGTTTGCAAAATCAGATAGAAGAAACACAAGTCCTGATAAAGCTACATTGGTGAATCTGGTTGAAACCCTTTCCTGACCTGTCATTGTATTTGAACCATATTTTCAAAATACGAGTATTATTATAAGACAATTTTTGTTCAAAATTTAGTCAGACACCATGCATAGTTTTATAAGGTATTTCACCCGCCTTCTTAGCATGTGTTCGTGGTGTAGCACGCTCGGCGCGTATTCGAGAGGTCCGTGGTTCGAGTCCAGGTGAGAGCATTGTTCATTTTTCATCTCTCCTGCTTTCAAAAAATACCTAATGTTTCTACAGTTTCAAGTCGAAATTTGAATCATAGATGAAGTTATCAGCTTGAAGCAGTGAATGGAGTCTGACTAAATTAGGCTGAAAAGAAATGAACATTAAATAAATTATTAGCTGCTAAAATGTGTACATATTTTTTTGGACATCCTGTACATCCTGCATTCTTGCATGCTTTGCACTTGAACTACGTACAATTCCTGCATGTCCTGCACTTCCACTTGCCTTCTAAGACAAATATTTGTTCAAATATTAGCCTGGCTTCATCCATTATTTCAGTTCGGTTAAACTCGAAACAAAACAAAACGAAAACCAACAAAAAGGAGTAAAAATCAAATAAGTTAAAATGTGTATATGTATTTTTGAGGATAACCTGTACATTTCAAATATTATTATCTTATAAAACTAAGCTTTCATTCGAAATTAATCAGTAACTTCATTAATCTAAATGTACAATATGAGAGTATTAGAGCAGTTTCACTTCTTGATTAAGAATTACTTTTATTTACGTTTCATTTTTTATACATTTTATTTTCCTTTTATTATTTGAAATCATTTTAGGATTTTTCAGTTGAAAATGTTGAAATTAAACATCAGTTTAAACAGCTATTTAATTTAAAGTTAAATAATCCGGATTTACTAAAAGAAACAATTTCATACATCCTAGCTACTTAAAAATGATTGATTATCTTACTGTTGCTTTATATTTGAAAAAAAAAAAGAATACAGTTAATATTTCTAAGAATAATAATTGTACCTTGTCAGCATACGTAAATAATACGGATCATATTAACTTTGCTTGGAAAATAACAGAGCTTCTCCGTAGAGCACACGATAATCCTAAATTAGCTCTTTGTAACATACGCAGCATTCCAATTGTATAAAACCTATTTCAAGGGGAGAGGAAGTATATTACACACAACAGTTTCTTTCTTTTACCTCTTTTAAGACATTTATTTAACGACAAAAGAGTTTAGTCTCTCTTCTTACAACGTCTCAAAGGAAGATAATCCTTCAAAATTGAAACGCAGTACATTAACATCGCATGCTCAAACTGCTTTCCATGTAGCTAAAGAAATTCTTTTTGTTCGAATGCGTATTTCATTGAACAAAAGAACAAAAAAATGAGAGAAAGAAAGGAACGAAAGATAAACAGAACAGCGATGAAAAGAGAGAATAATGTGTTTACTGTGATAAGTCTTTTGAAATGGCGTTCTTTTTAATACTTGATATGTTTACCGCGAAGAAGAAGTATTGCAGCAGCAGACGATGTTCTTTCGAAGCATAGATCCCTTTTCCTCGTTCTGTAAACAAAGGAAACGCAATTTTCAATTTTGGAGTTCCCTTCTCATGCAAATGCATTTTGAATTCGCTTCATCGTGCACGGTCTTTTTCCTCTTAAGTTAAATATTCACTCACTCGAAGTAAAAATAATCGACTTTAAATAATCCTTAAGCCTTTCGCCGGCTTCAAGGCCGACGGGTGTTCTGTCTTATAGCTCTTTTCTCAATTTATTTGATCGCGAGTATTATAATGACATACGCCAAGAGGCGGTTTCGAATGGAAGGTTTGCTTCCGTGTATCGCCGATCGTTGTTTTTGTTACGAAAGCAGCCAAAAGCTTTTGGAATTTTAAGAATAAATTTTGCAGGAAGATTAACTTGAGAAAACCTGTAATTCAAAATTCTTAGAGAAGCACTGATGCATAACGCAAAAACAAAAATTTCTTACTTATATTGTAGAAGTTTCGTTTAGTATTACAATATAACAACTGCTAATTAAAACACTTTTAAGTATTTTAAAGAATTCAATCAATTCAAATAATTTAAAACTTAAAAATAACATCAACGTCAAAAACACATTAGCGATCGTATTTCGAGCAGATTAATGCTAGTTACATTAAATCCAATAAAACAGTTTATCGTGGTTTTTACTCCGAGCTAATACAAATAGTTTAATATTTAGAAGAAAACTGAGACTTAAATAAAAAAAAAATCTGATATATACACCACATGACTTCCTTGTACGGAATATTAAATTATACGCATTTTTCTTGCATTTTATTTAAACTTATAGGATTGAATTAAATCTACTTCTTCGATAGCGCATAAACCACAAAAGAATAAATGCACTCTTAAAAATTCACTATATTTGCTTACCATACCCACAGTCTGGCGCTAAGTTCGCTTAACAGAGCTACATCTCATTCATTTTATAACTCAGAATGCGCAAAAAATTGTTTCATCTGAAGAATTATCTAATCGTTGCCACATGTTCTATTCACATAGTATAACAAATCTAAAACGATGTATAAAAGAAATAATAACAATAATAAAAATAACAGTTTTTAGTAGACTATTCAGTATTTCTCTTTCAATTAATTCATTTCTCACTTTGAGACAAAGCAAAAATATATAAAAACTCAAAATATATTAATAATTACGATGTAAATCTAAGCACTTATTTCCTCGAATGAATTCCAGAATGATTTAAGCATCATGTAATTAGCAATAATCAAAGAAGGCATTGTCTTTGTTGTTGCGAAGCTTAGTTTCTCTAGATTGGCAACAAATCCACTATTCTACTAAGTTTCAAATCTAAACAAATAAGGTTGCTATGTTAAAAAAAATCAGGCTTAGCCGCACTTAAACAACTTTAATTTGCTGATAATTCTACAACTATAACATGCAGGTTAACTAAAGGCATAAAAACCTTAACCGGAAGATAAGAACAACATAACTCAACCATGTTTAAAGCAAAAAATGCGCAATTTACAAACATTATATATATATATATATATGCTTGTTTTGGGTGCGGTCGATTGCAACCAAAGGAGGTGCACATCTACATGTTATAGCAGTCCTATATACAAAATTTCAACGTTCTGAGGCTACTCGTGTTTAAATTATGCCAGATACATACATACGTACGTACGTAATTACGTACGCACAGACGCCATTAAAAATTTTCTTAAGTTATCCATTTTAAAAACGTTATAATTTTTTTGGGGAAAAAGAGTACTTTATTCTGTCCTTACGAACAGATACCAAGCAAAGCGTTAAATTACGTTCCATAGCGGTCAAAATGGATATTTTTGTTGAAATATGATACCCGAAATGCTTCGCGATTACAATACTTCGTTTTTACTTCGTACAAGGAAGTAAAAAGGAAAACTGATTAATGAAGTAAATAAACTAAGGTTCAAAATTACTTTAACATAAATTTAGAATATTTAATTAGCTTATCATATATATATAATTAGAATATTTAATTAATAGAATTAATAAAATTCAGGAAAAAGAGAAAATATTCAGGATACACACACACACAGATATCTAACTATCTATCTATGTATCTATATCTATAACTATATCTATATCTATATCTATATATCTCTCTCTCTAAATATAGATAGATGCATGAGAAAAAGGTACCAATAAAATGGCGTTTTTCAGTTCTAAAAGTTATATTACCATTCTTGATAAAGTAGCAATTATTAATTTTAATAAATAACATGAATGACCATTTTCAGTGGTAAAAAAGTTATGTACAAGGTTTTAAGACATTTATTATCCCATCTAACGTCCCATTGCTTTTACATTTGGAGACGGGAGACGCTGTCGTCTGGAGCTCAGATGCTCCTTATATTTGAAGAAATTTTTTTCAGTATCAACTGAGATCAATAAAGTATACCTTGTAAGAACATGGAAAGGGAATTAAGATGCAAAGGTCCCATCTAGATTATTTTTAAAATTTTATTCTGGCTTAGCTTCTGACAAATCCATCAGCATTAGGCTTCACAGTCAGCGCCGGATTAATCAATAGACAAATAAGACAGATATCTGAGAACCATAATTCTGATAGGTACAGCTTCAGTAGACTAATTTATGCATATATAAACATAGATATGCACAAGTATACTTGTACATATGTATATACTAGCCGAAGTATCCCGGACTTGTCTGGCTCGAATAAAACTGTAGATTAACGTAGAGCACGTCGTCATGTAATGCTTTTAGTAAGAACTTAAGTTCAGGTAATTGCTTTGCTGTTGGTTATGTCTTATGTGGTATTTTCTCCCTCCTTCCAGCATGCCTTCGGGGTGTAACGGTAGCACACCCGGCGCGTATTCGAGAGGTCTAGATTTGAGTCTCGTCAAGGTGATTGCTCATTTTTCACGTCTCCTGCATAAAAAAATCCTAATGACTCTCTAATGACAGTCTTCTTTCGGAACATTATCCTCTACTTTGTCCTCTTCACCGTTTTCGAAATATTATCGAAAAAGTGAGAGTTTAGTAAGCACTGATAGCAGGAACACAACAACGGCAACGGCAACGGCAACGTAAGATAACTGATGTTAGCGAAATGGCCTGAGTGGGGGTAGTTTTTCAAGATCTTACGTAGACAGTGACCTTTCTCCTGCCTTGAAAGTCAAGTGTGCAAATTTCTTTAAGATTGTTGTAAAACTGTAGATTTGGCTGAATTACACATACACAAAACAAACAAACATATGGGCAGTCTTCTTTATATATACAGACGATTTTAATGAATCCGGTAGTGTAATTCAACGGATCCAGTTTGTAATTAATAGTAATAATCAGATTATTATTATTGCGTTTATTGTTTTTAACTCGTTTAGTTTTTTAAATTAGTATCAGAATAAATTTAGCAGAAAAATATCTTACGCTTTACTGAACGACAAAACACTGCTGAGTGGAAGATAAAGATATTTTAATTTAGGCAGTGGCAACACATTTCTTTTAAATCGCTTATTTTGTTTATTAAATTTGAAAGGCAAACATATTGCGTTTTGCAGAATGGCAACATAAAACTTTACCGAAGATACATTGTCTTTAATCGTTTTATTGTATATATATGTAAGCTAAAAATAGGTAAAGTAAACTTCTAACTGTAATTGGCATAGTACCTTTTACTTTTCCTCTTAATTTGGGTAATTCCCCTTTCTGTTCTAAAAATAGTAATTATTTATAGTATATTAATCTAAACTGCACAATTTCAAAATTAATCCTCATCATGCCTTCTTACATGACTTCTGACATGCAGATATCTTTTATCATATCAGTGAATAAGAACCGAAATGTCTGACTCACTTTCCTATTCTTCTTGTGGATGCGTCACTTTGTAGAGTCACTTGGATTTTTTTTTTTGATGCAGGAGTCATGAAAAATGATCAATATTCTCGCCAGGACTGGAACCTACGACCTCTCGAATACGCGCCGCGCGTGCTGACCATTGCACCAGAAGGCATGCTAAGAAGGTGAGAGAAATACCTTATATGCCACTTTTAAAGGGCGACTGTGGAATAGGGGACTCAGTCGTGAAATCCTGGTGGTGGAAAATCATCACCCTCCACCATTTTGAGTTCGGGTGTCACTGTAGAGTTATTAGGATTTTTTTTTAATGCAGGGGTGTTGAAAAATGAGCAATGAATGTCCTCGCGGGAATTTGAACCTGGGACCCCTCGAATACGCGCTGAGTGTGCTGACCATTAAACCACGAAGGCGGGAGAAATACTTTATAACTTTTCGCTTTTCCTCTTCGCTGTTGCCACTATTCTTGAAGAATATTTTTCAAAAGTCTTGCTGTACTGATGTAAAAATGCTTTAAGAACGAGGTGCTATAATGCTCAATATGCGTTGGATTGAGATAAAATATGGGCCAGCCATGAACAAAAAGGTACTTATTTGAATTCGACCACGCCTTTATGTCTCTCCTTGTTTATGCATTGATCTTCTACGGCACCAACCATTGCTAAGTTATTACAACGAGACGACAGTGAATGTTAGATTTTGATGCTAGTTTGTGCTATGCCTATTAACTTTATTTTCTTCATTCATAACCAAATCCTCGCTCGTGTTGTGCCCATTGTGGAAGAAAATGTGCTACATTCGAAAAAGCTATGGAAAAAAAAGTGCTGTAGCTGTACACAGCTGTAGTTAGTGAAAAACAGCTGCAACTGCAGAAAGGGGAAAAACTGTGCTGTATTATAATAATAAACGATTTAGTTAACCAGTGCTTCAAACAGCAATTGGCAGCAATGCTTAAAACAACTCGAGTGTTTCGAATAAACTGCAAAAAAATTCAGCATAAGTCTCTATTTATAAGAAGCGTTTTCAACTATCTTATGTGATACATTTTCGTACACTTCCTTTGTGATATCGCGATATCGTAGTCAACAATCCTGCTATTTCATAGGTGTAACTGAAAATATTATTCATGCACATCGCATTTCCTGCTATTTGAAATTTAAATATTTATTTTGAATTAATTAAAGAATTTTAAGATTTTATTCAGAGAACATTATTAAACTGTAATATTATGGGGTTTCACCCTTTTATTTCTCAGTTCAATGTTAGAAACCCCTTACACTGATAAGCGAATAATCGCTTGAGTGTGTGAACAAAGATGTAAGATTGAAGAAAGGTTAACTACCCTTTATTTCTCAAAATAAATATGGCACAGTCAGCTCCTGTCTCGGAGCGTACAGCAAAGCCTCCACTTGGGCTTGAACTTTATGAGAATTAAAACTTAACTAAGGCTTAACTAAAAGATATAGCTGAAGCTATCAAGATTTTAAATAGTTGGCCCCTAAATCTCAATTAAGGCGGCGAAGCTAATCAAGGGCCTGAAGTATGGCCGAGCGTAGCAATAGCTTAGAGAGAGACGTAGCCAAAGGCAAACGCGCGCTAGTCAGGAAATCGGGCTCTCTAACGAAGTCAGTGAAACATAGACTTAAATACCACTCTTACTCATTTGCATTAACCGCCTTTCTGAAAATGCATTTTGGTAGGAAATTGCAAGCTGAAACTAGGAGAGACAGGAAAGGTGCATAAACTTAAAATAACTGTTATAAAATTAGAATAAACCTTGTAATATAATTAATAATCAGATTTTAAAATTATTTTTAAAATGTTTGAATTAATACTCAGAATTTTGGAATTATTTTGCGAAGAAAATTATTGTTTAAAAATTTTCAGTTTTAAGAATTTTGAATTATTTTGAAAATGAAGTGAATCTAAAATATAAATGAAATAATTTTGAATGTAACTGCAGAACATGATGTTATAATATTGAAAATATGAAGTAGGTATGGATTGATAGTGTTATAAGGAGTATACAAATATTAATAATTTAAGAAATATAATAAATGTAATAACATTTATAAGAGTAATATAATTAAAAAGCGAAATTAATTCAGAGAAGTGGTTATGATAATTAAATGTTATAATTAATGAACAGTTACATGTAGAGATGGAGTATACTGAAGAAGTACTGGTTAAACAGGGGCCTATTTTAATCTCTATAGAATTCTTACTTTTATCTTCCTCATTCAAGATAAATTTAAAATCCTTCACATTATGAAAAAACGTAATTTTTTCGTATAGAACTATCACTTTTTTTCTTTTTGATATAATAGAACGTAGCTTTATTCTTTTTTATATACCCAATGGAATGTTTCAGTACAGTTTCCAAAGGCCAGTTATCTTATGCAAAAAACGGAGGTCTTGGATCGACTTGGATTTAAGTACCGGAGAACGCACTGGCTGCACGGAAGTTTCAATGGTTTCCCCGTATGTAAAGTGTTATATGACCAATTTTTTCTGCCAAGACATCACTTCCCATAGACAGACAGTCCTTGAGTTACTTTCCCCTAATCAACTAACCTAACCTAATTTATTACCATATCTTCCCTGTTACTGAGAAGCAAGCATAGTATTTTGAGATCTTCGCAAACATCCAAACATAAATTATCATCCAACATACGTAGGTTGAAAACCTACGTATTTAACGATAAAAGTTTTGTATCAATACATATTATTTGAATAATACAAATCGCGTTCTAGGATAAGATGATATTTTCCTCGTTTTCGATGCAAATACATTGACGGTAATATTGATAATATTTCGTTAGATGAAAAATTATTACAGTATATTACCTGAACTACAACAATGCTTTTAAGCTGCAGAAACTATTAATGTTTCTTAGAAAAGAAGGGGAAGGAAATCCGACATTCTAGACAATACTTAGGCGCTTTATAGAATGCCGAAAACTGGCTGGCAATATATGAAAAGATTAAAACTTTCACACATTGCTTAGACATTCTATAGAATGCCAAATGACAAACCGTCAAAGTATGAAAAACACTACCCGACACTGAAAACGCAGCACCGAGAAGGAGTGGCCAGAAAGTGATGAAACTCGGCAAAGAGAGAAAGACAGCAATAAGTGATCAATAAGGGATCAACAAGTGATCAATAAGTGAACAATAAGTGATCTTTATTTCGAAATGATATGCATAATACAGGGCGAAAACAGCATCGGCTCAGTAAGTTGTAGAACCACCTTGGACTGCCATACACGAAACAATACGTCTAGGTACAGAGTCAATGAGACTACAGATAGTGTCCTGAGGAATGGCTCTCCATTCCCTGTCAACCGTTTGCCACAGTTCGTCTTCTGAACGCTGCAATAGCAGGGTCTGCAAATATCGTCCAATCACATCCCAAATGTGTTTGATTGGTGAGAGATCAGAAAAGAGAGGTGTCCAAGGAAGCATTTGTACACCTCGAAGAGCACGTTGGCTGATGCGAACAGTGTGTGGTCGGGCGTTTTCTGATAAAGGGCACTGTGTACTCCCTGAAGGTAGGGGAGTGTCACCGGCCGCAGCACATCATCCACATATCTTTGGGCCGTCATAGTGCTCTGAATACAAACTAGAGGTGACATGGAATCGTACGCAATTGCCCCCCAAATCATCAAGCCGCGCTATCGCGCGGTGGGGAGTTCCATAACTGCTGCCGGAATTGACCTATTTCCACATCGACGCCACACTCGCATGCAGCGACTATCATTGGAGAAACAGAAGCGTGACTCATCTGAGAGCAAGAAGCTATGCGAATCGGTCGTACGCATCGCTCGAACCCGGCACCGCTGCAGATATTGATGTCTGTGGTGTGGTGTCAGTTGCAAACTTCTTAACGGACGCCACGAAGGACAGGCCACTATCCACCAATCGACGGCAAATCTAATGGATATGGAAACGATATGGAAACATCCAGAGTATCTTGAACATACTGCAGAATGGAGGCAGAAGTGGATTGTGGGTGCGCCACCGCTTATCGGCAGATGCGTCTATCCAGGCGTGCTGACGTCACTCTGGCTGCACCGGCACTCCTCGAACTTGCCATATTCCCTTGTTCTAATCATCATCGTCATAGCTGTCACAGATAAATTTGTGACGAGTAAGTGATTTCGCAGTAATATCAGTGAGGGCTATTTAAAGGCGATAAGCACTGTAGCAGATACAGCATTATCCAGGGTGCACCACTTAGAGGTCCGCTACTTTACACTCCAATGTCCAGATAGTGTCAAGATATATTATCATAAGATACAAAACTCTGTTATTACAGTGCAGAACTTCTTAAATCAAAGAATGGTTTCGTAGACAAACGACAATCATCTAATTTTCAACTTGTATAGGATATTTGAATTTACGACAACTACTTTCTAAATTATGACAAAATAATTTTGATCCATACTGAGGTAAAAATCTAAAGTGAGATTTTAGACACATTATGATTATTTAGGAGCAGGACAGATGAAAAATTAACAACGCCTTCGCCGGGACTCGAATCACGGACCTCTGGAATACGAGCCCAGCGTGTTGACCACTATACCACGAAGGCATGCGAAGAAGGCGGGAGAAATACCTTATATACTCCCTCTTTTAAAGGGCGATTGGGGATTAGAGGATCCAATCGCCAAATCCCGGTGGTGGAGAATCATCATCCACCACTTTTTATTTCGCGCGTGAGTGTAGAGACATTATGATTATTTAGAAGCAGGACAGATGAAAGGAGAACAAAGCCTTCGCCGGAACTCGAACCACGGACATCTGGAATACACGCCCTTCGTGACCACTACACCACGAAGGCATGAGAAGAAGGGGGTATAATTACCTTATAAGATATAAGATTTCTCTTAAAGATCGCCCTTTTTATTCAGTTTATTTGAACTTTCTTTATCTCGGCGAAACTCAACAGCATGAATAAAAAATTAAAGGAAATTCGAAGAAACGATACATTAATTTTATTGTGGTCTTGGCAGAATATACAATACTAAATCTTCCATACCAATGAAAAAATGTTCGAAAACATTAAACAGATAAATAAAGATCAAGAGCGCAAGGAATTAGAGTCGTCATCAAAGGAGAATTTTCAGTATCACCAGGAGATAATTTATTCCGAAGAAATCTTAAAATGAAACCCATATTTTATTATTCAATGCAAAATAGCTTCAATCATCTTTCATGATAACGGGAATAAACAAAAATATGCGGAAACGGGAATAAACAAAAATATGCGGATATGAATAGTGGAAGTTTTTCAGTTGGAATTAATTACTCGTGTTATTAATTGTTATTTAAGATAGATTACAGGCGTTACATGATTTACATGATGATGAACTAAAAAATATAAACCAGGATGTTTCCTTTTTAGTCCAAAGGGACTTCGTCCCTGAAGGACTATTGTTTTCGTTTTGCAATTTTGTGTTAGAAATATTAAAAGTCTGAATCACTTTTCATACTGTTGCCACCAAATATTGCAGCTCTGTATTACATTTACAGAAATCAAATAATGAAGAATCTGCATAAATGTATATATATTTCTCAAAATGTGAAAAAGCAACGGCACCTAGAGCCATCCAATTTTGAATATCGTACATTTCCACCCGAATATGCGCATCTGGAAACCCAATTTTGAAATTTGGAATTTGTTTTATTATCTATTTCTTATTAAAACTTTAACGAATTTTTGATGAACAAACTCAAATGATTTAAAAGCGAGCAATGGCAACACTCTACGTGGGAAAAAAAACCTTTTTGCCCCCAGCGAGCGGAACTATGTATCGGAAATTCTAAAGATAGACTAATTTTAAAATTATTTTGCGATATTGCTCTTGAACTGAATTATATGGTTTAAGTGCGAGGGACATGATATTTAATAAATAAAGGTAACACACAAAATGTTAAAAAAAAACGCCCCTTTGGACGTAATTTAAAATCTGAAACCTTTCAGATTTTCTTTTATTTAAAACTTGTTTCTTTTTTATTGAGGTATTGCTGAATTCTAGTTGTAAATTAAAGTCTAAATAAAGTTGTAAACACTGTTTCAAAGTAGTCAGTGATTCAACTAACGGCCAACTTAAATAAAGCTTCATGGAATGAAGAATCTAGTCTTTTGAGAGCTTTCAGTGCATGATTTGTGACTAAAGAGATGAAATACCATTTACAATTCGAAGAGATAAAAGAGAAACGAAAGTGGACATTTGACGTTCTTCAACTATTTTATACATTTATTTCAGTGAAATGAGATCATAAAAATAAGAATGAAACTTTTATTAAGAACCCTTATATATGATATGTTATTGCTGGTATGTGACATCAATAGATTCTCGATTATTTTTTCATAAAAGTAAGAAAAATGACCCAGTTTTTGACTCTGTCTAGCCATTTTGCTATAAATAATTGTTGTAAGAAAACACTCGTTTGGTAAGAAATTTCAGAGTTGCACAGAAAGAATGACGCATTTTATAAATAACTTATGTTTTAAATATAAATGGGTAAATACTATTTGTTATTAAAGTGTTTATATGTTTTGTCCAATGCATTTTGGGTGTAATTCAGAGAAAAACATTATGATATGAAAACACCTCAATAAATGATGATACTCACATAATCAATAAATTGTGTGACTCAAACAATACTCGTTATCCACAGACTGAAAAAATCAAAACGATGTTATTTTTGAATTTGCAGAAAAAGTAAAAAGTGTTTATATTCATCTTGACTATGGCTGCATATGTTAAGGGATTCAATTTCTGTGCCAAAAGGCTCTTAACTTCAAGGAGATCCTTCCGTATATTAAAAATTCACTGTGTTATAAACTAAAGTGGTTTTTCGAGCAACGATTTAAATGTTTCACATTGTCTTTTAATAAATCACTATTTATTTTTATGCAGTTTTTATTTCATTTGTACTAACCTTACTTTTAAAGACATAATAAGACATAAATGAAAAGGTACTTCAAATGAGACTAAACCAAGCACACAGATAGAAAACAAAGGAATTTAAGTTTGGTTAATGACAGGAAAAGAAGGCACATATGATTTATGGGAGCTTCGTAAATAGACGAGGTTCAGTGAATGCTCGATTTCTGTTCTGTGCTACTGTAGGAGTATATAATGTGGAGTAGAATTCCTATTTCCTTCTCATTGCCTGGGTCCTAGAGAATACCTATTTCATGACAAATTTTTTTTCTACAGATTCTCGGTAGGCGCGTAGAATCATTAGAGTTTTTCAATGCTGGAGAAGTGAAAAATGAGCAATGCCCTCTCCGAGATTCGAATCTGGACCTCTCGAATACGCTTCGAGTGTGTTACCGTTGCACTACGAAGGCATGAAAAGGAGAGAGAAAACACCTTATATACTCCCCCTTTTAAATGACAACTGGGGATTAGGAATCAGTCGCCGAATGTTAATGGTGAAGAATCATCATACACTACCTCTTTTAGTTCGGGCGCCACTGTAGAGTCATTATGTTATTTTGAAACAGGAGAAAAGAAAAATGAGCAATGCCCTCGGCTGGACTCAAAGCTAGATCTCTCGAATACACTCCGAGTGTGCTACCGTTACACCGAGAAAGCATATAGAAAGGAGGAGAAAATACCTTATAAGCTAGAGATCTGTTGAGGTAATGGCCAAGAAATTACATTTTGTAAAAGATACCTGCTGATGTTAGTTGTGTGTGGCAATGCATTATTCTGCTTAAATGCCTTCCATTAGTCTAACGTTACATAGCTAAATGAGCTGCAGTGCCTCATCAACTTATAGGCATGTCTTCTTTGTATTCTTTATGCATACTAGAGTATATCATTATTTATGCTGATTGCATGCCAAACCATAATTACACTCTGAAGAACTCTGTAACTTTAAGCACTGGCAAAGATATTAGCACAATGTCATATAACCTGCAGTAATCATCACTGTTCAGGCAGAATCCAGAGAACACTGAACCTTGTAGTGCGCCATTCATCATCGCAATCATTCTGACTGGATGCATTCACAAGTAAAGTTTGGATTTCGTGGTATTCTTCGCAAACGACAGTTTCGTGTCAAACCATTCTCACATAGCCTCCAGCCACTCAATCAGTAGTCATCACAGTTTAGACAGAATCTACAGAACAGTGAACCCTGCACTGGGACAACCATCATCGCAATCAGTCTGGTTGGACGCACCCACGAGAACAGTTTGGAGTTCGGGCCATTCTTCGCAAGCGACAGTTTGGTATCAAAAACCATTCTCCCATAGCCTCTAGATGCTCACTCAGTAATCATCATAGTTCAGACAGATTCGACAGAACACTGAACTCTGTACTAAGATATTCATCATTGCAAACTGTCTGGCTGGACGCATTCACGAAGAATAGTTACGAGTTCGTGGCATTCTTTGCAAACGACAGTTTGGTATCAAACCATTCTCACATAGCCTCTAGACGTTCACTCAGTAATCATCACAATTCAGACAGATTCGACAGAACACTGAACTCTGTATTGAGACATTCATCATTGGAAACAGTCTAGTTGGGCGCATTCACGAGAATAGTTTGGAGTTCTTGGCATTCTTTGCAAACGACAGTTTGGTATCAAACCATTCTCAGATAACTGTTATGAAGTTATCTTCGCAGATACTACTTATCGAAATCCCTCAACTGCTATCAACTATAAAATGCTACAAGCAATGGTTTGCAAGTTCAAACTGAATCCTGCTACGGAAAATGTAATAAATCAGCAGTGCCATCACCGGAGTTCGAACTCTGAACCTCACTATTGCCAGCTGGACGTGCTTTTAATTATGCCACTAAGTCACGTGATAAAGACGGGAAAATATTTTACAATTATACCCAATTAACTAAAGGCCATTCGAAATTATCCTATTTTCAATTTAGGTTTTCACTTAGAGTAACAAATACCACCATTCGCGACATCCAAATCTGGAGACTTATCTTCAGAGAATTCCCTTCTTGTGAATAATAGAAGAAATGCAAGTGGATTTTACAACACTCCAGAAAATCAGAGACGGATTTGAAATATGGCATGGCTGAATGCTTGTTAGAACAAGCAACAACATCAGAAAGAAAAATTTGTGTGGAAGATGTGAATATTTTGTGTTCTAAATGCTTATATGTTATTCTTAATGCATACTAAAGGAACTGAGCAAAACTGCGCGTGGAACAACACATATTTTAAAATATATTATTATATATTATTAT
The DNA here is from genome assembly GCA_000611955.2 of Stegodyphus mimosarum. NCBI lineage: Eukaryota > Metazoa > Arthropoda > Arachnida > Araneae > Eresidae > Stegodyphus > Stegodyphus mimosarum. Next base: position 68,529 of record KK115931.1, on the reverse strand, counting down.
AACACATATTTTTTACGTTTTCCTTAATACTGTTTGTTCTATTAAATGAGGTTTTAAGTTGTCGTTTGGGTCACTGGGTAAAATTACATCATTAATGTGTATCTCTGCAATTGGCCCTCAAAGAATTCAATATATCAGATTTACTATTGTAAATAGCAGTTTCTGAAAAATGGCATATTTGACCTTCGATTGGATAACAACAGATTTCTATTTTCCAGGACTGATGAAAATATTTTTCAACGCCATCTAATGCTTATTATCATATGTGTTTGAAAGGAATTCTTAAAGGGTTCCCTAACATAATAGATTACTTCACTTGATGATAATATATAGTATGTACTATATCCACTACAGATGGCCAGCTTTATAAAAGGGACAAATGCAAAAAGACATAAAGAGCTTCTTTAGCCCAAAGAGGCGTTAGCCTAAAAGGGCTATCAGTCTCAAAACGGCATTTTGTGCCAGTTCACTATAAATGTCCGTTTCACTTTTCAAATTGTAGCTACCAAATATTATCGTCCTGTATTATATTTAAATAATGAAGAATCTACATGAATGTATGTATGTTTCTCGCATTGTGAAAAAACAATGGTATCTAGAGGCATCAAATTCTGAATAAAGTAGTTCTCCACCTGAATATGGGCACCTGGAAGTCCGAATTTGGAATTTGGTATTTGTTTTATTACATATTTCATATTCTGTAAAACTTTAACAAATTTTTGATTAACAAACTCAATGATTTCAAAGCCAGCAATGGCAACACTATACGAAAAGAAAATATTTTTCTTCCCTGTGAAGGAGACCGTCTATCAGAAATTCTAAACATATGCTGTTTTTAAGTAGTTTTATCCCAAAGGGATATTAGCCAAAATGCTCTCGAAACGTGTATGCGTAGTATGTAAAAGCGAATAAAAGAAACTCCCTTTGGGTGTAATATAAAATCTGAAAGTTTTAAGATTTTTTTGTATATTATTTAATTTGTTTAGTTCTATTTTCATTATTCCTTTTTTTCATGAAGTCTCGGAAAAAATTAGTAGTGTTATCGAATAAATAAACGTTTTAGGAATCGCTACTTACAAAATAACGAACGTGCTCACGAACTTGAAATTCTTTATGCAGGTATCAAAACGGTAAAAGTTACTAGCTTTCAAACAGTCAACGACCAGGAGCAAACTTAAAACTTCTACAAAATCAGCGAACAGGTGTCATCACAAATGTGAATTTGATATTTCCAGCAAGTTATCAAACGTCAGACCATTTTCAATGAAGGTTTCAGACGAAGTAATGAACACCCTTCGGGGATTTTCGAATACGCTCAACAACCCATACTTTGCACATTCCCAGTAAGCGAAAATTTAGAAAATTTTAATGATGCTAAACGTGCCCAGCGAAGCGGTGCTTTGCTTCTTCGTTCATAAATCTCCTTCCAGACCTGTCCGTCCGTCTATCGGTCGGTTTGGCATTCCTTTCTGTGTAACGTCTCACCCTCCCTCTTCCCTTTCCTTTGCTTCATACTAGCTCATCCACCCCCTTACACTAGGCATTCTCCACGGTCTGTAATGATGCTATTTATATGCACAACTGCTCCCTGGGGCGTGAGGTGGGGCCACTGCTGCTGTAGCAGTGTAAGGGTTGCCGAAAGAAAGCATCGAATGGGAAGAACTGTGGGGGTTGTAAAAATGAAAAACATAAAAAAGGGGGAAAAGATGGTCGAGGAGGTTAAAAAAATGCGTCGGAGGACGGAGAGAGGATTCGAATAGGGTTACCGTTATCTAAATCTGAGGGAGAAGTTCGTCGCCAAAGAAAGCAACCTGAGATTTTTGCTTAAAAATATGTCATTTCTTTCTTTCTTTTTTTTATCTATTCCTTACAGTGCATATTCGTATAAGTTTGAATAAAAGTTCTTGGTAGCAGTAATACCCTTCTCTTATTTTTTTAACAATAATAATTAGTTATACTTTTGTTTAATCTATTGTGGCGAAGCATGAGGGAGCTATCAGTCAGAATGGGAAGAGAAGGGTGCTTTTGTGAAGGACATTCTAACAGAAAGCGACTCACTTACGTTTAAATGTTCACTTCATGAATGACTCACTTACAGATTTAAAATGTTTTGTTGAGATACCCTAAAAGTTAAGAAGCTGTAATGAAGATAATGTTGATGAATGGATTTGGAATGAATTTTTGGATTACGGCAAAGCAAACGAGCACTTTTAGCGTAAGAATATAGATGCCCTCCCGAAAAGAATCTTCTAAGAAAATTCAGCTTGTATTCGCTGTGCAGACGAGGGAAAACACGAGAAATCTCCTGTAGCCAGATCGTTCGTTACGATTTGAACCACTTCATCAGTCTTATCGTTTGGTCACTGAGAAGCCTAATGTTATTATTAATGATGATGATGATTACTGTTTTTAGTATTAATAACATTAAAACCATGATTTTTTTAAAGCTACAAATTCATTATCCAAATATTTCCTTTTACGAACCTTCTTTAATTTTTATGTGACTATAACAGTAATGATATTTCTTCTGCCGTAGCTATGATAAAGAGTCCTACTTTTCCGAGTGTTCTCCATTGTTGATGTGCTTTTATGATAGATAAAATTCTTACATGTTTTGGCAATTTCTTTAATACGCTTTTAATTTTATTTTAAAATGTACACTTCAAATACAAATCTTCTTTTCAGGCACAAGTTTTTTCGAGTTTATTCTATTAGTTGAAAAAGTAGCGAAAGATTAACTCTTGCCAGTTTTACATCTGATAAAATATTCAAGTATTAGAAAACGCCTGTAGCTTGTCAGCTATGTAAGTAATAATGACCTAAAAACTGAAGTAATATTGCATTCCCGTATGGTCAGATCTGTGACTCTATCAAATATTAACGTTTTTTTAAGGATGAAAAATTTATCCTTATTCATTGCAAGTTAGAATAATGACACTAATTTTTTTTAAATGATAAATATTTACATGTTCAAATCTATGACATGCAAACAAAAGATAAGCTCTAGAGATTCCGAATTCTGCGAACCGAAATTAGCCTGATATAAAGCAGTAATTTGTCATCCAAAAGCTCTAGCTTCGTTATTTTCTTTGGGAACGTTAAAAAGTGTAAATAAAATTTGTATTCTTTGTTGGCATTAAAAGGGCTACACCATGAAGTAGACTAGTATTTATTTATAAATTCGTTAAGTAAAGAATAAAAAGATTAAAAGTTTAAGGGATTTTGAAGACAGAATTTTCAGAAATCAATTCCCCAGGCAACAGTAGCAGTTAACAGCTGAGCAAATAAGTCGAACACTCTTTGGATGACAGTTACGAAATGTGGCAGTCTTGCAGCTTCAATCCTATGCTAAGAGTTCTGCGATATATCTGCTGAATAATGTCGTGCTACTCTTTCTTTAACTATTGCCCAGATGTTTGCAATTTGTGTGAGATTTGGAGATTGCGTGGGCCAAGGCAGGAGATGAAGACTCTGTGTATTGAAAAGCCGCTCTGATCGTTACAGTGGTTAGTGATTCTGGCTGCCTTATCTTTTTGCCCGAGTTGCCATATCGAATTTCGAAGGTATTTGCAAGTTCATAGTATCTGTACGGCATAGGAGATCTTCAAATATTGGCAAGTCGAAAATCCTCTGCAGTAGTTTGATGATAGAGGAAGTGGAGTGCAAGACCTTAGGATCCATCCTCCAGTGCATTTCCCAACAAAAGTGGAGCGGAGCTGTGCAGCTGTACAGGGCTGAGTTGCACCCCCGTGGGAATACATCTGGACTACCAGTGGTGAAATTCTGCTGTCCTTCCCTTCTACTTGCATCTGTACATTTAGAAAACTTAATGTGGACCAAATTTACTATACAACAAGGTTGCTCTTCCCGACTAAAAATCTTTGGCTCATAGTCTGCTCCAACGCAGCTACTACCTTGGAGAACTAAAAGTAATTATTTCTCCTACTTCTGTAAGTGAGGTGACGTCACTATGCTCGAGCTTTGGGAAGCTTTTGCTTGTCTTACTGGGAAGGCATGACTTGGCCTGGACAACATGCGACCTTAACATATCTTGTTGAAAGCTGGGACAGAGCTATGGCACAACCACACGCATTAAAGGTAATGGTAGCTTGATCAAAATGACATGTATGAGACCCAACGATAAACGAGATATGTATCCAGTGGCATCCTATACCAAGAATATAAGTTTCCAACTTTCGTCCCCTTCGGTTCTTTCACACACGGATATGGCCATCGCAATGCTGTAATTAAAAGCAGAACTCATCAGAATAGACTATGCCGCGTCGATGTGCGTTGTGAAAGAACCATTGTAGGCGTGGATTCCTGTACTGAAGTGTCAAGGGAAGCTGAAGCAATGGACGCTTCTTTGACAATATGGTGTGAAATAGATATCGTAGCACCATACATACGGACAGCATGGTGCTGTATAATACGCTCAGTTTCCTCACCCAAGATATTTGGCAGCGATGTGGGCAAGACGTCTGATGTCTCTAATGAATGAGGCCATTAAGATCCGTCACGTTTTTCTGTATCACCTTCCTCGACCCATCGACAGTTTTTTGTTTTAACATTCACTGGATCTTAAAGAGCTGGAGCAATTGCAGAGTAGGATAATCTGTAGTTCTTAGTAGGTTACAATTTTCCCACGACAGGATTCGGAGATATGTTAGGAGTGTTCTTTCTTCTTACACAAGGCATAATACGACCTCTAAGACAAAAAGCAATGAGCTAACCCTTTCAAGTGTTGTGTCAGTGTCAATATGTCATATTCCAGCAAATTTTTAAAGTAATAAATCGCTTCTAAGTGGGTTCATAAAATTTCTTACTGTTCTATAAATCTTTTTTGACCTAATAGATGACACTATCTTCATAAGAAAAAATTGATGGCGGCCATATGTTTCAATCTGAAGATAAAAGAAAATTATCTTTCATTTATTTCAATAAATAATGATTTTTACATTCGAAGTGCATTTTTTGGTGTTATTCGGGCTAATGTATCTTCTCATGATTCTCCAAGAATAGTTTTTTTAGAGGATGTTTTGGGTCTCATACTTAATCTGACTAAAACTGCATGTTCAGTTTCTCATTACATTTGTCTATGAATACTGATATAAATATACTGAATGTTAATAACTAAATATTTGAATATTAATAGAAGTAAATAAATAAGAATGTGTATCCTGCGCAAGGTAAGAAATGTTTTTATATATACATAAGAAACAATTTTATTATACATTTTTATGACATAAAATATGTTTTATCTAAAATACAATGTTTGTAGAGTAGCGCCAAAATATGATTCCTAGATGGGCGGTGTCAGTCTTAAGAATACTTCTATTTCTCATCCTCCTACAACCTTAATAATGTTTTCGCTGCAAATTATTTGTTTTTAGATTTGGAGAATCACATTTTTCTAAATATTTCTAACAAAAATTCATTTTTGACATATTGCCTCGCAAAAGGACTAACCGATTTCCGAATGAATTTCTGTTTTTTACTTCTACAAGGCATAATTACTCTTGCTTATCATGTGAGCATGTCGTGAAACACTGATCATTTGCTTGCAGAGCATGTTCTATCTTTATTCCAAAATTCAGTTTTTATTTATGATTTCTTCAGGGTGTAGCAAATTCAGTCAGCAGTGCATTTTGCAATAGTATTCTATCATTATCATTTGATTTCATTTTTGATGCAGACAATAGGGTGAATACACAAGAAATATAAGCTCTAGATCCTGAAATCGATGATTAGAAGTTGTTTGTTAGAAATATGCAAATTCCTCTTACAGGAACTGAAAGATGAAGTTCTTAAGATCCTCTATATAATCAATCAACTTTGGGCATTCCCCTTTCCGTCAATTAAATGACACTAAGAGTTCACTTTCTCCGCCGAACCAAGCACAGGGTTTCAACTCTTGCCCTGGAACTTTGGAGAGAGAGAGAGAGACGCATCGTTTTCAAAACACTGATCCTTATGATTTGATACCTGCCACTCACACGTGCTGCCCGTCTCCCAAGACCATTACCCAGAATACCCTGAGCGCCAGCCCCAAGCAGAACCTGGGACGCCACCCCGGGCTACTAGAGCCTTGAACTCTAAGACATGCCAGACCACCGTGTCGACCAATAAGTGATCTTTGCGGGACCTTTAGAACCATTTGGCTAATGATTTGTATAACTCCGTGGCCGAGACTGCCTAAGTACAGATCCTAGCCAATATCCTCTATACAACTGAAAACAACTTAACTAACGAATGACAGTCTACAAGCTACGTTAGCTGTTGCTCTGGGCTTTCCTTCTTACCACTTGTTGTTTTATTCTCCCCCTTCACAATGCATTTCCTGACAATTCAATGGCGCATTTATGCCCTCATTTCCTATGACGTTCTGGGAGCTTTCATGACTGGATATCCAAAACTGTTGAAAAGTTCTAGTTCCATCCAGAGCCTTAATTTCTGTACGAAAAATTGAAGACTGCAGCAAAAGTTTTAGCAGTTGCGAACGTAATGCCGAAGCGTTTAAGCCTATAATTATCTTTTGTATTCAAAAAATGTGAGTGAACATCTATTGTGGTCTGTTATTGATTTCTCCAATCAGAGAATCTGGTCATAGAATCTAAAAGACATAGACACCCTTTTTTTTCCACTTTTTTTGCTCAAAGGTGGTCTTTATTATCTATAATATCAATGGCAAAGAAAGAAATATTAAACTGCTTTTGAAATTATTCATTTTGGTTTGCTAATGAGCGTCAATATTATTCTGTAAAAGATAAATAAAAGATCTTGGTTCTTGTCTGTTGGAAAGAATAAGGCTACAAATTTTTACTTTTTCGTAATTAAGTTCTTATAAAATGTAAAAGAAAAGCTACTCTTCATACCTGAAAATTCTATATTTGTTTCTTATATTAAGAATACATAGCTGGATGCTTGCAATATTTATGTTATCTTATTATTAGAATGATAGGAATTCCTTCCTTTCGTTGTTGAAATCTAAAATTCTGTTTAATAGTTAATTAAGAATGTTAAGAGGAAATTAATTTTATAATTATTTCTAGCCATTAAACTTCGTTCGAACAGCCATCTAAAATTCCAACAACAGCATACGACACTTTATTATTTCTAATGTATAAGTCATAATAATTGCAATTGGATGGTTAAACGAGGATCAGTATAAAACATCTGATAAATAAGTTCAAATATGTTTCTGTTTGTGTCTTATTTATTCATTTACATAAGAACTTAGCTATTTAAAATTCTTAGTTATTCTGTTGAAAAAAAAATTAAAAATTCTTTTACGTACGCTTTATTTTATATTCGATGAAAGATTTTAAAATTTAGATTATTCAACCAAGTTTTTTATATTGAAATAGAGAGAATCTCATGAAGTTTTTTTATATACTTCCCAAACACTGCGTATATATACATCTTTTCAAAGCGATAATCCATTTCATCTCATGTCTGTGCAGGTCTTATTGGTAGAGGTCATTTGACCAAAGGTATAATTGAAAAGATCCGAGGTATTAGGAGCAGTGGAGCAACAAAGAGACTATTTTAAACAATTCCCCTAAGAAAAAGTCATATTATGGGGAGAAATTCGAAGACCGGGGTGGCCCCGCATTCTTGCGTTATATCTCCTACTGTTGGTACTATGCGTCAATCGACAGAAGTTTTTCAGGAGGGTTTAAACATATAAAAAGAAAAATAGGTTCAAAATGTAGCACTTTGCAACCGCTCATATCACTCAAAATAGCGTGTATAAGTGACGCGTGCGCCACTTACATACGCCAGTAGTATTTGGAGCTTTAAATTGGCAAATCTAACATAGCTGTTAAGCTTGAGGCATTCTAACATCAACAGAGATTCACGTATCCCATCATGAAGTTGCAAAAGGCAAACATGTGTGGCTTGGTATCGTGGTGGAAGAAACATGTATGGAATATGTACGGCTTGGCATCGTGGTGGCATGTTGCTGTGAACTCAAAAACGTTACGTGTGCCACATAAAATAAAGTTTGTATTCTGAACAGAAGAGGCATTTGAAGAAGTGAAAAGGCGTCCGGAATAGAAGAAATATCTCTTGGGAAATATGTGCTGGATTTAAAAGTGGGATAGTTACTTCTTTGGTCTACTACTTTAAATGATAACAATGAATAGCGATTGATTTATCAGCTGCAATGAATTTAAACTAATTTTTAATTGATTATTGATTGTATTTTACAATAAGCATGGGCTAGACATTAAAAGATTTATCTACTAAAACTCATCAAATGATGTTACTGGAAAGACAGATTTCGCTAATTTTGTTTAATTTTATTTTGATGTTACTTTTTAATTACGTTTAAATATAAATGAAAAATAGATGTAAGAAGATCGGACAATATTTCTCTAAAAAAATTATAGAAATATAATTCATACTTTTCTCAGATTGATGACTTGATGGTTTGATGAACTAAGCTAATAAAAAAAAGATTCGTACAATGTACACAATATATAAGTTATAAATAATTTCTTTTTCTAATAAATGCAATAACATTGAAAATGCTCGTAAGAATTATCAGCTGGATATTACATGAAATGTTACAAATTAAATGTATTTTCATGTGTATCAATTAAATATATTGTTAATAATGGCAAAATTAAGAAGAATATTCAAAAACATTTAAGAATGCTCAGAGGAGTTTTTATCGCTTTTAAATCGCTCAGTTCTTTAGAAAATTGATGAATGGTTAAATGTGAATGGAAAATTAGAGATCACATATTCCATTGAACAGAAACACTTTAATGAATGATCATACAGAGGGATTCGTAGATGATAGTTTCAAGTCTGTATTTGGCGCAGAGACGATCTTTGGCAAGGCTAACTGCGCATCTCTGTTTCAAATATCATATTTAATAATAATAATAACAATAGTAATAATAACAATAATGATAATGATGGTGATGAGGATAAATAATAATAATAATAATAATAATAATAATAATAATAATAATAATAATAATAATAATGGTGATGGGGATAATAATAATAATTAGGCAATTTAAATGATAATTGATACTACATAAAGCAAATAATTTTTATTACATACCAGTTTATTTAAACCAAACAATTCTGTATTAGGCACGTAATTCAATATGCTGTTAGAAATTTCTTAATAACAATAAAACATAGAAAATATTTTAATCATTCATTATCAGTTAGATATATAATTGGAATATGAAATAAACACCAGAATTATTAAGAAATTCATTTATTGATTTTAAATCGCTTAGTTTTTTAAAAGAATTAGAGTGTAATTGAATTTGAAAGACGCATCAGAAAACTTATCTTTTAACAAATGACAACATACTGAAAGTTGGTGAAGTGTAAAGCTGCGGGAAGGATAAATTAAAAACTTTGCATTTCGCCTAATGGCAATACTTACGAAAGCGAAACAGTAGTGCTAAATGTAGTTCGATTTAGGTTCAAATCTCAGTGAACGGGCTTAATGCAATCGAGATTACGTTACTTTACCCATGTGCAACGTAAATAAGAGCTAATTCTATTAGAAAAACCTTCTCTACAGGCATCTCTAAACTCTGCAGATAGTCCTGGTGTACTCTGTTATAAACTAAGTAGTTCTAATCCAAATAACGAATGCGAAGAAATAATACATGCATGCAATGTAACAGTTCAAAAATATTTAAATGACTCTTATAAAGACATTTTGAACATTTGAAATGTCTCCACGGCAGGATCTCGAAATAAAATATGGGAGAAGTACGTCACTATTAGTTAAAGCCATTCTGAAAGGGAAATTATTTTCATTCAATTTAAAATGAAATATTTCTGTTTCTCTGATGTACAAAATGCAGTGAAACTGTAATATGCTTACACTAGTCATGTCTTTAGTTTGAGCTGAATCATATTCATAAATGTATTTTGAGGAAAAGAGCTAGTTTATTTTAATGGTCTATGCTCATTCCAAACTCAAAATTATAGTAACTGAATCTGTATTTTATGAACTACTACTATATGTAATTTCAAAAGACACTTTTCAATCTCAATAACAGCTTTAAATTAAAAAAACTTGTAAGGTATATTTTAAATTTATAACAGTTATTTTAATTTAATTCACCTTTCCTATCCTATCACATTTCAACTTACAATTCCCTACCAGAATGAGGTTTTAGAATCACGTTGAATGCTAATGAGGAAAAGATAGTTTTAAAAGAAAGTTCAACTGACTTTGTGAGAGAAATCCTGAGTAGCACGCGTTTGCCTTTGGGCTTTATCTCTCTAAGCTGGTGTTACGTTCGGCCGTATTATTACGTGCCTTTTGATAGTTTGCCGGCTAGTTTAAGATTGCGGGCCAAATACATTAGAATTGTGTTAATTTCGGTTAAATCCCTTAGTTAGTCATCAGCTAGTTCTTATTTCTTACTATTGAGTTTAAGCCCAAGTGGAGGCTTTGTTGTAAGCCCGAAGAAAAGGGCCGACTGTTAATCTTGTTTTGGGTGAATAAAGGGTAATTAACCCTTCTTGAGTTTACGCTTTTAGTTTTTGGAACTAAATGATAATTCGCTTAACAGTTCTGTAGGTTCCTCAACCCTTCATCTAACAGAATAAAAGGGAGGAACTCTACAAACCCATATTTTTGGCAAGAGCATTAGAATATTGCCTTAAAAAGTTTTACAGCAATTTATGAATCTATGAATCTGTTGAAATCAGTAAGAAGAAAAATACTTCGGAATATTTGAAAACATTTATAGATAAAAATGATTCTTGTATATGAGTTTTAAAAAATTCAAAACAATTGAATTTCCATACGTGTATTTTTTTACATTTCTCCTTTACATTTTGAATTTAGGATGCTTGAAAAATTACAATGCCCAATCATGATGCATCTTTTAGCTCTTCTTACATTCTCCTATTTTTATAGCTATAATTAGATTCGAAAAATTTTATTCTGTCCTGCATTCCTACTTAGGGTTTGCTGGGTTTTATAGCGTTAATATTTTTTGGAGAATTTTTCTGTTGTTTACCTTATAAAATAAATAGAAAATCGCATAATCAAAAACCATAACTACATGTGTGTGCCTTCATTAGTCTCTTTCGCGACCGTTAATAAATGTATTGATTTCTAGAATAAAAAGTTTATTACACATTTATTGATAAAATATTACAAATTCTCAACAGGTTGGCGTAAATGATTAATAGTATTATTACTGTATTTTTTGCGGACGCATTTGTTTTATTGAGGCAAATTTCTTGCCAGATTTCAATTACTTTCCTTCTTTTCTTTTCATTTTTACTTTTCATCCCTCTCGCTTTGGCAGACAGCCCTGGAGTGCTTTGCTATAAACAAATAAACCAAACCACTATTGTATTTAAGTAATCAAATACTGTAATAAGTATATAGTCAACAGTTTGTATTATGTAAATTTGTATAATTTTATGTTAAGATCCTCTTATGTTTAAATGTGGCAACTCCAATGTATAACTCCAGTGTTTCTTAGGAGAAAGAGCATGCAGTCAATTCCAGACTTCCTTTAAAAAATTTTAGCCCCCACACACAATGTCTTTGGAGTTGTTACGCGTCAGTTCATCCAACATCCATTGCCATCGAACCTTCGAGACTTCATGGGGGTGTCAAACTCTAGCTGGTTATTCTACTTGTTCGATTATGTAATGAAGTCTCTGATGCCCCACGCACTTTTTTCTGACCTTAGAAACGCGTCCGCATTGCAGTGGACTACATTACTGACCGTCGAACATCCTTGCCACCATTTACCACAGCTGCAGTGACCTGACTCAATTAACGTTAGGTAGAATGACGTAGAGACGCACATCCTTCAATAGTCTTATCGGGATACCCTTAAATGTTTATTAAACACTCCTTAAGTATTTGGAGAAGGTTGGGTAGCCTCTACGTATTATTTTAAACAACACACTATTTTCACACTGTAAATGACTACATGGAAAATCTTTTCCTTCTGGTATCTGATATTTTGGGTGTCTTCCTTATTACTTTCATGATAGTATTGTATACCGATGAAATTCTATTTGATCATCATTCTTATTACAGCAATTCAGGCCATTTTTCATCAAGAAAATATTCGGATCTATTAGGGTTACATCTCAATGTCAATATTCTTCCTTGATCATTGCTCCACTTTTTGTTGTTCAAGCATATATATCGTAACAAGATTCAGCTTTTTACGAATGTAGCTTTCATTCTTAGCTTCTCATTCATTTAGCTTTCATTCTTATTCGCGAGTACTGCATTATGTATTAAGTTTGGGCGATTTGTGTTTCATGTTTTGAAAGAAGAACATATTAATTTGTACGTAATAACTTGCAATGTTTGCATCATTAGATAAGTTTGTATTAATATCTCCCCAGCCAAGTGGTATCTATATAAATTTAGTTTGCTTTTAATTTATGATCCTCTCTATTATATATAAATATAAATTCTGAGTTCATTTAATAACTAGATCTTAGAGTATGAGTCACAGTGTCAACATATGTTCCACAAACTAGTTCGGCACTTGTATGCGTGTTGCTAAACTCTTTATTAAAATTTTTTTGAGTGTATTTTAACAAAACAGAAGCATATTTCCTATGCCACCCAAATTAGATTAATAGTGTCGTAACTGTAGTTATAACAAACAAGATGTAAACATGCATTTAAAAACTTTCAAGGACAAGTTTATCGAAGTAATTTCCTTAAAGTAATTAGTTTTTTCTTTTATATTTATTCATATTTATGAATCAAGAACGAGAAAAACGAATGCAGATACATGTAGTCTTACATTATCTTGATGGAAGATTACCTTTCTGCGCCGGAACTCAGTTCGACACTTTTCTTTGAGAGCAGCATCAACACGGACTAGCTGTACATCTTACCGTTGCGGATTTTACCTTTTTCTAGATCCTCTTTATGGATAATGCCACGGCAATCGCACCAGATACAAAACGTGATCCTTTTGTTAGTCAAATTGCTCTTTGCGACGCTGCCGACGGATTCACCGGGTGCAGACCAACTTTTTTTTCAGCCTGTGTTATTGAAGAGAAGAATTTTCATCAGAAGTGATGATCGGTCCATATTTTTGTCTTTGCGTTGATATTCGAGCAGATTAGTGCAGGCCCGAACACGCCTGTCCTCATCTGCTTGAGTCAGCTCATGCGGCACCCAGCGATTGAATTTGTACGTTAAGTTTATGCGATGCATAGCGCGACTAATGGACATGGCACTAACGTCTAACACCTTAGTAAGTTCTGGAGTGGTTGCACTGATTTTCTTCAACAAGTTATCGGAGGCGGACCTCATTAACATCAGTGGACCGGTCAGAGAGCTCTGCTTCTTGAATATCATAGTCCTTTTTTAATTTTCGGTACCAGACTTTCACAGTGTCATATGAACATTAGTACATAAAGTTATACACACGATTTGGTGGCATTCTAAAGCTGACTTTTTGCAATAGAACTGAAAGTAAATGATGGTTCTAATCTGGCAGCGTTCCATTTCAGACACCTTGTAATTAATGATAACGATATTTTTTTACAAATTTCACAACACAGTGTTCTAAAGCAAGTACCTTTTTTTTTCAAATGCCAAAAATCGTTCGACAAAATATTAATACAATATTAGAATACGTAGATTGACGTTATGTGTGTTTTCAGTTTTCAAATTAAGGAAGATATCTAACATTCCCAAGTTAGTCTAAATGTATATTCATTCATCCAGTATCCTATAAATTATTACGTTAGTCTATTAGGACTATCTCTATTGGTAATCTTTATTGATAAACCATGTTAAACTTCAAAAGAACACTTTTGTACGAACATTAAAATCTGAACTCTTTCAGATTACTAATTTATTTATTTTTAACATTTGAAGTCAAGTGTAATATATAAAACACTAGGTAAATTTTATGTTCTAGCAAAACGGAAAACGTTACTACTTCCTTTTACTGAAAATAAATGGAAAGATTTATTGTAAACTTCATGAGTAAATAAATTAAGAAAAAAATATATAGCTATATTTTGAATAATTAAGACTTTCCTAAAAAGAGCAGAAATCTTCTTGTAACATTTATTTAGCTTAGTACTTTGCAGATACTATTATTCATTAGTTTTAAATATCAGATGTTTTGTACCTTGCAATCCAGGGAGGTTGTTTGAACTGTTAGGCTAATTTGAACTTAGCTTAAAATTACTTTAGAGGTTAGAGTTGAATCTGCATATGAAGTTTTGAATGCAAATTAAAAATTAAGATGTTAATAAACCTCAATGATTTGCAAAATTGCAATTTGAAAATTTTAAAATTGCTTTAGACATTCTGAAGAGGATGAACTCTTGAAGTGTTAGACTCCAATCTGAAAATTTTAAATTGCAAAACTTCTTTTTTTTAAGTGCAAAAACGGGACATATGCAATTTAGACATCCATTAATAATTATGGTGAATCTAAATATAGCTGTCTAGTAGTTTTGGCATCATCCCATCATTGAGAATGCTGGGCAGAAAGCCCCCCGCAAACAGGAACCGATACTGTGTCTTCAAGAAATCAAGAAAGAGCACCCAGCGAAGCTCTGCAGAATTGAAAAGATGCCCTTGGTTTCAGAATGGCCATCACTTTCCATAAACGTGATATAAACTGGGATGGAGCACTTAAAAATAGTCCCTTCAAATTCTAGTCAAACTGAACTTTATACATTAATCTCATATAAACTCATCGGACAGCTAATTCCCCCTAGTTTTATTTTTAATTTATTACATATGGTTATCGATTTAATATAATTACTTATCCATTTATTTTTTATTTATTCATGTTTACATTCTTGTATACCAACTTTTAAGGAGACCACATTTCCCTTAATAAAACTTGTCTTTTCTTTATTGTTATTTTATGAATATGAATTCTCCAATGGCTATGTTTACCGAAGTAAAAGACGTAAACAGCAGAAGATAGCAGCATCTCCTAATGGGTTGCTAGAAATCTGCAAATGTTTTTATTGCATTACGTAACTAATCATACATATTCAGTTATATTTATTTAATTTATTATCAATAATTATATACATAATTCCATTACAACATTTTATTTAAAACTCTTTCTTTTTCTATTCTTCTTTCATCTCCTTGAAGAACTATATGCATCTAGGGCAAAACAGTTACAAACATGTGCGTAAAAATCTTTGAGAGATTGACCTCACACAGTTTTGATATGGATTATTTTATACTAAAGATTCTGTAATTCAAGCCGTAAAACTCCTCTCTCCATGAAATAGCTTAGAGTTTATTAAACCCTACTAAGACTGACAAGCGAATTATTGTTCTATCTGTGTAAATTAACTCTGGAATCTTAAGTAAGTTTAAATTAAACTTTTTTTATTAAAATCTTGAACTAGTAGCATCATTAGGTTATTTTGAAGCAGGAGACATGACAAATGAACAATGCCCTTACCGGGACTCAAATCTGGACCTCTCGAATACGCGCCGAGTGTCCTACCGTTACACCACGAAGGCATGCGTGAAAGAGAGAGAAGATACCTTATACACTCCCCTTTTAAACGGAGACTGGGGATTAGGGGACCTAATCGCCAAATCCTGGTGGTGAAGAAGTATCATTCACCACCTTTTAGCTCGGGTGCCACTGCAGATTCATTTAGAATTTTTTGGATGTCAGAAAATTAAAGAAACATGCAGTGCCCTCACCGGGGTTCGAACCTGGACCTTTCAAATACGCGACGAGAGTGCTGCTGTTACTCCACGAAAGCATGCTTGAAAGAGGGAGAACATACCTTACAAAACAACTGTACAACTTAGACTTTCGAAAATGAAACTCCTCTATTTGTAGATATTAGAAAGAGAATGTTGAGTTACGAATTAAAGTGATTCCTAGCTTGAGTATACAGTTTAAATTGCTTAATCACTGACACAAATTCTAACTGCGTAATTTAACTCCGAATGGCAAAATGGCTAATGCCGGATAATTAACGAAGCAGAATTAGGCGAGAGAAAATTACACTGCGAGCGTCACTGTCAAAAGCTGCATCTCTAAAAGTTTCAGAAACTCCAAATATGCTTAACTCATTCTCATTCTGGTGAGAGCTAACGGAAAGGAGAAGTGATAGTACAGATCTAAATCACAAGAAAAAAATGGTTTAATTAGCATAAACTCTATAAAGATAAATAATTAAATATTAAATGTTAAATTAGAGAGCATAATTTTTAAAATTAAGAAATTCCAAATAATTAGCTAATTTCATTTTTCAAAATTTTCATTTGAAGGAAAGGCGAGAAGTGCTGCATTGTGGGAACCCTACCATGTATTTCGAAATCGAGAGCGCGTAAAACAGAAGGCGGGAGGAGAGAGGTTCTACAGGGAGTGGGGGATAGAGAAACAAGATTTTCGTGTCGCTTCGCTGATCGTGTCACATCACCCTTGCATGCTGTTTTGCTTTTTGTTCGTTTTTAAATTGTCCTCTACATTCCGTCAGGAGAATTTAGTGTGTTTTTACCAGACTTCCACGAAAGTTTATTTACTGGTTTGTCAAATAATTCATTATGTCTCTAAAAATCGTGAATCATAGCTTTCAAGCACTTCTGTAAAAACTGGAAAATTTAAACATTCTTATCTCATTTTCAACAGAAGCAGCTAATTTTTATTACGCTAATGCATAATATTCTTCCTTAATTTATAAAGTATTTGAATATTTTGAATTTTTAATACTGAGAAAGATATTTAAATTTCAATAAATAAGAAAATTTTAATGTTTGAAAGGTAGTAATAATTAAGTAGCGTAACATATAATATCTAGATGGAAAATTACAATAGTTAATGAAAATTGCGAAGAACAAGATATTTATCACGAATTATTCCAAATTATAATTTGTTTACGTAGTATAAACCAAATTCATAATCGTATTTTGTAAAATCAACTTGAAACAAACTCCAAACACCAAATTCAAGTTCTTTTTAGTTTATCACCTATTAATTGCTCGCTCATGAAACGAATGTGTGTGTTATTGTTCTTGAATTACAAGCTTTATTAATAATTTTAGTAATAGACTATAGTAATAATTTTAATTATAAATATGAATGCAAATAATGGGAGATAGGATGCTGAACTTACATTAAAAACAACACATTGCCCATATTATTGAGAATGAAATATTACTCACTTGTTTTTAATGTTTCTCGGTGTTTAGCTCTTCCTAAAAACAAGAGTTAGTGTATTCAGTTGATCTAAGGTGTTCACATTTATTAATATATTTCTCGGATTTAAAAGTAAACCAGACAGTACATGGCGTACGTATGCGGCCAATAAATGCAATATTTGTATTATTTTTTAGAAATTGTTGTAGATAAAATAATTTATACTGAAAAGCCATGAATACTATAAAGCCTAGTTACAGAAAACCACTTAAAATACGTAGATAATTTCTTTAAGTTTCGTTGAGATGAAATATAGCAAATAAGTTTAAGCATTGGGAAAAGTTTCAGTATGAGACTATGTTTCATTCATCTCAAAAATTTAATGATTATATGTGTTTAAATATCTGATGTGGACAGTACATGACTTCCTTGTATGGCCTATTAAATTTTACATACTTTTTACTGCACTTGGTTTAAACTTATTTTCTCGAATTTCATTGATGTATTTCTCATTCAATCATTTCAGTTACTTCACGGGAAGGCAGAAATGCAGAAAAACTCAGAGCATCTTCATTAAAAATTGCAAAATACAGAAAACCATTATAAAACACCAAATACAGTTAAAAACAGTTTAAAAAGCAATTTTACAATTAAAATTAGAGTTTCTACGCAAGAACAAGCAATTCGGCTAACGGGCAGGAAGACAAAATTTTCGATGCACAAAATTGAAACTTTTGGTTCCAATGGGCAAAAAGACAATGAAGTTAGCGCGCCAACTGACTTAATTGACTATTATTAAGAGTTTCAAATATAAACAAATGGTGGATTCGTTAGGCCTAGTTGAACTTAAACTTTTGAATTGTTGATAATTCTACAGCTATTGCATGCGAATTAACTAATAAGGCATAAAAAAACCTTAACCGGAACATATGAACAACATAATTAAATCACTTTGTAGAGACATTAGGATTTTTTTGGGGGGGAGCGAAGCAGAAGAATGAAAAATGAGTAACACCTTCGCCGGGAATCGAACCACGGACCACTCGGTTATGCGTCGAGTGTGTTGACCACTACACCACGAAGTTATGCCAAGAAGGCGGGAAGGTACCTTATATACTTCCCCTTTTTAAAGTACGACTGGGGTTTTGGGGACCCAATCGCCAAATCCCGGTGGTGGAGAATCATCATCCACCACCTTTTTTGTTCGGGCACCAGTGTAAAGACATTAGGATTTTTTTGGAAGCAGAAGAATGAAAAATGAGTAACGTCTTCACCGGGAATCGAACCACGGACCTCTCGGTTACTCGTCGTGTGTGCTGGCCACTACACCATGAAGGCATGCGAAGAAGGCGGGAAAGATACCTTATAACTTTTAAAGCAAACAATGCACAATTTACCAACATATAAATTCCTGTAGGCATTAAAGTAGAAATTTTAATTCCTATTAGACCAGGTATTTATTTTGTTTGCATAACAATGAATTGAATTTAGTAAGAAAAAGAATGTTTTCCAAACAAATTATTTATTTGCAGTACTGTGACAAAAGTGCAAAAATATTTTTACGAGAAGTAGCACATAAACATTATTTTGAAGAAAATTAGTGATAATAACCGAATGTAAGGATTTTGAAAGAAATATTAATAACTGATACAGAGACTATTCGTACATTTTTTAGACGATTTTCATTGTATTTACAGAAGTATTTAACATACTCTCTTTTGTTTAAAATGCTCTAATTGATAACCTTTTTATTCTTACTATCTTTCTACATCACAATTTCAAGATAATAAAGCCAGGGAACTGCATTTTATTCCATTCCTCTTGCAACGTTTTCTGAAGTCCAAGGAGGTTTGCAGGCCAGACGTTTCGACAACCCGCTTTCTAAAAGTCAAATTTCAAAAATCTATGGGTGACACATCAAGAGATTTAGCAGAGATGTAAGTTAAGAGTATTGTCTTGATAACTCTTTCTTATTCCCTTTTTCTAGGAAATTAACAGTGGATTTTGACATGTGGCTGCTTGCTTTGTTTTGATGCAGTGCTACTGATTGATGACCTTGTGGGTACAAAGAAGGTGTTTCGCATTTGAAAATTGGGTATAAAATATGTTTCTGATAATATGTGAAGTCAGTCATAACATTTTCTATAATCTTATCATTTTTAATTTGAGGTTATATGAAAAACCAGCAATACTCATAATCCCTTTGAAAAACTTTCTTTAGAGTCTTTGAATCATGTTTTGAGACTTTTTTCCTCCTTTTTTATGATAATAAATGGAACTTTTTTATTGCAGCAATTTAAATATACCCAAGATTCCTTATTGTGACAATATTTTTCCATTTCTTTCTGCGTAAATGTTTCTTACAAAGAATTCTGCAGCAAGTTCTGCGTTCAGCAATATGTCGCGGAGAAAGACGATGCACATTTTTTTCCCGCCTTTTTAAAGTTCAACTACTTTGTTTACAGTTGATACTAATCATTTTGATGACTTTGCAACTGTCTTTTGGTTTGGGGAATTTTCTTTTAAAACTAAAGATCTTACTTTTCCAACATTCAAAACATTGTTTTTTTCCCTTGGATAAGTATTTGGAATAAATTTTCTACTTGAAGCAAAACTTGGACCTTTTTCTCCTTCCTTGTTGACACCGTAGCTTTAGATATCGAAACACCATGGTTTTCTTATCGTTTTCTATTAACAAGATACGAATAATTTTCTTCGGAAGTAGAACAAACGTAGCCTTCCAACCACCGCTTCTTTAAAAGTGCCACTTTGCATGAAAACAAAACTGCCAAGTAGTAGACGATAATATATACAATCAAAAATGTAGTTGCAGTTATTCCATACAGACAACTGTTTAAAAATAAAGCAAAATTGTCTAAAAATTTTGCGAGCAGCCTCTGTGTAATGCTCTTTCCTTTTATTCTATTAACTAAGTGACGAGGAACCCAATGAACTACTAATCGAATAATCGCTTAAGACCAAGAACAGAAACGTAAACTTAAGAAGGGTTAATTACCCTTTATTGCTCAAAATAAAGTATTCACAGATGGATCCTTTCTCAGGGCGTACAACAAAGCCTCCACTTGGGCTTAAATTGAAAAATGTAAGAAATAAGAACTAACTACTAACTAATTAAAGAGATTTAGCCGAAGCTAAGACAAATTCTAAACTAGTTGGCCTGTAATATTAAAATAGCTAACGAAGCTATCAAAAGGCACGTAGTACGGCCGAGCGTTGTACCAATTAGAAAGACGCTGCCGAAAGGCAAACGCGCGCTATTCAGGAATCCTAACTCTCTCTCTCTCGAAGTCAGTGGAACTTAAATAATTAATTTCTACGTCTCATTTGCATTTAACGCGATTCTAAAAACTCATTCTGGTAAGTTGAAGCTAGAAGAGCTAGGAAAGGTGGATAAGCTTAAAATAACTGTTATAACATTAGGAAATATCTTATATCTGTTCTATAAAAAATGCTTATGCAAGTAATTGCTCGGATTACTTTCAAACGAAGTTGTAAAACTCTTAGTATATCTAGATGTTACAAATAACGATAAAAGCAGATAAAAAAACCCACCGAAATTCCGAAGGGATAGATGAAATACGTAACGAAGGGCATAATTGTTTTGCTCGGGTAAGTTAAGCTCGAACACAAATATAAGAAAGGTGGTTATAGATCGGAGAGGGGTAAAATTGTGTTTTCGTGCAGCCTTAGTGCAAAATAAGTTGTACGAAATAAATATAGGCAAAATAGAGTGAAAAAAATATTAGGAAGAATTGGCAACAGTTATAGAATAGTTAGGGATAATTCTTAGTTATATTATCAAAAGAAATCACAGAAATTAATATTTTTTTTCAAGATAATTGACGTACAAAGCAAAAATTGTTTAAACATTTCATGAAAATTTAAGTAAAACGAAAGGACAGTCTGTAGAACTTTGCAAGTAAAATGAAAGAAGATCTGGAAATTTTTTAAAAAATAAATTAGAAATTGTAAAACACTTATGCAAATAATTTATAAATCAAAATTAAAAAACTGATTTATTTAAAATTATATCAAGAGCAAAACTACAGTGAGTAATCTCGAAAAATCATGAAAGTTCCCCTTTTTATCTCATAAAATATTTCTAAGACCTGAAAACCTTCTTTCAACAAACTATGACTTCATGATAAATGGATTACTTTGACAGTTAGAGTCAAAGGAAATTATCGATCTTAGTACAAACACTAATTATAGCATAAAGTTTTTCTGAAACTTATTATGAAAAAAGAAAAAGAAGTGTATTAAAAAGATTGCAAAAAATCAGCTTCAAAGTAGCAGTTAAGCTTTAATGAAATCCAGACGTAATACACATATCCTAATTTTTTATACGACTTACTATAATCTACAACTACACACAACAAAAACAATAAAATATGTTATAATCTTTCTAAAAAGTATCAGAAACAGAGTTTTTTGTAAAGCAACGTGTTCATATATTTTAGAAATTCATCCTTTCAAAATATCGATGATTCGAAATTTTTTTGTTTCAAGTAGATATATTTTACTCATTTACTATTATATAAATGATCAGTGGGCACAGTGTTTCAACTATAATTAAATACCAGTAACTACTTAAATTACCTAATTTTGACTTATTTAGAGAAAATTTGTTGGTAATTTATAGATGTTATAGTATTGAGTTGTTTCTTAATTTAATAATTTAATCATGCCTAAAAATATTTCTTTTCCCTAAATTATTAAATGAACTCTTTACGTTTTTGTCGTATTTGCAAAACATGATTAAGCTATTTGAACAACCAAGCTTATTTTAATATTATTACTTTAATAAAACGTAAATATGACAGAATTTGAGAAAAAATATTTTCACGAGGATTTTCGAAACAAATATGTTACAAAACTTTAAACCAGAGAAATTTGTAATGAAAAGGACAATAATAAAGAAAAAAGTCTGAATGCTACGCACTTTTATATGTAAGTTTAATCTTTTGAAATATCGTGCATATTTTTATCAAGTAACTGCAATGGTTTCGGAATATGTTTCAAAGGAAGAAAAAGTGATAGCATTATTTCCTGGAAATATCAGAAAAAAGTTATATTCTGCATAGAGTAATTATTAAGAAAAGGAAAATATGAGATTTATTCGATGATGATTTCAGTTTAATTAAAAATTAAAATTTATTTCAGAAAATTAAAACTTTAATTTAGATTAAATTTAAATTTAAGGTTTTTATTAAAATTAAAAAATTTCAATGAAAATTTAAGAAAAATATTATTTTAGATTAAGTATCCGAAAAAAGTAATACCGTGCAGTATAATTACTACGCAAAGGAAAATATGAGATTTACTTGGTGATGATTCGACTTTTATATCATCAAACTGTGATTATGAATTTCCACCTATTTATTATCCAGAAAAAGTAAAATTACATTTCTATCAATACTTTGATCCATACTCAATACTGAAGATGAAATATAGAACCGTATTGTTTTGAATACGAAGAAGTTAAACTTTTTCGGAAACTAGCATATTGTTGATTTAGTAACAATGATAACACATAGATGGCGCTACAATGCCTTGGAAGGGGGACATTTTTAGACTATGTAACCAGCTTTTCTTATTTGAGAAAAGTGAGATTTAGCCGAATTCTTAAGGAAAGCAAAGTAAACTAATCAGAAACTTGAGTTTGTCAGAGTTTTATCAGATATATTTAATAAATTAACTGACGAATATCCTCATAATCATATTACATAAAATTATATCTTCAGTTATCGTGTTAAGGGAAAATCTAACACTTTACAAAGGAATGGATTAATTATATACTTCGCCGACAAAAATTGCATGCGCATATATTTATAATCTACACATTTTTAGAGGCTAAATTCGTGTATATAAGTATACCCTTCTTTTGTTCAAATGGGAAAATACTGTCCACTTTTTTATCTTATAAAACTTCGCTACAGTTAATTGCTTATGGTACAACGTGTAAGGAGATCTATCTAAGAAGAAAATTCCTCAGAGAAATCGGCTCGTATTGCCAGTACACATGGGAATTCGAGGGAAAGCTGAATTAGGAGAAACTATAGAGTTATGCGGCTTTCTCCAGTTACAGATTCTTAACCAACTTGATAAAAAATTTTAAATTAAAACAAAATATAAGAATTTGTAGCGCAACTCAAAAATATTAGTACAGGAATTAAAAAATCTAATGTATTACGCAAACTTAATAATGTTAAACATTTTGCAAAAATCTCAGCAAATGTGCTTTCTATGTTGAAATTAATACTATCTTTGCTTATATGCTTAAGTTCCTTATCGTTTGGTAACTTGTAAGGATCAGATGGGGTTTAAAATCAAAATCTTCCAGCTTATTAGGATCACAGTGCAGTTACTCATTTAGTTATTGAAACCTCAAACGGTTTCGAATATTTTCTGCAATGAAACTCAGAACTGTGTCTGGCGACAAGATGCGAGTAATATTAACGTTTCTATTTGCTTACTTTTGATAGATATTATTATCACAAGTACTGTGAATTTTGGTTTTTATTTTAATAAACATGAGTTAATGACGATAGGCATTAAAATTTTGGAATGAAGATCATATTAATTTAGCTTCCACTTTATTTCTAAAGCACAATCTTTTAATAGCCTAAAACTATGCGGAATTATTAATGGGAAATTGCTTTCGAATTCATGCCGTTGTAATTTATACCACCATGCAGTATTTTGAGGCTAAAATATCTGCTGTGGACACCACATGATTCCCTTGTACGACCTATTAAACTCTACATATTTTTTTGCTGCATTTCATTTAAACTTAAGTTTAAAAATTCCATTAGACATATGTTTCTCAATGATTAATTCAATTCTCCCTTCGCAGCAAGGCAAAAATACAGAAAAATTTAAAGCACCTTCATTAAAAATTGTAATATACAGAAAAAACTTAAACAAATACAGTTAAAAAATAATTTGCATAGTTAAAATTAGAGCTTTTACGCAAAAATAAGCAATTCGTCCAACGTGCAAGAAGACAAAATTTTCGGTGCATAAAATTGAAAGAACTTTGGTCACATTGAGCAAAAAGACACCGAACTTGGAGCACCAACTGACTTCATTATTCTATTCACAATTCACTATTCTAGTAAGAGTTTCAAATATAAGCAATGGAGGCTTCTTTAGGCTTAGCAGCTTCACTTAAACATTCAAACTGTTTATAATTCTACAACCATAACACAATTCAATCATTTTTAAAGCAAAATATGCTGAATTTAGCAGTAATATAAGAATAAAAAAACTGAGCTCACCGAAGCGGGTAACATATATATATTATAAAAATTATAAAAAGAAAACTCTCCATATTACACCTCCAAGCAACGGAAATTCAAATTAAAAACATTATTGAAAAGGTATTTTTCAAAATTTAACTAAAAAATTTTAGAATTTTCAATCCTCCTTGCTTTAAACACAGTTAAGGAAAAACTAAATCGCAAAAATGCCAAAATCAAAAGTAAACGTTTTAAGTATTGAAAAACCAGTTATTGTTATTGATAGCAGATTAACTGACTTATCAAGGGGATAAACCAATCTACCATCCATTAACAGTAACTAAAATAAGAAAGAATGTTTCATCTTACTTCCGAGTAAGCGTCAAATTATTTGCTAGATTCAAATCACTAATTAATACTCAATCAAAATAAAGATATTAGTCATTAAACCAAAAGAATCCTCTTAAAAAGCAAATAATCTTTAAGATCAAAATGTTTTCACTAAGAACACAATTAATCTGAACGAGAGGCTTACTTTAGAAGACATATCCCCTACACTCTCCTTTCATTTCAAAAGTAAAAACAAAAGTAGATTCAAGAATAAATTAAAAAAATTCATAAGAAGATAAACAATCATATATATTATATATATATATTACATTTATATACTTCTGGTGCAGACATTTGCAAAGAAAAAGGGAGATGGACAACTATATGTTATAACTTTCTTTAACTTCTATTCAACTTTCTGTGGCTAATCGTTTTTGAGTTAGGCGAGATACATACATACGTAGGTACGTACGTGCAGAAAAATTGCGAAAAAATCTCTTGTGCATTCATTTGAAGTCTGTTTTACAATCCGATTTGGAAAAACACAGTCCTTTATTGTGTCCATACGTACAAATGCCATGCAAAAAATCATTCATATGGATTCGAGAGAGGTCAAATTGGATATTTTCGTTGAAAATGATACGTGAAATGTTTTGCTATTACAATACTTCATTTACTCCGTACAGTAAAAATGAAGCTCTTTTGGGGAAGTTATAGCTTTTTCTCGTTGCCCAAAACTCAAAATTAGTGCACTTGTAAAGACAAAGGGTTGTTTTATATGGTAGATTTTTGGGCTATTTTGGATGATTCTAAAAATATTTTATTCCAAAGTAATGAATTATTTAATATTTTGCCTTTTCAAAATTAAAAATCTAGTGAAAACTGCTCGAGATGTTGGTTAAAATCTCTTATAGTATAACGATAAATTAATTGTACTAATTACAGCAAAGAAAGAAAAATAACACATTCGGAAGAAGATAAGCAGGTGTAGAATCTATGGAATTTTTGAAGCATCTTTGGGACTATAAAATATATTTTTGGAAATATTTAGAACAGTAAGATTAAAAGGGAAAGTAATAAAATTAAAAGAGAAAATTTAATTGTGGCAATTTAATTAATCTTCTACTTGATAGTATTAACAGAAAAGCAATATATTTTTTCCACTTGTCTTCAAATTTATACTTTTAAAATACAGAAAAAATCATTTTCCTTCAATATTTGTATTCGTTATCTAAAATTTTATTTTCTGCACTAACTTACTCTTTGACTTCCAATTAAATAATGGGTTTATCTAACTAGCAAATGTTTTATTACAGCGAAAGTAAATATCATACATTTAGTGTATGTACTTTCAAACGGAACTGAATTGTATTAATTGTAATTATCACAGATTATCAGAGATAATTGCGATAATTACTTCACATTTGTACATTAGCAAATTTTTCACATTTGTAATAAAATATGAATTTATCTTAAACACAGATTTCGAACTGCAGAAAAAGAGAATAATCATTCAACATAAAGTCAGTTTATTACGAACATAATAAAAGACCATCCAAATAAGGCAGAGCCCCATGCCTAAAGATATTGGATTAACATGAGTTTTTTTTTCTTTGATCACATCTCCACTGTAACGAAAGATACCCTTTATATAAGCTTTCTTTTACACACGTAAAATAGACCGAAACGACTAGGATTAAAAATTAAGCCTTTCGTGGAACATTTTTGCTTAAACATGGCGCGGAAAAGAAATGGAAAACAGCTTGGAAATAAAAGAAAGACATATTTTAAAAAACCGCAATAATTTATTATTCTTCAATCTCTGTTACCTTTACATTTGTTTACAGAAAAAATCTCAAAGGAAGTCAAATGATATTGCCCTTGAGAAACTGTAGAGACATTAGGTTATTTCGGAGCAGGAGTGATGAAAAATTAGCAACGCTTTCGCCGGGAATCGAACCATGGACCTCTCGGTTACGCGTCGAGCATGCAGACCGCTACACCACGAAGGCATGCGAAGAAGGCGGGAGGAATACCTTATAAAATTATGCTTAATATTTATGCTTATCATTACCATAGATTCAGATAAAAAAATTTGAAGGGTTTCAGATTTTAAATTACGTCCAAAGGAGCGTTTTTAAACATTTTGTGTGTTACCTTTACTTATTAAATATTATGTTCTTCGCACTTAAACCATAAAATTCAGTTCAAGAGGAATATTACAAAATAATTTTAAATTGAGCACATCTTTAGAATTTCCGATACACAGTCTGACGCGCTGGAGATAAAAATGCTTTCTTTTTGTACAACGTTGCCATTGCTCGCTTTGAAATTTTTGAGATTGTTAATCAAAAATTCGTTAAAGTTTTACAAAATATGAAATCGATAATAAACAAATTTCAAATTTCAAATTTGGGCTTCCAGATGCCCATATTCGCAGTAGGATTACATCATTCAAAATTGGATGCCTCTAGGTACGGTTGTTTTATCACAATGCGAGAAACATATATACATTTATGCGGATTCTTCATTATTTAATTTATTTTAATATAATACAGGGCGATAAATTTTGGTGGCAACAATTTGAAAAGTAATACAGCCGTTTATAGTGATTCAACGCAAAATCGCAAAACGAAAACAACAGTACTTCAAGAACAAAACCCCTTTGGACTTAAAAAAAAACAGACAGGTTTCAGATTTTAAATTACGTCCAAAGGGGCATTTTTCAAACATTTTGTGTATTACCTTTATTTATTAAATATCATGTTCTTCGCACTTAGACCATAAAATTGAGCTCAAGAGCAATGTCACAAAATAATTTTAGAATGATCACATCTTTAGAATTTCTGATACACAGTCTCGCGCGCCGGAGATCAAAATGTTTTTTCTGTACAACGTTGTCATTGCTCCCTTTGAAATCCTTGAGTTTGTTAATCAAAAATTCATTAACGTTTTAAAAAATAAGAAATCGATAATAAAACAAATTCCAAACTTCAAATTTGGGCTTTGGGATGCCCATATTCGCGGTAGCATTACGTCATTCAAAAATGGATGGCTCTAGGTGTGGTTGTTTTATCACAATGCGAGAAACATACAAACATTTATGCAGATTCTTCATTACTTAATTTGTTCAAATATAATACAGGGCGAGATAATATTTGGTGGCAACAGTTTGAAAAGTGAAACGGACATTCAGAGTGATTCAACGCAAAATCGCAAAACGAAAACAATAGTCCTTCAATGAAAAGATGAATTAATAGAGAAGATATGCAACGAATAGACCTTACAACCTTAAAATAATGCTATTACTTCATATTCCGACGTTCATCATTGCTTCCATGCTATTATTATGCCAATTCCTCACCATCGACGCCAATGTTCGAAAAATAAATGCAACGTAGATTGAGATAGGAGACTCTCCAGGCGCCCATTGAAATGAACAGATGTTCTCAGATACAAACAATAGTCCTTCCGGGACAAAGCCCCTTTGGACTAATTAAAACTAAATTTTAAATTTTTTAATATGAAACGCTTTCGTTACTTATTTACTTTTTTTCACTTATTTTCTAGTGAAGTGTTCTAAATTTTATAGAAACGTCAATAATTCGAAAAGTTTGGTATTATTTTATACTGCAAATTAAAACTAGCATTGATATAAGCATTATTGGAAGAATAATTTTTAATTTGAGCGTTTGAAAGCACGTTGATGTTGAAAATATGTTGAAATGTGACAGTTCTGAAACTTTACGTGAATATTTTAGAACGAAAAAAAATTTAGAGCTATACCAAGAGACAATTACCATATATCTTACAATAGAATTTAGAAGCAAATATCTGAAAATTTAATGCATATAATTTTTATGGCATTACAGGTTATAGCGCTTAAGATATTATAATATAGATTAATTCTTAATTGATTACAGACACTGCAGCTGATAGACCTTTTTGCTTTAGGAGTAAATCCGAAGTTCTTTATGTGTATAGCTCACTAAACAATTAGTTAAAGCTGCAGGTAAGAAACAACTTGCTCAAAGTACAGGCAATAAATAAATTCAAGTTTAGGTTATTTGTAGGTTGTATTGATAATAAAAGTTTTTAAAACGGCCTTTCTGTATTTATCATTGGTGTTATTCAAACAATCCGTGATTGGAAAAAGGACTGAAAAGAAATTACTGAAATCTTCTAAATTTTCAACTGATAAAAAAATGAGGTTTAAAATTTGAATCCATGAGTTATAATTGCACGGAAAAAATGATAACTGCTGGAAAATAAAGTGGCAACAATATTGTCAACAGTGATAACAAATTAAAAAAATTATTTTTCTCTAAAATCATTGAAGTGTTGGTTCTTAATTCTTGAAGATACTTGAAAGCAAACTTTAGAATATAGTGAATACATTCGTAGAGGAAATTTGTAAGGAAAATTGGCTCTTATTTGCGATAACATGGGATAAACCTCGAAAACAACTATGCAGCTAGCCCATTCCCTTTGTCTTCGACTCGAATGTCAATGCGAAACATCTGAAAGATAATTGCATCGATATAATAAAATATGATACCAATGGCTTATCAATCAATTTGAATTTTTGGTACTTAAGCTGGCCTTCTTCTTGCTTAAAATAAATTTCATACGTGAAAACATTTGCTCGTTTTCAAAAGTTTAACTGAACGCCGACCAAATGGCAAAGCCAGCTTTTTGGAATTATGGATTAGGGATCGGCGCTGCCAAACTTACAGATTTTTCCTTGAACTTTTATTACAATTTTTACATTTTAAAACTAAAAATGCAGGTTTGTTATTGCAACTTTGTTATCAATCAAAAAATGTTATGTTTATTATTTATTTTCGGTTTATTGTTTTATGTATTATTCAAGTGCTCGTTTCATATTAATGTTTTAGAATTTATTTTTATATATCATACTTTATATTCGGAACTCAAATGGGGCACTCGAAACCCATTTCACAGGTTGCCGAGGATTGAGTTGGAATCTAATTTCACTCAGTCCTGTAAAGTTATCTACTTTGCTGAAGGTTTGATATAAAGGTGAAAACTCTTTTACAGGCGTTCCTAAAATTTAGTGTAAAAGTATTTGTAAGCATTGTTAAAATTTGATATATCTCAAGCGTTTATCAATAGATGTAATTAATATTCCAGTGTTAATAACTTATTATTATAATTCAGTATAAAACTGGATGAGATTTTACTTTCTATTAATGCTTTAGTTATCTAAAACATATTTTATTTCAGAATAATTAATACCCGCACAATGCATTTCAATACTGCTAATAAAGTAAGTTTAATTTTCATCCGGATTTTAGCATCATGGTTTCTGTCCTGTTTAAATAAGGTTAAAAATCTGAAAGGATTCATATTTTGTTTTACGCCCAAAGGAGAGTTTTTTTAACGTTCATTGTATTACCTTCATTTATTAAGTATCATGTCCTTCGCACTTAAACCATAAAATTCAATTCAAAAGCAATATCACAAAATATTTAAGAAGAGCATATATTTAGAATTTCCGATGCACAGTCTCTGCGGCTGGAGATACTCTTTTTTGACGTAGAGTGTTGCCATTGCTGGTTTTGAAATCATTGAGTTTGTTAACCAAAAATTCGTTAAAGTTTTACAAAATATGAAATAGATAAGAAAAACAATTCCAAACTCCAAATCTGGGTTTTCAGATGCCCATATCCTAGTGGAGGGCAACGTCAATCAAAATCTCTAGGTAACGTTGATTTTCACAATGCGAGAAACATACATACATTCATGCAGCTTCTTCATCATTTTATTTCTTTAAATATAATGCATGGCTCTAGCATTTCGTGGCAACAATTTGAAAAGTGAAACGCCGTTTTATAGTTGACGACGAAAAATGCCAAAACGAAATTAATAGCCCAACTGGGCAAATAGTCCTGTCTAATAAAATCCATATGAAACATTAATTATTTCTAATGATTGGAAAAATTAAATGCTAAATTCCTGCTTTGTTAACAATAATAATCATATTTCGTATTTTGTTTCCATAAATATATTCCTTAAACAATATCGGTAACTCCTTAAACAATATAAAACACTGGCTTGCTTAATTTCCTTGCATGAAAAGAAATGCTTAATAAACAATTTGAATTGAAATGTATTCACAGATAAACATTTTCAAATACGGTTACTTTATATTTCTGAAAATATTTTCAATTTCATGCTCATTATTTCTAATTATGCAAATCCGAATTCTAATTGCTACTATTTTTAAACCCAAATTGTGATTATTTATGTAAATCTAAACCCGCAAAAAGATAATACTGAGTCAAAATATAAATAATGAAAGCACCAAAAGCCTTGAATTTTGATAGTTGTGAAATGAAAAGCGATTAAAAAAGTGCAGCTATAAAACAGATATATTGATTCACAATTATAAGGTACAATGTACGTCCAGAAAGTAAGTTCCGTTTGGTAATAAAAGTAAATTGTGTACAGCTACAGAAAAGTTATTTATTGCACAAAATTCAACAACTCTTAAACTACTTTTCCACATAACTGCCGAAATATTGCAGGCATTTGTCATAGCGTGGCACAAGTTTTTGTATACCTTCTTCATAGAAATTTGCCGCCTGTGTCTTCAACCAGTTGGAAACGGTTTCTTTCAGCTCGTCGTCATTGTTAAAGTGTTGACCGCCAAAGACAGACTTAAGATGTAAGAACAGATGAAAGTCGCTAGGAGCGAGGTCAGGGCTGTATGGAGGATGGTCAAACACGTCCCAGCCAAATCCCTGTAGGAGGTTTTTCGTCACATTTGCACATTGTGGTCGTGCGTTGTCGTGAAGAAAAACAACACCTTTTGACAGCAATCCTCGGCGCTTATTCTGTATTGCGCGGCGCAATTTCCGATGTGTCTCGCAATAAGAATCTGCTCTGATTGTTTGACCACGCGGTAAGAAATCAATGAGTAAGATGCCTTTCCAGTCCCAGAACACTGTGCACATCATTTTTCGAGGTGTCAAGATTTGCTTCGGCTTAACCTTTGCTGAGGATGAAGTGTGCCTCCATTCCATTGATTGCCGCTTACTTTCAGGGGTGTCGTAAGAAACCCAAGTTTCATCTCCTAGAAATTCTTCGCTGCTTTCAGCCTAACGGGTCAAAAACTGAAGTGCACTATCCATCCGTTTTGTTTTGTGTTGCTCAGTAAGAATCTTTGGTACCCAACGTGAGCAAAGTTTACGAAATTTCAGTTTTTCGGTAACAATTTCATGCATTAGTGATCGGGAAATTTGGGGAAATTCCATAGCGAGAGCACTAATTGTAAACCTTCGGTTTTCATGGATCTTGTCATCAATCGCGTGAACCAGTTCTTCTGTAACCAAAGATGAACGCCCACTTCGTTCTTCATCGTGCACATCACTACGTCCGTCATTGAACTTTCGGACGCATCTTCTCACCATCGAATCACTCATCGCTTTTGGTCCGTAAACATCGCAAATTTGCCGATAAATTACACTAGGTTTCACTTTCCTCGCATTCAGAAAACGAATCACAGATCTGATTTCACAAGCGGCGGGATTTTCAATCGACACCGACATTGTAAACAAGCACAACAAAGCGTACGTGACTGACAGCTATTTCCAAATGGTACGCGTTTCTTCTCCTTGATACAGAGCGTTTACTGCGCATGTGCGGAACTGCGATCGCAGAGCTGCAGCGGAGATAAATTGAAACGGAACTTACTTTCTGGACGTGCCTCGTATTTCTCCCGCCTTCTTAGCATACCTTCGTGGTGTAACGGTCAGCAAACTCGGAGAGTATTCGAGAGGTCCGATGTTCGAGACCCGGCTAGGGCACTATTCATTTTTCATGTCTCCTGCTTCGAAAAAAAATTAATGCCTCTACACTGCCGTGACTCCAATATAGTTACTACTTACACTCTACTCTCTAGTTGCCGTAACCTAAGGGTTACTATTTATATTTTCCAAGGCAGATTCCACTTGAAAGTGAAAACTTAACGAAAACTGGAGTCTGGAATTGTCGGTTTTTTCTGTATTTACGTAAGATCTATATCCATATTTTAGTTGTAACTGTATCCGAATTCTATAGATAATGTACTGGACCCGAATTTCTTCACTTTTATTTACATTTTAGACATTTACCGATATAGCATCACATGAAAGCTTCTTGAAATACTTGAAGTAATTTAGACTTAGAAGGTCAGCAAATGCATGTTATGGAGTGAAGTGGAAAAATCTTTGATTTTTTAAGATGTAATCTTCAAGATAATGGGAGTACTCGTCTAAAATATATCAGCTTCAGGGAAGTATATTTAATTCAATTCAATAAGCTTAAATGAAATGCAGGAAAAAATTCGTAAAATTTAATATTCCGTACAAGGAAGTCATTTGACATACTCATCAGCTTTTCTATTATTAGAACTGTTATACGTATATGCATGCAATATAATAGGAAAATATCTAATATAATTCTTTGGTGTCAAATCTATATCAATTAAAAATTCTGTCGCTAGTAATACACTGAATATTCATGTGGTTTACGAAAGGTGAAAATATTTAAAGCTGAAACGGAAAGGGTATTTACTTTGAACTGTAAGTCCTAAACGCATATATTTCGAATTTTAAAGCTTAAAATACTTATTTCGAAAAGTTTTTTAATTTCGGTCAGAGTTCAGACATGTTTTAAAACATAATCTCCAGCATTTCTACAACAGAAGAATATTTTAACAGAAATCACCATCTTAAAAGCGGAATATCAAACAAAAATTTGCTTTCTGCTTTTCATTCAGCTTCCTTTTGGAATTCACCGTAAAAATTATTTTAAAGGCAACAACAATATAACCGTCTTAAATGTTTACTCATTTTATTCCTTTATAAACGTTTTTGTACGAGGAGATACGATAAAAAAGCGCTTTATCTAGATTCATGAAGAATAACGGAAAAACAAGGAGTTTAGATGGAAAAGAGTAGAATAAGGAAGAAGTGATGTCTGTGTATGAAAGCGGGAGGGTGTGCTGGTCTCATCATTTAGGGACAGAAAGACGGATGAGGCATGGGACTCCCTCAACTCTCCTACTGATTTTGGTGATGGTAACCTAGGAAACATGATAAATTTACGTCCCCCCTCCACATTTCTCGTACATTAAACCTTGTGAGAACTGCGATTTAGTAGCGTTTGGGACAGAAATTGGTATGTGACATTAAATTAGATAAACCAATTTATTTTGAGGTATTTTAATATCATATGCGAGTCAATTACTCTCATATACTGCCATAAATGTATCTCAATTTTACCATAAAATATATGTATTTGTTTGCCTTTTTTAGTGTAAATACAGAAATCTTTTACTTATCATGGTTTTCAACTAGCACATTTTGGAATTAACCTGGGTTTTTAATTGCCTCACATTTTCAGTTAACACAGTCTATAGACCATAATTTTAAAAATGTTGCATCTACAGTTAAACAAGATTTTTTTAAATTTGTTTTTTGATCACAATCTGCTAATATGTATTTATTAAATAAGTTGCAGAAACACGCAAAAGATTACTAACTCCGAGATAAGCTCGAAATCCTTCCTTTATCTTATAAGTAATTAGTGAAGCGACCATTCAGAAAGAAGCTACAAATGATCTACCATCAAGTAACAGTAACTAAAAT
The DNA here is from genome assembly GCA_000611955.2 of Stegodyphus mimosarum. Lineage (NCBI taxonomy): Eukaryota > Metazoa > Arthropoda > Arachnida > Araneae > Eresidae > Stegodyphus > Stegodyphus mimosarum. The sequence goes on along the minus strand of KK115931.1, from coordinate 34,143 downwards.
AAGGGAGAGTGTTTCATCTTACTTCCAAGTAAGCATCAAATTATTTGCTAGATTCAAATCACTAATTGATACTCAATCAAAATAAAGATATTAGTCACTAAACCAAAAGAATCCTGTTAAAAAGCAAATAATCTTTAAGATTAAAATTTTTTCACTAAGAACACAAGTAATCTGAACGAGACGCTTACTTTAGAAGACATATCCCCTACAGTCTCTTTTCATTTGAAATACAAAAGTAAAAACAGTGCGGCCGATTGCAAAGAAAATAGGAGGTGCATATCTACATGTTATAGCAATCCTATATGAAAAATTTCAACGTTTTGAGGCCACTCGTTTTCGAGTGCATACATTCAACATGCATACAAAAGTACGTACGCATAGACGCTAAGAAAAAAATCTCTTCAGAACCCATTAAATCAGTTTTATAATTTAGTTTGATTAATTTATTCTGTACTTACAAATATCACGCAAAAACATCGTTAAATTGCATTCGATAGCGCACAAAATGGATATTTTCGTTGAAATATGATACGGAAATTTTTCTCGATTACAATACTTCCTTTACTTCGTACAAGGAAATAAAAAGAATACTTAAGTTGGAAACAGAGTAACTGAAGTGCATAATAATTACATATATCACGCAATATATTTTAAACTCTAGAAAAAACTTACTGTATTGGTAGTTTTGAATATTGAAGAATACATAATAGTGCAAAAGGAAGCATAAATCAAGTTTTCTTCAGTTTCTTTTCAACTAATGCCATTTATTTATTGTCAAAATATTAAAAATGTTGTTAGAAATGCTTTGACATTTTTAAATGAAAAACGATTAACACAGTAGTAAAGTTAAAATTACCTCCAATGAACCTTACTAACTGGAATTAAATGTATGCTTAATGTAAAAATACTGTAACCAATCTATGAAGTTTGGCAATCTTCTCAGGTATCATAAATTATAACCAGACTTAGTTAGACAGACAAGCGAATTATCGCTAAGTCCGAAATAACAGCTGAAACTTGAGAAGGATGATGTTAAAAAGCTCTTTTGTTTAAAATTAAGAACGGAAGGCGCATCTGGTGCCAAACACCTGTGGTGATACAACTTAGAGTAACAGTGATCAAATATAAAATTTAAATTAAATAAGCTAGTATCCAAAGGCTATATAGATCAATTTAATCGATGATCTGTAAGGCTGAAAAGGGAGCATTTTGAAATTTTGGTAAGTCGAAAAATAAAGCAGAATAGGCTAAATACCATTATTTTTCATGTTTTCAGTTTCGCAGTTGAGTAGTTAATTTTTTATCTTCATGTACTTCTAGATAATCAAAAGTATGCATTTTCTAGGAATGCTCAGAAAGAAACATTGATCAAAACATGTTCCTTATAAGGATAAATTAAGGCATTTAAATGTCAGTTCACTTAAAGGATAACTTAAGAATTATTATGCTATTGAGTTCCGAATAACAAAAACCCTGCCGCAGTATTAACGCGAAGTTGGCTCTGAAACTAACTGGCGTAGAGATTCAATATCGGCAATTATCATGCAAGGCCAAAGATGATATGATATCCATATAAAGAAGCCAGGTACTCAAATATCTAAATATAAAACTGGTACCAAAACGATATAAATAATAAACGATACCAAAACCATGTAAAATTCTTGAGTTGCCATGAAATAATGGCAACAGTAAACTGAGTTATAGTAAAATTTATGTACTAGCCACAGTTTTAATTAAAAACGTTTGCTTTTATACAAAGGAAACATTACACATTTCTTTCTACTGTGTATAATAAAACATTAAATCGTGTGATTATAAAAAAACATGAACTGAAATATACTGTTTATTATTCAGAAACCATTAGTATAATAAGTCTTAAAGTTCTCCTTTAAACGAACTGACATTTAAATGCCTTAATTTATCCTTGCAAGGAAGATGTTTTGACCAATGCTTCTTGCTGAGTGCTTCTACAAAATACATAATTTTGCTTTTCTAGAAGTACATGACGATTAAAAATTAACTACTCAATTGCAGAACTTTTCAAAGTTTTTAAAAAAATAACGGCGTTTAGCTATGTTGTGTTATTTTGTGACTTACCAAAACTGCAAAATGCTCTCCCATCAGCCCACCAGATCGTCGAGTCTTGGACCGAAAGTACAAAATATAAAGTTTCAGATAACATTTGTTTATTGTTTGGCTATGGAAAGTACATTAGCAATGAGGAGCTGGTTCTCGTTTATGCAACACATGTCGAAATACTAAAACAGTCTCGTGCAAATAGTTTGTTTAATTCTCGGGAATATATCTCAGGACAAACTACGTCAGTTTTTCCAACTGCCAATTGATCACTATAAATATAAATAAATAACTACTTTTGTACTGTACATCAAGTACCTTCATGAAGGGATTATGAACTTCAATATGGATATTTCAAAAATAATCTGATCGTAAAATTAAATGTTCATGCTTAAAACTTTTTGTTAAATCTATTCGTCTCTTACTTTTTCTAGAAGTATGGAATACATTTCACTTATTATTGTTATGCTACTTTCTATATTTTGTATTTTGAACCAGGATATGCAGTTTGTATGACTAATGATGTTCTAATAAGGTATGTTTAGGCTTTAAATAGATAAGGACGCTGTTAAATTAGTTATCTCTTAATTTTCTTACTTATTATAAATAACAGTTTTAGCAATGCGTATTTGGATTTTATTTCATAGAGCTACATGTAGAAATAGACTATTTGAATTTCATACGAGAAAAGAATTAATGACAAAAACAAATTGTACTAGATTCAAAAAACAGTAATTAAATTTCGTCGCCACATTTTCGAATAATTGAAAACTGTCATTTGGTAGGGTTAGGAAAAGGAAGACATATTTCCAATCTTGATATTTAGAATATGTAAGTTACAGTTTAGAAAAATATAAATTTCATTCGACCGGAATAAGAAGTTACACTTACATCAATGTTACGAATGTTCTACTCAGTGTTCTTTTGGAATTCTGATCGGAGAGATCAAACAAAAGTTTTATTCTTACAAACTGTTCTTTTCTTTGTAAAATATAATGGCAATGTTTTTCTTAGTTGTGACAAAACATCAACATTCCGCAATACTGAGAGCGGTTATGTTGGTGTTCTCTATTTTGACAGGAAAATGTGCAAGAAACTGTTTCCAAAAGCATTCTCTTTCAAGGAAAAAATAAAGAAAAAAAGAAATGCAGCCCTCTTCCTCTTGAAAATACTTTCCAGTTTCCGAAGTGAGTTACAGGGAGGAAGCAGAGGAAAATTTCCTCCGAAAGAGGAAAAATAAAATAAAATAAAAAGTATCGGGAGTAAAGAAAGTATAAAAAGAAAAAGAAAAAAAAAGGTTATCCTGTGTATGAGGCTGAAGCTGGGATCCGTTTCCATAGTAACCAAAGACAAGAGTATGTTAGTGCCCAGAGGGTACGAAGACAGAAAAATTTTAAACGGCAGCTCGCTGCTCTGCCAAGTTAAGATTTATACTAAATTTTAGGTGAAGGAGAGTAAGTCACAAAATTTGAACTTTTAATTTCGCTGAGAAGTTTAACATAAATGTGTCATTTCTATGTAGTTTCAGAAACGATTACACATGCGCTGATCGAACTAGCGCTTTAATTTTTGTGATAAATTTATACTAACAAATAACTCATATTATTTTCCTGTACTTTAAAGATATAAATAAGAGGAGGTAAAGAAAGTTCATGCTATGTTAACTTGTAATAAAGTGTTTTGAAATCTGTAAATTCACTACGTTTCAGTTGTGTGTCATATAATAAAAATTATACTATTTAATTACTAATTAGTATTTTCCAAAGATATCTGTGGTAAGAATGCATTCCCATATTAATTAATTTAAATTAATATAATATGTAACACAACAATTGGACTGGAAGGACCTTGGATGCATTAAAGGCTCTAACTAACAGTAGAAAATCCCTATAAGATCTTCGTTTTTTCCTAAACCCAAACAATTTATTAATATGCTAATATCTTCAGCTAAAATGACATTGCATCCACCTTTAACTCTACCTAGAAATTGACAGAATGATGTACACTGTGCAAAAAAAAGTTAAAGTTCTTTATCTCCCGTTCTACTGGCCCGATTGACGAAATTCAACTTGCGTTTTTCATATCTCGAAAGCGTGACTTAAATTCTGTATTAGATTTATATATAGCATTGTTCTGATACAGGTATTTTGACACAAAATAGGACTTTTTCTGAAATGGCGTGCCAATTTTTTCCATATTTCGATTCTACTACTCAAATTACGTCAAACTGCGAAGTTTTGTAAAAATCGCACGAGTAGTTTTTAAAAAAATTAGCTCTCAAAATTTTAGCTCCTCCATGTTAATTGAATTTGATATACATTTGTTAATAACTCTTTTCTTATTATACTTATTTGATTCTTCCTTTCACATTTCCTAATTTAGGGTCTTCGCAAATAAAATTCGAACATATTTTATGATTTCTTTTTAAAATTTGTATTTTTAAATACGTTTTATAAAATTTTCGAAAAACATTTTGAATTATAATTTATAAAATTTTAACATCATCTTAAAGTAGATGTATTTCTAGGCACACCTGCAAAAAATTAGAGTTTTTGATTAAAAATTTTCTAAGATATACCAGACTTTACATATTGGCGCGTTTTGAAATTTGGCATATTTGTTATAAGCGATAATAACGCCAAATGTGGTTTACTCACTTTGTTAAAATTATTTGAAAGTATGAACGATGACTTTTTTCCGCTCGTGCACAGTGAAAAGAAGTAAAGGAAAATAGGGTGCTATAAATTAAGAAGTTTGCCAAGTGAATTATTCTTGGCGCAAACTGAAAAAAATGCGCAAGATGCATCTTAAAATTTCTCCATAAATTTGGCACAAAATTTTACAAAATTTATTATTTAGGTATAATTTCAGTCGTAGAATAGAAATATGGAAAACATATTGGCATGTCATTTAAGAAAAGTTAAGATTTATACTAAATTTAAAATATGAGTGTTAGAACAATGCTATATTTAAATCTAATATAAATCCTAAATCGCACTTTTGAGACATGAAAAACGAAATTTGAATTTCGTCAATCCGCCAGGTAGGACAGAGTGACCATTTTATTTTATTTTATATTTTGAGCAGTGTATCAGAAGTTCTTCTTAAACCAGTTGGCTCATTCAGCATATAAAACTTGTCTTCACAAATTTTCAAATTTTAGAACTCTTTAGTCAAGTCACAGATATCGTTAAGATTTTCGGAGTGAGAAACATGAAAATCAAATGTCTTTCACGAAGATTCAAACCACGGATTTTCGAATATCTGCTGGAAGTGAAGTCATTTGTACCACGACAGCACGGGAGAACTGCAATAACATAATATCGCTTTTTTCTGTAAGTGAGCATCTTTTCCCTCTTAAAGGGAACCAGACAGCTACACTAGATTCAGTCCACCAATTTTAGGTGGTGACAATTTCACTAAATTTTAATTCGAACACCCCGCACAGATCATTATTTCTTTCGGAATCCGAGAAACGGGAAAACATAACTACTCCCTCGCTGAAATTCCAGTCACCACTTAGATGCATTAACCGCTTACATGACAAATGCACGCACCGGGGAATATAAAGATTCTTTATAATATAACTTATAAAAATCTTTTCTTTTTCAACTGTCTCAATTAATGAAATAATGTGTTTACGGATTAAGATAAATTTATCAATTACTAGCGGAAGTACCCAATGCCAGTTAAGTTAGAGTGATAGTAATGCATCTAACAACAGAGAGAACGATACCGCTGTAATGCTTCCATAATAACTAGGCAAAAAATACGATTCATAGTCATGCATTTTTCAGTCTGATGCGATATGGAACCCACATAAAAAATTTCGATAGAAAAATAAGCTAATTCTCTCTCATTATGTCAGCAACAATGGCATACAGTTTTTAATGATTTTCATCTTTCTAATCAAATGGTCGGAAAAGCTCAAGTTTCATCTATATTCAATTTTAGTCGAATAAATGTGGCAAAAAATTGATAATAATCTACCAGAAATCAATAACGCAAACAAACACACAAACAGAATATTTTTATGTGCATAGATTTTGTAAAATTTACAAATTTTTTATTAACAAAATCTACGGTTTGAAAGCGAGCAGTAGCAACATTTTTCGAAATAAAGCATTTTTATCACCAACTCGCGAGACTGTTGCCACTCTGAAAAATAAGTGCGAAAGTTAGCGGTTTTAGAAATCTCAATTAATATTTCGACTGATTAAAGTGGTACGAAGATGGGAATAGCCGAAATGGCTTCAAACGAATTGTTGAAATCGGGAATAATGTATTTAATGTTTGGCAATGCTATTTTTATTTCATCGTAAAACTTCGAAATTTTTTATTAACAAACTCAGGATTTGAAAGC
>KK115931.1:0-27500 GCA_000611955.2 Stegodyphus mimosarum | reverse complement strand
CCAGAAAAGAATTGTAGAAAGTTTGGTGACGATAGCTATAGTAGTGACTGAATTATTAGAGGACAATCGAAAACACAGACTTTCTTCTTTATATATAGTTAAGAAATAACTATATATTTAAGTGATCCCCTTAACTGACAAACACTACCAAAATCTAGGGCCTCCAGCTGAGATATTATCACCGGTCATAACTACTCACGCGAGGAAAGTCCGGCTTTGCTAACTGAAATATGTAAAGGACATTACAAATTCTGATATTTCCAGCTTAAATACGAAACAATCGTTTTGGTAATGTTATTTACCGATTGTAACCTCTAGAACGGGTAGAATTTCTTTCACAGTTCAAACTAGAAAAATGAATGAGACAAAATTTAGTGCAGTATTTGTAAAATATATTTCCATGATCATGTAAGCAATAATTTCAGTAGCAGTTACCTACCTCCATTGCAGTCCTCTGTCAAAAAGCTTCTCCATATAATTGCATCTATATTGATCTATACACTTTCGTTTAGTGTATTCTTTACGTTTTACTGATATTTGAAATATATAACCTAATTATTCAACAGTTATATCATAGACTTATATTGTAAATACAGATAAAACAAAATTGGAAAAAATGCGAATTACTTGATTTTAAATTATTTTCTTTAGAAATATTGAATTGCTTATAAATGCTTTGCTCATATTGCTCTATTAAAATTTAACTGCGCATGTATAATTACAAACATGGGATAAATTTCAGGAAAGGAAAAAGATATAACTCCGTTAAACATTCGAATTGCGCATATTCACGCGATACTTAAGTGTCTGTGACGTAATTAGATTTAATATTCACTGTAATGTCCCTTTATAAAACACTGAGGGAAAACCCTAAAAAACATTGAATTTATTTATTTATCTAATTAAGTATTTCTAAGCTTTGCTATCATGAACACGGGAAATGTTTCGAATGCAGTTTGTTCTGAAATTTCGAACTGAAGTTTCTTGCCAATATAATTAGTAAAAAACTTTAATTTTGAAAAAAAAAAAAAGATAATTTATACATTGTTACAAACCGTTCAAAAAATAGTTTTGTATTTTAAACTAATTTGAATGAATATGAATTTTACACTGAAACATATGAAACGATTTTCTGAGGCTGATAACTCAAAATATAACTCTAGGCTAAGTTTGCATTGCTATGTCAAATTCCCCTTTCTTAAATCTCAGTTTTTACAGCATCAGGTTAGCGATGTAACATCAGGGCAAAAACATCTCGAATAAAAACAATATGAGAAGAAAACCTCGTTATACAAAACGTTGCGACGAAAGAAATAACAAACATAAAGATTCATAGGGTTAGTAAATAAATAGCGATAAAACTTCACAATTTCAATACATCTTTGCTCAAAAATCAATGCGGTTGAGAAACTTTTAAGAAATATGCATTTCATGCGTCTAGGAAGCAAAGAATGATAACAAATGTGTTTCTGCATTTGTTTTGTGTAGCAAAGTTTAGAAATAGAAAAATTTTGTTGCCACGTAATTTTTTTATTATTATGTTTTCCCCGGAAATATTTTCTCGTCTCTTTTCCTCTGTTGATCTCTAAAGCTAAATTTCCACATTTCTCAAGAATATTTTCTCTCTTCAGCTCTAAGTAAAATGATTATTACTCTATTATGATTGCTTCTTTGTCTAATTCAATACGGCATAACCAAAGAGGTTTATTTGCTTAAGAAAAGGAATACTATTATTGAAAACTTTGTAAAGGTATAACTGGCCTATTCAATGACATTCGAATCTAGGATTGAAAGTGGGGTTTTATGTCCAGACACAGTTACAGTTTTCAAACGAAAAATATTATTTTACTCTCCTCTTTCTTGCATTATCATATTTGATGCAGATAACAAATATAAATTTTTCATTTTTTTTAAAAAATTAATTTCGATCAAATTGCTCTATTTTCAGCATACTACAATGATTTAACATTCGTATAACTGTTAAACAATAATAGCTAATGACAATTGCATAAAGTACGAGATACTGATTTTTCTCGCCCACTTTAAATGTTAAAGAATTTTAAAATGTGAAGAATTAAACGAATTTTCAACTTTATTTGGTTAGCTGTGGCAGAGAATGAATGGGCTAACTGTTTAAGCGATCGAATGGTTATGTGTACAGCAATGCTTGTCAACCTTTTTTGGTCCGCAGACCCGTAAAGATTATGAAAACGTTTTGACCATCGGCGGCTTAAAAAAATACTATGAAAAAAATTCTGAAAGGTTTCAGATTTTAAATTACATCCAAAGGACGTTCTTTTAACGTTTTCTGTGCTGCCCTTATTTATTAAATATTATGTTCTTCGCACTTAAACCATAAAATTCAATTCAACAGCAATATCACAAAATAATTTTAAAATGAGCATGAAATAGATAATAAAAAAATTCTAAATTCAAAATTCGGGCTTTCAGATGACCATATTCGGGTGGAAACGCACGTTATTCAAAATGGGATGGCTCTAGGTACCGTTGTTTTATCACAATGCGAGAAACATACATACATTTATACAGGTATTCATTATTCAATTTCTTTAAATGTAACACAGGGCGATGATGTTTGGTGGAACAATTTGAAAAGTGAATCGGACATTTATAGTGAATTAATGCAAAATGCCAAAACAAAAACAATAGTCCTGCACAGACAAAGCCCCTTTGGACTAAAAAATCTGAAAAGTTTCAGATCTTAAATTACGTCCAAAAAGACTTTTTTTAACATTTTGTGTGCTACCTTTATTTATTAAAAATCATGTCCTTAGCACTTAAACCATAAAATTTAGTTCAAGAGCAATATGTCAAAATAATTTTAAATTGAGTAAATCTTGAGAATTTCCGATACACAGTCTCACGCGCTGGAGATGAATTTTTTTTCTTTTGTTGTACAGTGTTGCTATTGCTCGCTTTGAAATCGTTGAGTTTTTTAATCAAAAATTAGTTACAGTGTTAGAAAATATGAAATAGATAATAAAACAAATTCCAAATTAGAGCCTATATTCGGGTGGAGACGTACGTTATTCAAAAGGTATACCGTTGTTTTACCACAATGCGAGAAACATAACATACATTTATGCAGATCTTCATTATTCAATTTCTTCAAATGTAATACAGGGCGATAATATTTGGTGGTAACAATTTGAAAAGTGAAACGGACATTCAGTGTGATTTAACACAAAATCGCACAACGAAAATAATAGTCCTTCAAGGGACAAAACCCTTTAAAAAAAGGTTTCAGATATTAAATTACGTTCAAAGGAGCGTTTTGTAACGTTTTGTGTGGTACCTTTATTTATTAAGTATCATATTCTTCGCACTTAAATTTTAAAATTCAGTTCAACAGCAATAACATACGTCAAACATACGTCAAAATTGGATGGCTCTAGGTACCGTTGTTTTATCACATTTGGAGAAATATACATACATTTATGCAGATTCTTCATTATTTTATTTCTTTAAATATAATACAGGGCTGCAACATTTGGTGGTAACAGTTTGAAAAATGATTCAGACTTTTAAAGTTTCCAACGCAAAATCGCAAAACGAAAACAATAGTCCCTCAGAGACAAAGCCCTTTTGGACTAAAAAAAACTTCAGAAAAGTTACTACATAAGTTAATTATAACATTCTTAACATTTGCGTACAATAATAATTAAATGTACAGATAGGTATGTATTGTAAGTATTATATATGAATATAATTATCATATATAAGAAAATAAACCTTCGAGAAAAATCACAGAAAATTCTTAAAAATAATCACAAAATCATTGCATATAAAAACAGTATTCCAGTAACGGTCCACTGGACAAGCTGTTGAGAATGCTTGATCTACCATACTAAAGCGCCACTTTTCATCCTTCCCACGCCTTTCATTTTACTTTACTCAAGTGACAATAGCTGAAATAATCGAAACTCATAATGACAATTGAATTTGGTTAAAAAACTTCACTGTTGTTTAACTTCTGTTTTCTTGTTAATAAAGTTATCTAAAGAAATTCATTCTACTTATAACATTAGCTATACACTTGCCATTATTCAACGGACTTCAAAGAATAGCAAAAGTTTTTCCACTGAAAACTAATATGTATTGTTTAATACGACTTGTTACCCGCAAGTACACGTTCGTGACACCACGATAGGTTCCCCAATATTAATAAATGCAAATTAAACAGACAACAGCAGGCACGTTGAGAAAGCTGGAACTAATATGTTGCGCAGTATGTATGCTAATATACACAGTTGCCAGATTTTAATATTTTTCATTTGTAAATGACTGCAGGTATATTTTTATAATGTTTCTGAGTTTGGAAGGACAGGCGAATAGTGCTTAAGGAACGGCGGTTGAAGGACACTGACATAGGAGACTTTCTAAGGAAAACTGGCGTACTCGAATCTCACAAGTTAAATCCCGAGAGCACTTACGTAGCTGCCCTTTTGCCGGATTTGAGCTTGGATCGAACTACTAGCGTTCATATACACTCGGCCGCTAGTGAACGTAATTCTGTAATTTTGTTCGTGTAATGCAGGTCTGTGACTGTGATTATTTCCCAAGAACCTTAAGTAGAACCGAATATTACCGACTCTATCTGTAACTCAACACCAGTTACTTAAATTCGCATAGTTAACCCTAATGCTTCCACTACAAAATTCAAACATGTTTTACCAAAACCAGTTTTAAACTTTTTTTTATTTATTTAATACTGAATAATTTATCTTGTTATTTCACTATAACCACTAGAATATTAATAGAATATTTATAAATACTTTTTTTTGGGGGGGAAAGTCCTTCATTATGTCCTTACGTAGAGACGTCACGCAAAAACATCATTAAATTGCATTCGGTAGCGGTCAAAATGGATATTTTCGTTGAAATATGGTACTCAAAATTTTTCGCGATTACAATACTTCCTTTTTACTTCGTACAGACGAGTAAAAATATGCGTTAAAGAGGCCTGATTGCATTAAAATAAAAAAGTAAATAAATTAATTCCCATTTATATTAAACTATTTATTATGGTGAAATTACTCTGCGAAAAAATGTAAACTGAGAGTCGCATCTTTACCGGGAAGATGGCTACGAAACGAATGACTAAGGAAATCAGTTGGGTAGGCAGCCATTTCAGTAATAGAGAAGGCAAGAATGCAGCTCTTTTAAATTATCATGAATAGTGCTGCTAAAGTTTTGTTACTTTAAGTATGTTTTAAAAGTAAATCTTTTCGATGCATTTCAGGATTGATAGTTGACAATCATAATTCCTTTTTTAAAATGAATTTCTAATTTTTTATTCCTAATTTGGCGTCCTTTCTAATTTTTCACCTGAGGCAAGCGCGTCACTTGCCTCAGTTCTGGTTCAGTAAACATCGCCATCATTATGAATCACTATATTGCAGGCTGAAAAACTATTTAAAACATAAAAAATTAAATTAAATATAAAATTAAATTAAACATATTGAAAGCTTTCAGATTTCATATTACGCAGAAAGGGGCGTTTTTTCATGTACACCTACATACAAGTTTCCAGAACATTTGTGAGAGAGGTATTTAAAAACAGCATATCTTTAGAAATTTCGATACACAGTCTCGCTCGCTGGAGATAAAATGCTTTTTTTTTTCGTAGTGTTGCTATTGATCGCTTTGAAATCGTTGAGTTTATTAAGCAAAATTCGTTAACATTTTACAATGTGTGAAACAGATAATAAAAATAAATTCAAAATTCGGGCTTCCAGGTGCTCATGTTCGGGTCGAGGACTGCGCTATTCAAAATTTGATTGCTGTATGTACCGTCGTGTTTCACAATACGAGAAACATTCATACATATTCATATTTAAAATATCACCTTGCCAAACGTCGGAATAAAAACCTAATTAGCAATAATATATCTCAATTTCATTATTTTCATAATTTTTGTAACTTCGCAGAAATATATTTCTACGATATTTCATAATTGCTTTAACAAAAATGTCAACATTCTTGCCTCTTATAAATTAACATATTCGGAAAGTGTATGTAAATATTGCTAATGACAACTATGCAAATACTTTTACGCACACTAATATCTAAAGAAACATTTTTTTTACATCAGATTGATATGAATATGTATTAATTGCTTCAAACGATTGAAACTATTTTAACTACTAAACCAACACCTTCCGACAGACAATGGAAATTAAATGCTGCATGTTACTCAAAACCATAAACTTGATTTTATACTACTTCTATATAAATGTATTCTCCGTCATCACGTGCTTAGTTTAAGGTGCTGTGTGCCGCCCTGTTGTCTGTTTGTTGTTTTCGTGATAGGAGAACGATTTGTTTGGGCCTAGTTTCAAATCCTGGAGAAGACAAAGATGTTTATTAATGTCTTTTCGTCATTGAGATGCTTAAAATAATATCGAGGCAAGCGTCCTTTTGATAGGTTAGTGGTAGGTAGAAGATTCGTGTACTAGTCTTCCAGGGGTTCTCCGTCAAAAGTGCAACTGATGTGGGCAAATTCGCTCTATCTTTCATAAAATATCTTCTATTGAAATATGTAATACAAAACATTCATCAGAAAAATTTGCTTCTTGAATTCTAAAGATATATAACTAATTCTTTTAAAATGCATGGAGAATTATATTAAACTTAGCTCTAATAACGTTTAATGAACGTTTGATTGATAGGAAGTTCTAAGGATTTTTTTATATATACATTTTAGTTTTACAGTTAAAGTTACATTTAAAGTAAACCCTTCCTTAAAGGAAATATTCTGTTATGGCTATATAGCCTAAAAATTACCAAAAAATTAAATATTATTCCATAACAGTTTTAAGGTCAGAATAACTATTATAATATTTATTTAGAGTTCTACGACTGTCTGACTCTAAAGAGAAGCCAAAGCTTGTTTGTTTTTATATAGCTTTGGCTTCTCTTTAGAAGAGAATAGCGTAAAACTGCGATTTTTCATCAGAATAAATACCATGAATAAAAGTTTAGTAGTTCATTTTTGTTTGAAGTTCGCTGTATATGACGACAATCGGAAACAGAACTTTTATCTGCTTTGAACGATGGTACGTATCGTTTAAAAATTCAGAAAACAAAACATCAAAACATTCAAAAACACTTACAGAAATGCAATCAGCTCGGGCAAAAAATTATTTTATTAGGAATTTAATAATGAAAATGAATTCCAAACCGTTCAAAATTTAACCGTTGAACTGCTAAAATAAAAATTTATACTGGAAGCACACGCACAGATGGTTTTTACATATTATTACATGAGTGCTAATAAAGAAATTCGCAGCAGTTTCATTTCAGAAAGAAAGCTGGCATTAACAAGTTGCTGGACTTTTGCACATAACCATATGCCTAAGGTACCAGACTCATATTCTATCACTCCTAACAAAATTTGGGTTTGAGTAACTGACTATGATATTTTAGTTCTGAAACTGTCGAAAAAATTCAAAAGTTTGCGTTATATTCATTGACACTACTACAAAAATCAGCTCTTATTAACATTTTTACTTTCTTGTACGAAGTTTAAAGGAAGTATTGCAATCGCGAAAAATTTCCGGCTTCATATTTCAACGAAAATATCCATTTTGACCGCTATCGAATGCAATTTAACGATGTTTTTGCGTGTCAACTGTACGTAAGGACAGAATAAAAGACTCTTTCCTCCCCTAAAAATCATAAAACTGATTTAAAATGAGAAGAGAATTTTTTGTGGTGTCTATGCGTGCGTACGTATGTATGTATTATGTATCTTGCATAACTCAAAAGCGATTAGCCTTAGAACTTTGAAATTTTGCATATAGGGCTGCTATAATATTTAGATGTGCACCTCCCTTTTTGGTTGCAATCGAAAGCACCAAAAGTATATATATATATATCGAGTCTGTTACTCGGCTCAGTGAGCTCAGATTATCTGGTAAATTGCTTTAAAATTTTTTGCTTTAAAAATGATTGAATTATGTTGTTCTTGTCTTCCAGGTAAGGTTTTTATGCCTTTAGTAAATCTGCACGCAAGAGGTTTAGAATTATCAACAATTTAAAAGTTATTTAAGTGCCGCTAAGCCTAAATATTTTTTCTCATGGCAGCGATATTTGTTTACATTTGAAACTTAGGAGAATAGTGGATGTGAGAACTGAACTAATTGAATGAGAAATACTGAATAGTCTGTGAAAAACTGTTTCTTTTTTTTTGTTTGTTTAATTTTTTTTACATCGTTTTAGATTCATTATAGTATTTGAATGGAACATGTGGCAAGGATTAGATAATTCTTAAGATGATATAAGTTTTTGTGCATTCTGAGTTATACAATGAATGAGATGTAACGCTGTTAAGTGAAACTAGCGCCAGAGTGTCGCTATGGTAAACAAATATAGTGAATTTTAAAGAGTGCATTTATTCTATTGTGGTTTATGCACTATCGTCGAAGTAGATTTAATCCAATTCAATAAGTTTAAAAGAAATGCAAAATGCGTACAATTTAATATTCCTTACATGGAAGTGATATGGTGTACACATCAGATTTGTTTACTATATGAGACAGTCATGATTCTCAAAATGTGAAAGGGTTTTTACTAGAGGACATATAAATAGATTAGGGTCAATGACATGGTATCCTAAACTGTAGTTTGTGAAACTTACACAATGATATGACTGAACCTGCACCTGGAAAACTATGGCGTCAGCATTTAGTCCTAGTGAGAGTAAGTACACACACTGTAGCAAAATTAAGAGAAGTTCCACATTATGGCGAATTTCTTAAAACGTAATGGGCAGTTTTTAATGAAATTTGGTATGAATATACACTTACAGCAAAGAAAGTGATGTACCATTCAAAAGTAGTTTTATATGCGAGTGATTATCTGTGAAGCTCATGGTGCAGGGATGTCTACAGTCCATGCTCTGAAATCAAATTGAAAATGAGTCTAATATGGGGTATGGTCCCTTCTCACAGACTGCGCAGCGTTCCGACGTACTGGGCAGGAGGCAGCTGATTAGTCCTTGTGGTCGATCCTACGTCTACAACAAGGCAGTTTTCAACTGCGAGATGGATCTCAGCATGGGATGGCGAAATGAATTTGCCTTCCCAAGATTGTCCCAAACATGATCTATAAGGCTCAGATCAGTAGATTTGGCTGGGAAATCCATGCGACGAATATCCTCACCTTTCAGGTAACCGTCGATTACCTGAGCCTCACGTGGACAAGTTTTGTACCATTAACAGGAACCCAGGACAAACTGCGCGCCTGTTAATTATAATATGGGGCTTTAAGACCTTCTCTGTATAGCTCATAGCAGTCAGGAAGTCTTTGTTGAACACATGCGGGGATGTGCGGCCGTCCATCATAATGCCTTTCCGAATAATTAACACCTCCTCTACCGTAATGATCCTTTTCCCTGACCAGGCTTCCTCCAGATATAGGCACGAAGAGAATCATCTGTAAAACGATCTGTAAAACGCACGGTGCACCACTGAAAGTCTGGTCGCGCATGTTGTCTGTACCATGTTAAACGAGCTATCTTAAGTGTTGCAGTGAGCTGGACGCAAACAGCATATAGCCTTATCTCATGAAACCTTCGGGCAACTGTAGACTGTAAAACTCGGGATACAGTGGTAGCATACAGCTTACATCAGAGATGCTAAGTTATAGCAGCTCCTTGTCGCCTCGCTGAAAGTGCCTAATAGCGATCTATATTTGTTGTTGTGGATCTTGGTCGACCTTTTCCAGGTCTTCTTGATACAGATTTAATGTCGTGAAACTGTTTCCACAAAATGCTGATAATACTGGGGGTTGCATGGAGTTCTGTAGTCACCTATGCTTGCGATTTGCCTGCATTCAATTTCTATCGACAATCCTGCTTTCTTTCCTTCATCTATACGTTCATAGTTACACATTTAACACTCATAAGAGAAACTCTGCGAATGTCGTGAAGGAGATGAGCATATCAATTACCGCAAACGCTAAATGCGTTTATATTCCATAAACAAACAATCACAGCTCCGCAGACACGCACGTGCACCTTTATATATTCGACCCTGAATATTAGCATAATTCTTGGGCGAAATAGTCAGTAACTTCGGCTCAAGACCTTTCGTAAAAATAGACTTAAATTGCAAATTCTCTTAATTTTATCCACGAGTGTATAATACGCTTCATAGCTCTGGGTGAGGAAGCTACATTAAGCTTGGTAAGAGATGCAATGAAACGTTCGGAATATTGCAGTATGCATACGATGATGAAATATTTAGACATGCTTTAGAATTTCAATAAGATATGAGAAGAATAAGCACTCGGGACAGAAGGGCTTTACCATGAAATGATATAAGTACCATTTCAAAGCATTGATGATCCAACGAAGCATCTTACAGGGGCTATTTGTTATCTTTCGTAAAACTGACAATAGTTATCATTTTGAAGGATACGTAAACTAAGATAAAGATACGTTTCGAAAACGTTATAAGGCATTTCTCCTGCCTTCTTAGCATTCCTTCGTGGAGTAGTGATCAGCACGCTCGACGCGTATTTGAGAGGTTCGCGGTTTCGAGCCTTGGCGAGGGCACTGGACATTTTTCACATTTCCTGCTTCGAAATAACCTATATCCCTACACTGGCGCTCGACTAAAAAAGGTGGTGGATGATGACTCTCCCCCACCATGAGTTGGCGATTGGGTCCCCGAATTCACCGTCTCCCTTTAAACGCGGGAATGTATAAGGTATTTCTCCTTCCTTCTTAGCATGCCTTCGTTGTGTAGTGGTCAGCACGCTCGACGCGTATTCGAGAGGTCCGTGGTTAGAGTCCCGGTGAGGGCATTGCTCATTTTTCACATCTCCTGCTTCGAAATAACCTAATGTCTCTACAAAGTTATTGCTCATAAATATTTTGGCCTTCTTTCGAAAGTTACGATGAAGTTTTGAAGTGTTTTTAAAATATTCCTGAAATTCGGGTTCGTTCGTAGTTGGCCTATGATGAATAATACAGTAATGTGCTTGAGTTAGTGGACATGAGAAAAGGCAGTGTTCTGCTGTGCCCCTTTATCCCAAAACACAAGGGTCATTTCCAGATACGAATTGAATTAAACGAAGATTAGCGAAACGTCTACTCCAGTTTATTACATTGATTAATTCGTTTGTTCTTTTGCCTTTGATGTCCTCATCTGAAGAGTAATTAGCAATGCTGCCTGCTATAATGATGGACTCGGACTCAGATACCGAAGAAGGACCGGGTTCTCGTAAGCGCATAGTGTTTGTGATGCATGGGGCACTTGCAATATTGGCGATCCGAAAGTCCTCTCGGGTGGTTTGCTAGTTAGGAAATAGGGTTGGAATATACTTGGATCCGTACTCTGGGGTGTTCTCCATCAAACTGGTGTGAAACTGCGCAGTTAGTGAACTGGCACTATATCTATGCGACCAATGGTGAAATTCTAGAGTCTCAAATACTTCTATCTGAACCTGCGCCTGCGTTGGGGTGTAGAGTTTGATTCCTTTTGTTAAATTCGATTTTCTGTGCTTCATTTTTTTATATATCACTTCGGCCACTGAAGCATTCCAAGGCAGTAACATGCAAATGATCGTAAGAGAATGTTTTAGCAGTTATGTACCGCGGTTACAGATGTCAATATGTAGAGACATTAGGTTATTTCGAAGCAGGAGACATGAAAAATGAGCAACGCCTTCGCCGGGAATCGAACCACGGACGTCTCGGTTACGCGTCGAGCATGTAGACCACTACACCCCGAAGGCATGCGAAGAAGGCGGGAGAAATACCTTATATATATTTCAAATCTATATAGACAGAGTGAAAATGATTCTTATATAAACGCCTCGGAAATCATTAGTTTGAAGTCATGACGACGAAAATACCGTATTTTCTCAAGAATCAAGGACTTTATTCCACAGGAAAACACGTATTTATCTTGCTGTTGTGACGTTCGAAGCACTGCCTGGAATTCTTCGTCAATTCTAAATACAGCCTAGACAGTAGTGTGTCGAAATTAAACAGGATATTAATCAAAAACATGCTCTCTGCAGATGAGGAAATAAAAGACACCAAGTTTACCATGCTAAAGAGGATGGCATAAAAAATCTCTTTCATATTTTTAATCATTTACGAAACGCTATGAAACGTTAAATTCAATGTAAAGGACCCATATTTGAGAAAAAAAAAATAAAAGGCTGTTTCGTAGAGTAATTTGATTCTGAATAAATGAATCAATCTCAAAACTTCTCAATAAAGCTCAAAGTATCAAAACTTCTGTATTATTTATGTTAGAAGTATCAAAACTTCTACATAAATATTCAGCTTTTGTAGTTGCAAAATATTTCTACTGCCAGAGTTGCAAATGTTTCATAAAATGATGTCCTTTGTCTTGCGAAGCTCTACAGCCGAAAGTACATATGATAGATAAAAATTTGAGGACATAGGTGAATTTGAAATGCTTAAACAATGTGAGAAAATAACATACTGAGTCTATAAACAATTATAAGCAATCTTTATTTGTTTAAGAGACATCAGGTTTATTTCGAAGCAGACATGAAAAATGAAGGTAGCCAGTGTTCGAACCACGGACCTCTCGAATACGCGCCTAGCGTGCTGACCACTACACCACGAAGGCATGCTAAGACGGGAGAAATATCTTATAAGGTATTTCTGAAAAGTACATATTTATGAGAAAGAGGAAGCAGGGGATTCTAACGACCCATGCGATGCACTCAATAAAGAAATTCCTAGCCAAAAATATACATTTAAGTTTTTTATAAAAACTTCATTATTAAGAAAAGGGTTCACTTGTTCTTGGATGTTCTTTTAGTTTTGTAACTGAAGATGGGTAATAAAAAAGCTAACTTTAATGTTAGCGTAGAAGCAAAATCTTACTTTTATACGGCTGTTGTTGTTGTTTCTTACGCTCACTTGTTTGCCAGTAACTTCAGCCCAAGCCCACGAAATTCCTCGTGGCAAGGATCGCAGGATATACATGTCACTGGCAACAGCTTTGAGCACCATACAGATGACAGTGCGATTTAGCTTAATTCCGCGCCCAATTCTGATGGAGAGCGTCCCGGGGAACTGGTCGGAGTGTCTCTCACCCGCCTTCCCTTCCAGTAAACCACACGAGAGAACTTTCGGCTCCCCATGTATAGAGTGCCGTCATGCCACACCGACACTACCTTCATAAACATTCATGCCTTCTCCGAGATTCAAACCTAGGCCCTTCGGCACGGTAGTCAGCGACGCTAACCACTGTACTGGGCGGCTTTAAATATGCTATTATTATAAGCTAATCAAACGTTAAAAAACATTTTTACGCTTATATAAAATCATCAAAGAAATGTTTGTTGTTATGAACAGAACAATCTTTATTTTGTGGTAAAATAGTGTTTTGAATACTAAAAAAACCAAGAGTTAAGTAATTTACAAATAATCGACTCACACCACCTTTGCTTTCTCAACTTGCAGTATTCTTAAAGATTGTAGGGAAGGAAAAACTTTCACAGGAATTTTTTTTTCCTGTTTCCCTTACATTTTATTTTTTCAATGTTATTATTATATCTCCAGTGGATTTGGGGAGAAATAACTATCGATTCAAAAACAAAGAAGAAGAAAAAGTTTATTTTTCATTTTTCTTTTAGGCGACGAAGTCATAAAAAAGTTCGACAGGGAGAAAGCCAGAAAGAGCTAAAAATAACATTTATCCGGCCTTATATAAAAAGATCGTATTCCATTCCAAACACAAAAGGCTGAAAAATAATTTCGTTCGTTTTATGAAGTGGAGTGAAGCGAATATGCAGAGTTGCCCATCTTCTGCTTCGGAACTAATTACGAAGGGCAAAAACACAAACTGAATCTGGCAACCATAAAGGTGTTTTAACTGAGGAACTTTTCTCTTGAGTACACGATCAAAGTGAAATGGGCATTTTGAAGACTTTTGCTAGCAGCTCATCTAAATGACTAAAAGAGGAAGCAGTAAACAGGATTTACTTTAGAAGAAATAATAAAAGAACTGCTATTTCCGCTGAGAAAGCTTACGTGTACTTTTTTACTAACTGTATTATTTTTGTAGCGCGAAGTTTGCCATAATATTTTCGTCGCTGTAAAAGTGATCAGAGCCTATAAAATCGGAGAAGCAACTGAAGCTTAAAAGCTGGAAAGACTGATATTGCAATCTTGTTGAAGGGCGATGGAGGTGAAAAAAGATTTAGTAAATAGGAAAACAGACTTTGTACATGCAGCTTTATTCAGCTTAAATTTAGTAAATGCCCCTTATGTATATTTATAATAGACGCCTTTTATAGTGGATGCAGTTTTTGTTAGTTTGAGCAACGTAAAACTGCTTATATTAAAAAAAAAGCAGATTTATTTTAATCGTTCCTTCAAAAATTGAAAAATTGGGATTCCTTCAAAAATTGGGATAACTATGAATTTTGCGGTTATTAAAATTAACTATTACAGAGGTAAGTGTTGTGGTTTTAGGGTGATTACTTTGATATCGTTAAATGAGTTTTGAAATGAATGCTTTATTGTTGAAAACAGGACAAACCTCTTTAAAATACAGGGAATTCGTTTATTTATAACAATATTTATTCATCTAAATTTTGATCGTAAGCGTTTACAGTCATTAGATTATTTTGAACAGGATGCATGAAGAATATGCAGTGCCCTCGCTGGGACTCGAGCCCTGTACCTCTCGAATACGCCTCGAGTGAGCTACCAATACATCACAAAGGCATGTTGGAAGGAGGGACAAAATATTCCATGTACTCCCTTTTATAAAGGGCGACTGGGGATTAGGGGAACCAACCGTCAAATCCTGGTGGTGACGAATTTCAGTCCACCACCCTTTTAGTTCGGGCGACACTGGGTTATTTTGACTAGTCATTGGGCTATTTTGAAGCAGAAGATGTGAAAACTGTGCAGTGCCCTCGCCGAGACTCAGACCCTGGAGCTCTCGAATACGCGCCGAGTGTATTACCATTACACCTGGAAGATATGCAGAGAAAATAGCTTACAAGCATAAACTCAAATTTAAAGTATTTACTAAAGAATCTAGATGGGTGAGGACTGTAAACGCGGAACTCTTTACGTTTTATGTTCATCTTTAACTTTGTTTAACTTAACATCAGGAAAAGAAATTATTTAATTTCAATTGAATTAAAGATCACAACAACAATACTTGCCCTGTTACTAAATCAAAAAAATATGTTCTTAAAGCACGTCAGTTCCATTCTTTACTACTTGAAAACTGATACAAAATGGTTTTAAGTATTTTGGTAGAATGCTAAAGAGGTTTGTGTTACATGCGATCCAAAAATATATGATAGTCTAAATATTATTTTGTACTGCATTTAACTTTTTTTAAACTCTTAGATTCAAAAATCTCTTCGGGCTTTTTGAAAATGGAATTTTAAATGTTATGTAATTAATTTAATATAAAACTGAAATTCTGATTTGATCGAACCAATTCTTAAATTTTGATATCCAAATTTGATAACATTTAATCTAGATGAAATCTCATAAACATCTCTCTATGCACAAGCTATGAAATTAATGATCTTCTCGGATTCTGATGCGAAGAAATAAATTACAACATTGATTAAAGCGTACAGTAAATATTTTTTAAAAGCCATATTATCTTCCTTCAGAATTACCGAGAGTAATGTAAGGAATATATATTCCTTGATGTCATTAACTCTGAAAAATTCTTGCGTAATATTCCTTTTACTGACTTCTAAACTTTAGATAAGATTTAACCATATGTTGAATACAGCGCCACCTACTGTAGAGAGAGGGAGAAACTGATACTTTGTCACTGGCTTCAGCTGGGGCAACGTGCCAGAGCACATACTAGTACATAACACGAACAAGTAATTAGTAATTAGCTTTAATAGTAAGTACTAGTAATTAGAAATAGTAATCAGTACTAGTACTAGTAATTTTCGGCTGGGGGCAACGTGCCAGAGCCCGCACTAGCACTTAACATGTACTAGTAATTAGTAATTACCTCGAATGTAAGTACTAGTAATAGCAATTAGTAATTACCTCGAATGTAAGTACTAGTAATAGCAATTAGTACTAGTTATTGTAATTACTAGTACTAGTAATTATTTTTAACAAGGTAACATACCAGAGCACGTACTAGTACTTAACGTGTACTAGTAATTAGCAATTACCTTTAATAAAGTTGCTTGTTTTTCTTATATAAAGTGCGTTGATTTAGTTTAGAATTATGGAAACATAGTATATTGGCTCTTAAGCGGCAGTAGAGAACAAAATACTGACATTAGATAGGAGTAAAACAAAGTTAAAGCAAAAAACTAACTGGATTGGAAAACGTAGTTAAGGAATATGATGATAATGTAAACAAAAACGAAATTCAAATAAAATAGATCGCGTCAAAGTATTCAAATGGACATCAGACACTTCGGAAAAAGATCTTTCCTCAAATTTTCAAATTTTTATCTGAATTTGATTTTTGCTAATACTGTCATCACATTCCCTAACCATACTGGCCGTACCATCACATCGGCGTTATTATTTTTGTTAACATTGTTATAGTAAACAAAACTTTGTGACACGTTTTAATAGTAAATATAACGTAGTAAAGAAACGTAACGAGCAATCCACTCCACTGATCTGAGTGAATATTCTGCAAGATGTACGCAATGTTTGCAATACGATGTGCATAGAAGGATTGAATAAAAAAAATAATAATAATAAAAAAACTGAAACTTTCAGATTTTACATTACGCCCCAAGGGGCGTTTTTTAACGTTTTGTGAATTACCTTTATTTGTTAAATATAATATTCTTCGCCGTTAATCTATAAAATTCAGTTCAACAGCAATAACGCAAAATAATTTTAAAATGAGTATATCTGTAGAATTTCCGATATACAGTCTCGCGCGCTGGAGACAAAAGCGTTTTTTCTTCCGCTCGCTTTGAAATCGTTCAGTTTGTTAATCAAAAATCAGTTAAAGTTTTAAAAAATATGAAATAGATAATGAAACAAACTCGTAATTCTAAATTTGGGCTTCCAGATGCCCATATTCGGGTGGAAACGTAGGTTATTCAAAATTTGATGGCTCTAGATACCGTTGTTTTATCACAATGCGAGAAACATACATACGTTTATGCATATTCTTCATTATTTAATTTCTTTAAATATAATACAGGGCTCTAGTATTTGGTGGCAACAATCTAAAAAGTGAACTGACATTTATAATGAACCAACGCAAAATGACAAAACGGAATTAATAGTCCTTCTGGGCAAATTGCCCCTTTGGATTAATAAAGCTGGAATAGTGCTTTATTTGGCAACACGAAGTTGTCGGATATGCGGACATTCAGCAAATAAAGAACAAGGGTATATAGCCTTGAAGGCGGGTATACTAAGAAGAGTATACAACCTTGAAAGCGGTTATACCAAAAAGGGTATACAGCTTTAAGTATAGCCGGGTATAGAACAAGTTAGACATGTACAGAACCAGCCGTCAACGGGGTATAGAACAAGTGTATACAGTCTTGAACCAATGAAGGTGGGTTACTTTTCCGTGGGACATTCTCTACCTTGCACACCGTTTTAACTACATAAGGGACATTAGTAACAATATGCATCCCAATTTTGCTGTTAAGTTATAAAATGTTAATGTTATTATTTCCAAGTCCTTTCGTTGCGTACTAGTTAGCATGTTGGTATGACCAATGGATGTTAATCAGTTCCACATTGAAGTTGCCTCCTATGTAACAGGAGAAGGGAACGCTGACCAGCTCTCCATCTGCAAAAATCTGGAGGTAGTAGAAACTCGAGAAGACACAATGGAAGGATAGGCAAGGATATAATGGATGACACAATGGAAGGATGGGCAAGGATTAATGGATAGCGTGGTGTTAAATGGCTGACCTACCAAAGACGAGCGTTGGCTGATGAAGAATACTTTCAAGAAGCTCGAGATATTTTGTCTCATGATGCCTCTACAAAGTTTATTTTCTTATTTTTTTGATCGAGAATATCCGAGAGATGGCATTCGAGCACGTCTTATTCAGCTGCTCTTCCAACACATTTCAGATGAATTTTCGAAACTGCGGTTTTTAAGCATTTTTAAAATCTATATTACAGTTATAAACATTAACGTTTCAACCAAAATGAAACCATGAGCTATCAACGTGGAAGAAATCTCCGTTCTCTCTACCGGTACAATTCGGACAATCAGATTACTCAGGTAGCTGCTTTTCAATTGCTCGTAGTCCTAGCAGGTAACTGTGAGTAAGTTTTAAGGAAACTTATTTGTACCGCAATTTAAGAGTAAAAACATATATAGGTATCTTCTTAAGTAAACCCAGAACAGCTTCTTTATTTAGAATTAATTGAAAAAATAATTAATTAAATAAAACCTGAATGTTTTTAGATTTTACATTAAACCCAAAGGGGCGGTTTTTTAATGCTTTGTGTGTTACATTTAATAAATATCATGTTCTTCGCACTTAAAACATAAAATTCAATTCAACAGCAATATTCCAAAATAATTTTAAATTGAGCATATCTTTAGAATTTCCGATACACAGTCTCACGCGCTGGAGATAAAAAGGTTTTTTTTTCCATATAGTGTTGCCATTCCTCGATTTGAAATCGTTGAGTTCGTTAATCAAAAATTATTTAAGCCTGACAAAATATGAAATAGATAATAAAATTAATTCCAAATTAGGGCTTCCAGATGCCCATAGTAGGTGGAGGATTAGGTAATTCAAAATTTGATGGCTCTAGGTACCGTTGTTTTATCACAGTGCGAGAAACATATATACATTTATGCAGATTCTTCATAATTTAATTTCTTTAAATATAATACAGGGCTGTAATGTTTGGTGGCAACAATTTGAAAATTGAACTGACCTTTAGTGTGTGACTCGACGCAAAGTGCCAAAACGAAATTAATAGCCCTTCTGGGCTAACGCCGTTTGGGCTAATTACAATAAAGTAACAGGAAAACAACTGTTTAAAGTTACTTTAGAGAGAAATCCACACTGAATCTGTTACATATTTTTTGTCTGGTATCAGACAGGGTATATCAAATTTAATTTCGTATTAAAATGCCCAGAAAATGGTCATGTGTATTTAGCTAAAAGGCCAAAGACGGATTCACTATGAAACAAGCTCACCAACGTTATGATGTCGAGAAAAACACATGTCAAAGAAAGTTAAACTCTTAATTAGTTCCTTTTTGAGTATACTTATGATCAAAGTTAATAAATGTGTGTAATCCCGAGAAAAATGATAAAAGAGATAATATCGAGAAAAAATTGTCAGTGAAATTTAAACCCTTAATTCTCTCCTACTTAAATGTACTTAAAAAGATCAAAGTTAATAAAATATAAGAAAATACATGACGAAACATGAGGGGAAACTCATAATATGTATTTTTAGAGCTGAGGTTTGATGGCTGGAACTTTCATGACATAAAAGTAAGTCTGTAGATTAATAAAATTTACACTTCAGTAGAAAATAAGAATTCAAGATTACCATTTTTCGTGAAAAAGTTGGAAGTTATTTTGAAATAAACCCATTGCGATAAGTTTAATTCAAATTAGTGATTTCATATTTCTTAAGATATTGTGTATTCTAACTCTCATGATTCCTTTTTTGTGAATGAGATAATTTTTCAGAACGTTCAATTATTGAGAAATTTTAGCATGCAAAACTATACAAAATATAAACTGTAAAAACTATAAAAAAGGCCTAAAATATCTACAAAAAATCAATTTGAAAATTATGCAATCGAATGAAAGAAATGATTTTGTCTGTTTTCAAATAAAGAAGTATGGGTAACTTTATTTAATTAAAATTACAGTGTTTTAAAGAAAATATCTCTTATAAATCAGTAAGAGTACTTTGAAAAATATAGAAAATGCTATAAGTTTTTTTATTAGCCCAAAGAGGCGGTGGCCCAGAAGGGCTATTATTGTCAAAAAACATTTTGTGGCGTTTCATTATAAACGGCAAATCACTTTTTTAATTGTTGCACCGATTATTATTGGCCTGTGCAATATTTAAAGAAATTAAATAATAGAAAATCTGCAGGAATATATGTATGTTTCTCGCACCTTGAAGAAACGACGGTATCCAGAGCCATTAAATTTTGAATAACGTAATCCTCTACCGAATATGGGCATCTGGAAGCCTTAATTTGGACTTATCGATTTCATATTTTATAACACTATAACGAATTTTCGATTAAGAGACTCAACGATTTCAAAGGGATCACTGGCAACACTGTACAGAAAAAATCTTTCCTATCTCCGGGGCGTTAGACTGTGCAACGGAAATTCTAAAGATATGCTCATTTTAAAATTATTTTGCGATATCGCTTTATAGGAGCGCACACTATGCTAGATATTATAGAAATCCTTAGAGATTACACTCAAATATCAGAGTAGTGATTTAAGGTTATCCACTAAAAGAGCGTCTGAGGACGGGCAAGAGAGTCACTAGACTTGCAGACCCATTAGGTTAATTTCAAAGCAGGAGATGGGGAAAATGAGCAATGCCCTCGCCGAGACTCGAACCACAGACCTCTCGAATACGCGTCGAGCGTGCTGACCACTACACCACGGTGGCATGCTAAGAAGGTGGGAGGAATACCTTATATTCCCCCTTTTAAAGGGCGACTGGGGTTTAGGAGACCCAATCACCAAATCCTGGTGGTGGAGAATCATCATCCACCACCATTTTTAGTTCGGGCGCCAGTTGTATAGACACTGAGTATTTTTGAAGCCTGAGATGTGAGAAATGAGCAATGCCCTTTCCGGGACTCGAACTACGAACCTCTGGAATATGCGGCTAGCGTGCTGACCACTACACCACGGAGGCATGCTAAGAAGGTGGGAGAAATACCTTATAGACTAAGGTGTGTGTTCGAGAGCCACAATAGAGATCATTAGGTTTTCGAAACAAGAAAACTCAATTCGATTGCACCCTCGCCAGAACTCGCACAACAGAATCCAGTTGCTGGCTGGACGTATTAACCAATTACACCGCCACAGCATGCATGGTGAAGTTCGATAATTTTTTTATGAAATTTAAGTAATTTTATTTAACGGTATAGGTTTCCTTTCATCAGCTGCCATTAGATAGTTTATTTAAATTTATTTGAATATAAAGGGAATATTTACACTGGGTCTTCATTAAAAAATTAATTGCATTTTTAAGTTTGCAAGGTTCATTTTAATTTAATAACCCGTTATTTTATTTTAACTCCCTTCCTATCAAGCCTCGTTTCATTTCCCTGCCAGAATGCAAATCTCTAGCGCTCGCGATATTCAAATTAGATATGAAGAAGGAAATAGTTAAAGAAAGTTTTTGGAGAATGAAATCAGAGCATGTTTTGCCTGATTGAAGGCCACGTCGCTAACTTGATTTTCTAGCGATTAGAATTCTGCGCCGTTAAGTTATTCTTGCCATCATGCTTGTTTATGTCGACTTCGATCAGAGGCAACTTACGCGCTAGTGAAACTGTGAAGCCGTTAGGCTAGACTTGAATTTCATTAATTTTAGGTTTAACCATTATCTGCAATTTTAAGCCAAAAGTGTTGGCTTCTTTAAGCACGAGTTGGTGCCTTCTATTGAACTTTATTAGAGTTAATAAAAGCGTCCTTTACACTCCTCTCCGGTCTCTGTGGTATTTACAAGACATAGCGATAATTCGAGTGTCATCTTTAGAGTTTTGGATGTAATTTATATTACTAAAGAACACCAAACTGTATAAGTTTAATTTTTAATGGGAATCTTTTCTTTGAAGTGATAAACAATAAATTAAAGTATTCTTAGAGAAATAGTTTTCAAGCGGCTTTTGGTATAGGTACAAGAACTTTGTTTAAATATAAAAATTTTAAATTATTCTTACGTTCTATCTATTTACCGTGCAGATGTAAGTAGTGGTAGTAACCTAAATCGTGACAAATAAATACGGTTTGCTTATAATAATATATTATATTTATCATTTTTAAAAAAATTTGCTTCCCTTGTTTAAGCAAACGGAAATGCGACCAAACCGAGAACCGAGAGATTATCCACTTTAACAACTTTAAATCTTCTCGTAGTATTTTCACTAAAAGATTAAGAGGATCTCAAAGTAAAGGAAGGGAAAAAATGGGTTCTAAGACGTTATATCATCTCTTCTTCGAAACATTTTTCCATTCTTTCGGATAAGAACGATTCAGAAGATTTGATAAATAAATCTAACTATTAAAATCTGCCTCTGTTTTGTTCCAATGACAAATCCTCTTTCCTAAACAACTCACTGAGCATAAACATATCTTCTTGTTACCCATAGGAAACTCTCAATCATTTGCTTAGGCAAATCGCACGAGATTAGTCTGTAAGATAAGGGGGATGGGTTCAGTAAGGTATGCGTGCGTGCAGTCCGAAGGAAAAGGAAGAAAGGGGGAGGAGGACGGGACTCAAGAAAATGTCGCTACCCAATTAGATACGAGCTACCTCCTGGGTATTCCTAGTCCCATTCTTCTCAAGACTTTCCATTTAAATTCTTAGTCAAAATCCGATTGCAAAAGAGATTACTGAAACCAATTTCGTATCGCAGGATGCAATCACCAAAGCCAAGGACGTGAGGGGAGGGATCTGGTAAAGATCGGGGGGCAGGCGCTCCAAAGGCATGTATGGGATGAGTAACCAGGAGGACAGAAGTTTGGAGTGTAACTCCAGAAGAAGAAGACGAGGCATTAGTACCTAGGTGTGTCATCACACACACAAAAGTTTACCGAAGTTCGTGTTTTTTTAAAAGCTCTCTGATTCTTTCTCCGAAAGATTAGAGTTTTAAATCTTCCAAAAGGAGGAGGGAAAAAATAATAACATTCCACCCACATTGCCTCCTTTGTTTTATCTTCCCCTTCAACGTTCCTGTTGCTATAATTAAGTGAACATCCAGTTCTTGGAAAAGAGTTTTATTTATTTATTTAGTTTCTCCTTCCAGTAATGCTTCGTTCTTAAGTTATGTATGAGCTCAAGATGGAGTACAGCTTAGTGATGAATTTAGGAATGAAAATGTCGACGGCAGCAGCCTGATTAAAGGAAAACAACTAAGGACGGGGATTCTGGAGGGAGATTTGGGAAGACGACAACCGGGTGTCTCCTCTCCCTCTCTCCTTCAGACTTTTTTTCTTTTCAAAAATAAACGGATCGTACTCGTGAAAGTAGTCTGGGATTATCAGCAAGGATAAAAACTTTCTTTTTGGTGGACTGCTTCAGGATAGAGCTTAGAGATTTGGGAAAGTTTTGCGCTTACGCTTCTAGTAAACATGTTATAAAGTTCCCATAAAATAAATATTCGAATTATTAAGTCTTTTGAGAAAGATTGTTCAATGCATAAAATATTTAACAATAAAAATGTATGCATACATTATTTACATATTATTTGCACGTAGAAATTATAATTACATACATTATTTTACTAAATAGTTAATATGCAACATAAACGTTACAAGCACTATAGTACTCCAAAAATAGTTTTTTAATATCTTAGAAATATCATCAGAACATTTTTCAGTCTTTTCTGAGCGTTAAGTTATGTAACATTAATCTACCACGTCACTGCTTCATGTAGCTATGTTATATTACTCTACCATTTACAAGTATTGCCACGACAGCAAATACTGTGTCCCCTTCTACTAACGACTGAAATCTACAGGTCACCGATGACCAATGGCATTGATGGTAATCAGTTAAGACAGATTTCGCATTGATTAGGTTAGGTTAGGTTATTCAATTATGGCAAAGCACACGAGAGCTATCTGCCTAAAGGGAGGGATGCCTTCGTGGAGGACTTTCTAAGGGAAACTGGCTCGTATACACGTTACATATGGGAAAAACCACGAAAACGCCCATGCAGCCAGCCCGTTCGCGAGATTCGAACCTCGGACCGAACTACCAGTGTTCAGCGTCTTTACCGCTCGGCCGCTGGTGGGCCTTCGATTTCGCATTGAAGTGACGTTCTTCAGTTTAATTTGATTTTAAGAAGTTACCTAAATTTAATAATAGACACACATTAGTAACTGAGAGTTTATCACTAATTTACACTTAAGTTTTTGGTGTTCGATTTGAAGTTTACGAGTATGCTACTCTTGCCAATCAACTGAACTGAACTGAACTGACCAAAGCCTTCTTCGGGAACCTACATTCTGTGCTTTAATTTTATTTTCAAACTAGCGGAAGTATTTGATGCCATTTAAGTTAGATTGAGAGTAATGCATCTAACAACAGAGAGAACGATATCGCTGTAATCCTTCTCTAATAAGGGTGCAAAAAATACAATTCATAAGTGATAAATTTTTCTGTCTTATGCGATATGGAACCTGCATGCAAAATTTCGATAGAAAAATAAGCTAATTCTCTCTCATTATGTCATCAACAATGGCACACCGTTTTTAACGATTTTCGTCTTTCTAATCAAATGGTCGTAAATGCCCAAGTTCCATCCAATATTTCATCTATATTCAATTTTAGTCGAATAAATGTGGCAAGACATTGATCATAATCGATCAGAAATCAATAACGCGAACAAATAAACAAACACACAAAGAGACATTCTTCTTTATATGTATAGATTTTTGTAAACTTTGCAAATTTTTGATTAAAAAACTTTACGCTTTGAAAGCGAGCAGTTCGACATTTTCGAAATAAAGCATTTTTTTATCTCCAACGCTCGACTCTGTTGCCACTCGGAAAAATGAGGACAAAAATTAGCGCCTTCAGAGTTTTTAATTAATATTTCGGCTGATTAAAGTCGTAGGAAGGTGGGAATAGCCGAATTGGCTTCCCAAGAATTTTTGGAATCGGGATGTTTAGCAATGCTGTTTATATTTCATTTGTAAGGTTTATCCTAATTTTATTAACAGCTATTTTAAGTTATGCACTTTTTCTATCTACTCTAATTTCAGCTTACAATTTCCTACCAGAACGTAATTTCAGAAACGCAGTGAATGCAGATGAGTAAGAATACTATTTAAGTCGATGTTTCGCTGACTTCGAGAGAGAGAGTCTGATTTTCCTGACTAGCGCGCGTTTACTTTTTGGCTACGTTCTCTCTTAGAATACTACGCTCGGCCTTGCTTAAGGCCCTTGCTTTTAATTAATACTTAGGGGCCAACTACTTAGAAATCTGATAGCTTCGGCTATACCTTTCAGATAGCTTTAGTTAAGCTTAGTTTAGTTTAATTTCATAATTATTTAAGTTCAAGCCAAAGTTAAAGCTTTGCTGTATACTCCGAGCTAAGAGTTGATTGTAATTATTCTGAGAAATAAAGGGTAGTTAACCCTTCATATTTATTCTCACACTTAATCGATCATTCGCTTGTTAGTGTTGTGGGGTTCTAAGATTGAACTTTGGAATTAAGTAAGTAAATCTCCACACACTGTAAAACTTGGAAATTTTTTATTAACATATTAGGATTTGAAAGCCAGCAGTGGCAACAACTTAATAATAAAAAGTATATTAAATAAAATAAAAAGCAGATTTTCATCCCAGCTTGCGAGACTGTTGCCACTCGGAAAGTGATGGCAAAAATTAGCGTTTTTCCGAGTTTTAATTAATATCTGTGATTTTATGTAATTTGTTTTGTAAAAAAGTGGACATCGATCTTTTCCAAGACCCAGAAAAGAACTATAGGAAGTTCGACGCCGTTAGCTATAGTAGTGACTGAGTTATTAGCGAACAAACAAACAGACTTTCTTCTTTGTATATATGAAATTTACTGTGCCCTGCAGTAAAATTTGTCCATATTTATTCGATGACTTTTTTATCTTTCTATCGATTACAAAAGTAATTAGATTCTCCATAAGTTAAGCTTTTAAGTTATTTTCTTCCCTAGAAGTAAAATTCTTTGCTCCAGTTTTAAAAATCTCGTCTCTGATCTTAATTCTTGAGGAATTTTAGCATGACATAAAAATGTGGTTATACATATATTGGCCAAACTATAAGAACGTTGGAATTTCTCATCAATGAACATGAATTCTGTGTTTAATAAATGAGAAATAAACAAATTTTTAATAGCTAGTCACAGCTATAACCTTAATCATAATTTTGATTTCGTATGTGTGAAAATTATGCGCTAAACTTCTTCAGGTATTAAAATGGATTTCTTTAAATTCTTTCATTTTACTTTTTTCTTCTTTAGTTAAAGGCATTAATTTCCCAATGCCGAGGGCTTTACGCAGCCACACCGCGTGACCAGGTCAGCTAAACTAGTGAAGCGTAACACGAAGATTTCCGTGAGAAATAAATTTGAGAATCTATTTAACGATAATGTTGAAAATGCTATGGATATGCAGGGTGAACCTGAAATTATTGAAATTGTGCGCCTTAGCGTTAAACCAATAATGTTTAAACCTGATGCAAAGTTTTCTGACTTCATGAAAATATTAAGGGCTGATACAAAACTCGAATTTTCAGGGAAACTTAACGGGGAATTCCTTAAGATTTTCACTAAAACAGAGGAAGACAACACACAGATCTCAAACGCTATTTACATGAAAAAAGATTGACTGCTATATTTCTTAAGACTCACCACTATTTACAACACTTCTTCTTCTAATTCTAATATCTTACCTTTTCCTTGTTTTATAGCTGTTTTCCGTGCCAGATCACGCTACACGTTTTTGCTTTGCTCCACCCATGGCTGTCCATATAAAATCGTTTCTCTGCTCCCACTGCTGATATTTTCCTTCCCCTCCTGCAAAAAGGAGACCTATGTCTGAATGCTCTCGAAACTGATTTCAAAATCTACGCCAACCTAAGGTTGCTTTTTGTAATGTGATACTTGTTCATAAACCTTCTCGCTGTGTACTCTGAAAAAGGCCTTAGTCGTATAAATATAGACAAATTTCACTAAAACTTTGCCGCATGCTTTTGTTTAGATATGAGCATTGTCGGCTAAATATGTTGTTTGCTAAATCCGTCAATACATAAAACGGCTTGCCGCTTAAATGTTGACTAAATGCACTGTCAGCCGCATGTCCTGTCGGTTAAACGTCCGTGTTGGCTAAACATCCTGCCGACTAAGTTTGTCGATGGCTAAATAGTTGTCGGCTAAGTGGTGAAGACCAACTTAAGTGCTATAATTTTAAATATATATGAATTAAAATATACCTAACTAATAATTTGTATGAAAATACAAAGAATAATTTTTTTAAACGAAGATGTTTCTAACTCCGTATATATGTATATATATGTATGCTTTATCTGGTTATCTTTATATTCATTAAAAAATCTTATGCTTAGTTAGGTGAGTTTCTTAAAATTAATGCTTAAATATCCTTTTGATTATTTTAATGAATTTAAACACATTGCATTATGAGATAACATAAATCACTCATTTATGTTTCCTCGGATAGCACTAAATAACAAAGAAGAGAGAGAAGTAGTGTGAAAGTGCCGGTTCAGCGCCAGGATCTCAAACTCGCAGGCGGTGCGCGGTGC